>CM055099.1:36397037-36944894 GCA_029204225.1 Diphasiastrum complanatum
AATCATGGCATTTTTGTTAATCAGCTCAGGTTCACACTCAGATCTGAGACGTTTTATTTGTTCAATGTAATTTCGAATCATTTCTCGCTTTCCCATTTTAATTTTATTTAAAAATAAGAAAGGGTCTTCCATAAACTTTGGATGTTTGAACCATGTGATAAGGGCTCTTTTAACAGTCTCCCAATATGTATGCTCAGTTTTATCTTGATTATAGTACCAATCTTGTTTTGCGTCTGTTAAGGCCATAAGAAAAAACAAGTTTATCTTGGGATCTGAAGAAATCTAACTGGATTTGTTAATCCATTGTATTTGGGTAGATCCAAACGGGGTGCTCTTCTCACAATGATTGGATTGAATTCTTGAGGAGCACCTCCAAGAGCAGCCATCTTTACAGATTAAATTTAGTACTTTTTGGAAATTGAGTGATTCTCGAGTATTTTTGTAGAGTGTGTAAAAACATGCATAAAATTGCAGAGCTGGATAATGTAGTGGATGAGATTAAAAAACGATTAGTCGATAATCAGGAGAATAATGCAACACTCCCCCTTAATCTAAATCCATGAATGCTTTGACCTTCAAACTTAGTTTTGCACAAAATTTCTTGTGTGCATCCCAGCTTAATGCTTTAGTAAAAATATTCGTTGTCATATCTTGTGTTCGACAATACTGCAAGTCAACGTCTTTGTTGAGTACTTTGCTTCTAGCAAAGTGATACTTAATTTCAATGTGCTTACTCCTAGAATGAAATCTAGATTGGCTGATAAAGCAATGGCACTTTGATTATCACAAAATAGAATTGTCAGAGCATATTGATTCAGACGGATATCTGAAAGTAAGTTTCTCAACCATATTGCTTCCTTTGTAGATTGAGAGGCTGCAATATACTCTGATTCAATGGAAGATAGAGCTATCGAAGTTTGCTTGCGACTGTTCCATGAAATAGGACCATTGTTGAGGAAGAATGTAAATCATGTAGTACATCTCCTACCCAACTTGCATCTGAAAAACCACTGAGAATATTGAGTTTGTCGTTGTCGACTCCTTTATAACAAATGCAAAAGTCCATAGTAGCTCAAAGATCTCTCATGACTTTGATAAGAGCCTTCTTATGTGTTATACCAGGATTGGTCATATACTGACTCAAGGAACTAACTGCAAAAGATCATCGCGTACATAAGAGATCCTATTATTGAATGATAAGGATACTCACGCATCTGCTCCTTCTCTTTGATTGTTCAGGAACACTGGTCCCTTGACATCTCGAGTCCTATATCCATTGGTGAGAGAGCTATTTTGCAGTTCATCAGATTATATTTGATTAAGACATTGTGAATGTATCTTTGCTGAGTAATATAAATCAACTTCTGCTTTTTGTCTCTTTGGATTTGAACACCTAGACATTAATGAGCTTCGCCTAGTTCAGCGGTCATGTAGAATTTAGAAGATAGCATTGTCTTAGCTTCTTTTATCAGATTGATACTATTGCTGAAAAGCAATGTGTCGTCCACATAAATATGCCATGGTTTCTCATAAAGTTTGAAAGAGCGTTGTTAATGACATCACCTAGCAACACTAAGGGTAGACCCTGCTAATCATCCAATGCCCAGAAGACGATCATGAACGACACTGAAGACTCCCAACGTTGGGGCCTACAATTGGCCAATAATAAAGTCTGAATAGAGTTGGAAAACAACGGTCGACTTCAATAGGGCCCTCAACTGATTCATGACCGACACGACTAAATCTCCAGATCCAATCGTTTTGGAAGCCTACTACAATGTGGAGACACTTTTGACCGCCGCTAAAGTAGATACCAGGTGGGACATGTGCTTCGGCGACTTCTGCTTAGATGCAAATAAAAATTTCAAGTCAACGACAATCGAGGATCAGATCTCTCTATACCAGACCTACCATCGCCTCTCTACAACGTCTTTCGTCAATATAGCGAGGTTGGAAAGACAGTATACAATGTGATTCATGGGAAAGATGCACCCGGCGTTCGGCCCGATCCACTCGCAATCCATAACGCGCAGCCCATTGTGGTCTCGCTTTGTCCGCATGGTTCACGCGTAGATTTGTTCCCATGAGAGCGATAACATAATTCAGATTTCAGCATGAATGGAAGATTCACATCTAACTCTACCATCCACTAACCCTAAGCGTTAATCCTACATCCATTAACACTAGATCCACAATGAAGATAGCTTAATCTTTCTCTCTCTCCCTTTCTCTCTCGTAAAAAATATAAAAACATGCAATCCCAATAACAATCAAATCCAACAATTAGCATAACACAATAAAAGCATGAGAGATGGAGGAAAAGTCATAGAGAGCAAGGACATTTATAAATTTATTTCACAAGAGAACCAATCTGCTTTATTGAAATGAAGATATGTACATGTGTAGCAAACTCGAGTTTGTTGGAGGGTTTGTAGATCCCAAGGCAACCCTAACCCTAGTTAATAAGTGAGAGAGATTTGGCACCCCGCGTGTGTAAGTCCAACCTGATGATCACATAGTTATTTGATTAATTAGAAAGCCAATAAAAGGACTTAGGACTTTTTGCGGGACTTTTAATGTCGCAGCGCTAAATGTCAAGTTAGTGAATAGAGTTGGGTTTCCCTCCAATTTGGATGGTTCTCACTCTTTTTTAAATTTGAATAATTAGGGAGGCGGAAATGGACCAATAGGATTTAGAGGCTAGGGCCCTCCTCTCTACTATAAAAAGGGACCAACTCGAGTTTCCTACACATGTACATATCTTCATTTCAATAAAGCATATTGGTTCTATTGTGAAATAGATTTATGAATGTCCTTGCTCTCTAACACATTTTCTCCATCTCTCATGCTTTTATTGAGTTTTGCTAATTGTTGGATCTAATTGTTATTGGGATTGCATGTTTTAAACTTTTTATGAGGGAGAAAGGGAGAGAGAGAAAGAGTAAGCTATCTTCATTGTGGAATTAGTATTAATGGATGTAGTGCTAATGCTTAGGGTTAATGGATGTTAGAGTTAGATGTGAATCTTCCATTCATGCTGAAATTTGAACTATGCAAGTCCCTGTCAAATTTTGGATCAAATCTGATACAGTCTGATTTTGATTCTGAGAAATTTTTCATTTTTGAGAAGTATCGATTGGTTGAATTTCAGAATCTTTTTCACGATATAGAAATATGATTCTTGTCAAGTGGAAGAGATCTAGCATATCCGATCTGAAATAGTTTTGATTGAAAATCCAGATCCAATCTCATGCTTAATATAAACAACTGATCATACTTCTATTATTTCGAATCAAGTAGCATCTCTCTCAAGCTTTCAAGCTTGAACACTCTTGAGCATTCTAGCTCAGTTCTTTAGAGTTCATTTAGAGTTTTGCCATTAGCGCTTACTGCTTATTAGCGGTAGTGCAAATTCAGACAGAGATCTTCATTACTCAGAGATAGCTTAGAGTATGTGGTTTCTACAATTGTCTTGTGCTCATCATCATTTGTTTCATGCTGAATCAATCTATCCTTTATTGCGTTCAGTATTATATCAGTATGTATGCATCTTTGTGATAGTTTTGTAGTTGATAAATCTCATATTGCTTTTGTCTGATAATTCATTGTTTGGCTACGTAATCACTGTAGTATTGACAATTTCAAAGTTAGTTACTATAAGATTGAATGTGACTTCTGTCAGTATGTTTGTAGTCATGCATTAGGACAAAAGCAGGTTTTTTCCACTGCACTCGATAAGTCATTCACAAGCTTCAACTTGTCATTATTGCATTATCACCTCTTTGTGAAAATCAAAAAGTCATTCAACTTGACTTTTGGGGTTGATGAAGGCATGCAAGGTTTGTTTTTGACAAATGCAAGTGAATTTGTACTTTAGTAGTGTAGAATTTGCCAGATGTAGAAAGTAGGTAGATGTAGGTGGATATACATGCATGTAAAGTGATATGTGTCACTATTTTGGTAGATTAGACTTGTAGATGTGGAGAAAAGTGGTTGCATGTTAGTACTACCATGACTTTTCATCATTCCCTATTTATATAAGTGAGAATCCTCACTATTTTTGATGACGAATCAAACTATGTAGCAAATTCATGTCAATTTGGATTGTAATTTTGTAAGCTTGTAATGTGATTCTCTCTCTAACTCAAGGAGAGCCTTTTTCTCATGCAATAAATTTTCATTGTACTTTCTCACACATGTGGAATGTAGTTACTTTTAATTATTTGCATTATGGATTGTGTTCTAGCCTTGGATTCTAGTATTAGATTGTGGATTTCACTCTAAATGTGAATCATGTGCTATCACAAAGCTTAGGGAAGGTCATTGACACATTTGTGGTTTCCCCACACGTGTGTACTTGTTGGTTTTTTCAAACTCTTTCCAACAGTTTTGAATATGTATATTTGAATCTAGAGCTGTTTGCTCAAATACCTCTAAGTACTTTGTAGAATTGAAATTTTTTTACACATGTTTCAAAGTAACACAATTCATGTTGTGTAATCAAGGTATATATTTCTCAAATGAAGCAAGTTTTTGAAAAAACTTAACCACGTCTTCATCTTCTTGTTGTTGGAAAAAGTTTCTTCAATGTTAAAGTAGGCACTTGAGGAGCTACGACCTCAGCTTCGAAATGTTTTTCTTCTTCTTCAATTTATGCATCAACATTTGGAAGAATTTTATCCCATACTCCATCTTTTGAAGGCTTATATGGATCGTTCAACTTAGCTTCTACTTCATGGTGCATGTATCCATGAGCACTTATTGTGTACTTATTCATGAACACATATTTGGGAATCACATTTGTTGTGTCAACTAGCAAGTTGGTTTACAAGAGAAGCAACATCTCGTAATTCAAAGTTTTGATGTTTACTAGATGTGTCGCTAATAGTTGGTGTAACATTTCTCATAATTATGAAAGGCTATTTGATGTTGAACTTGTTGAAAATAAAAAAGACATCTATCTTGACTTTTGGGGTTGATGAAGTTTTCCATCATGCATGTAGTTGTAGAATGTGAAAAAGCCAAATTTGGCCTTGTAGAAACTCGAGCCACTTCACATGCATAAAGTTTAGTTTGCCAAATGTGACAAACTAAGACTTGTATTGGCACATGCATGAACATTTGTACATATGTATTCTAGAAAGTGACACATGTAGGAAAAATGTAGTTAAAGTTGCATTTCTCAACATGAAAAGTGGTAGGTGTCAATTTTTTGGTAGATACTACTCTTAGAAGTGGAGCAATAGAATTTGAGGGCTGATCTACCTTGAGCTAGTCCCCCATCCATTATATATGTATGTGAGTTTTCTCACACTTTTGATGTTGAATCAAGCATAGAAGCTATTCTCTTGTCAATTTGGAGTTTTTCATTGTAAGCTTGAATTGCTCATTCTCTCTCTAGCTCGAGGAGAAGATCTTTCCCATACATTAATTTTGTTTGTACTTTCCCCACACGTGTAACAATAGTTAACTATTGATTATTAGCATGCTAGATTGTGATTTAGCCATAGAATCTAGAGTTAGATCTTGATTTTGAACCTACAATTGTTTTACGTGCAAACACAAAGCTTAGTAAGATCATTTACATATTTCTCACACATGTGAACTACTGGAAATTTCACATGGTATCAGAGCCAATCTAAGCTTTGCGTGCTATAATCATTTCATGTATGAGAAACTTTGAACTATATTCAAGCTAGAAAGCAGTTTTTTTCACAATTTTCTATCATTTCTTGAGAAGTTTGTGAATCAAAGAGACCAAAATATAAGTTTTTAGATCTGAACAGGTACGGTACGGATTTTTGTAATTTCACACGTGTGAAAATTAGACCACTTCATTCCTCTTGTTCTCTTTGATGCTTAGTCCAAAGATAGTGAGTAGATGGCTTTTGGAAAGCTAGAAAACTCTAGTTTCCATTGCAATTTGTTTCAAATCAATTTGATGAGCCAATCAAAAGTTGTAAGCTTTTGATTAGGGGTAGGTAGGACTCCTAGACCTGTGTGGACGCATTTTGATTTGACCAAAATTTGCTTGTTTGATCCAAAATTCCATATTTGTGCATACCAATCACACAAACTCGAGATCTAGACATTGTTATGAGTTGTTTGTCACATTGTTTCATACAAAGCCATTGTATTTGAGCCAATTGTGATTTCTTTGAGCATCCTACACATGCCAAAGAAATTTTGAACCAAAAGTTGTCTAAACTCCATTGCAAAGTGAGAGGTTGATCTAGTCTGTAGTAGAAGATTGGTAGAAATTTTGAGATCTATTTCAAATTTTGTTGCAAGATCTTGCATAGGAGTACACCCTTTGTGAGTCATATAGTGAGAAAGAAACAACATATCTTTTTGTTCATTACAAGGATTTTTCACACGTTAATGGCCTCTATGGGATCCTACCTCTTAGAAGCTAGTGAAAGACTGAACACCTCCAATTACTCTATTTGAAAGGTTAGAATGGACTCTATCCTAATACTCCAAGATGTAATGGACATGGTTCTTGGACTTGAGGAGGAGCCTCAACTACAACAAGAAGTACAAAAATATAAGAAGAGAGCTAGGATGGCCCTTCACTTTATCAAAATGAATGTCTCTAATGAGATTTTAAGAGAAGGCTCTTGCACCACTACTAAGGAAGCTTGGGATGCACTCAAAGTTATCTATGAGGCCAAGAACACCTCTAGAATACTCACTTGTGATGCCACAAAAATGTTAAATATTGAATATCAACATAAATTTGGCATGATATACTCGAAAATGAAGATATGAGCTGGTTAAGTATAAATCATGAAGAGGCCTAAGTCATTTTTCAGGAATATATCTCCTAAGTACTTGCCTTGTAATTAAGGGCAAGACCTTTAAAAGAAAAAGACATTGCCTTGGATAACCTTTACTAGGTCGTCCATACGAAATGACTAGATACGAAAAGACATGTTAAACTAGAGTAACTTTAAGTCATAGTTAAGTATACCTCCTATGGTATAGTTGAACGTATTTTCAATCTAATTGTTAACTAGACACTTTCGCGAGAGCGACGCACCTATTGTTTAAGAGGTGTGTTTGTTCGCCTCGTAGAACATATATAGATCTCACACTTTAGTCTCGATCATCGAGAGAGAAGAGTTTATGCTTATGTAAGAGATTGAAGAAGTGAATAGAGTTCTGTGAGTTATTCTCTCTTATCTCTGTTCTTCGCACTGCTGAGTGTGAGTGATCTTGAGTCTGCTAACAATCTCTAATGCATATCATGAATTACTCTCTGATCAGACAGACGCTCTAGTGCATTATAGTCATTTTGTTGTGTTTCCGTAAGGCATGCTCTAAAGAACTGTCTTAAAACCATCTTATTCGTCTGTCGCGAATACTTTCTTTTCGGCACTCGAATAACGACTATCTTTGGTATAGTCTAGCACGATCATTGAATAAAGCTATATGTATACATATGAGATGACAGTCCTTGTCTGAAGAATTGAGTCTTTGATCTGTTTTCCTTATTGGCATTGACATAAGTTTCTAACGTGTTCTAAAACTCTTCGTGTTCTTTAACCATTAAGTTGGGCTTCAGTTGTTGAGGACTTCTATTTAGAAACGAACAGTTCGCGAACGCGATTAATGAATTGTCTACACAGTCGCGAATACATCGAACAATTCTTGATTCTCTGTTGACACCTTAATCAGCCAGAGTGTAGTACTGTTGTACTACTCTGATAACATCTCATATGTAGAATGCACTTCCTTCAATTCGATAGAAGCCAGATTGTTGTTTTGAATTTATTAACATTACCCATCCCAAACATAAGTAATACTGGTTACTTTTTAATGTCTGTTGACAACCAGAATAACACTTGAAACTACTTGCCATAATTGTACCAAAAACATAACTTTCTAACGCTGTCCTCTGTGGGAACGATACTATTCACTACAAAATCTATATTAACCTTGTTGGTATAGTACGACATATACCAATTTTTGGCGCCGTTGTCGAGGATAGTTTAGGAAAATTATAAGAAATCTGACAAATCCATCTCCATCTCTAGTGTATGTCAGATAGAGAATCCAGATTAGAACGATACCGTAAGCTTAGAGAGGAATTTTTACGAGGACAAAGTGAGAGTACTAGTCGAAGAAATCTGGACGAAATCACTGCCCAGTTACTTGAACTCCTAATTAGCTTCGGTATGGAGGGTCCTGCTGCATGTTTCACTTCTATCTTTAAAATTAAATACCATTATTTTAAAGGGACTTCTTCTGATGATGCAAATAGCTATGTCTCACAATTCGAGTCAATAGCCAATGCAAACTGACATAGACAAACTACGAATCTTCCCTGGTCTGCTAAGAAAGCAGGCGTGCATCTAGTACAACCAAGTTGAACCAGGCCGTGTAGGAACCTGGTACCTGCTGAAAGATGTGTTTTTGAACCAGTTCAGAGAGATAGGTTACAAATCTAGAATTCTCGGACGTTTGAACAATGTTCAGAAGAAGAGTAAAGAATCCCTTCGCAAATATACACGAAAGGTTAAAAATCTCATAGGAAAACTAACCGATGTATATCCCGTGGATATGCAGATCAAATGGTTTTTGGCTGGTTTACCACCAAAGATTGATTGGTATTGCAGACAAGGGGACATGACCTCCTTAGCAGCAGTAATAGCTAGTGCCAAAAATTTTGAGACCTTGAAACTAGCACAAAAGCGACGATCGACTAAGAAATCTTGAAAGTCGAAGACTGATTCTAGTGACAGCGATGTCGATTCAGACTTTGATTCAAGTACCAGTTCTTCAAGCTCGGAATCTGAAAGCAGGGATTAATCAGAATTAGAAGCTGACAAAGGAGAGAGAAAGAATAAACGACGAACTAAACGAAAGGACGACACGAAAGTTGTCGAGGATAAGTCGTCAGCTTCTAAAGTGGAAAATCTTTGGAAGAGTAATTTGGCTGACTTTGATAAAAAGTTTAATGACTTGAAAGTGCAAATCTCTGAAGTTGCAGATAAAAGACCAAAAGCGTCTTCTTCCAACTCAGGAATGTGACGTACGAAATGTGGAACTTCTGGACACACTAAGGAAGACTGCACTATTGTGAATGTCAAATACATTGAAGATCCTCCCCACGAGGTACTTTTTATTTTTCAAAATGATGCGACTACTAACTATGTACAGGGTACTGCAGCATCAACCCAGCAGGACAGACCCAAGTTCGCACCAAGAAGACATAATCCTCTTGAATTTGTTGGACCAGCGAAGTCTCAAACCGCAACTAAACCAGTTTCTGGCAACAACTACAACTGTGGAGAGCCGGGACATTTTTCTCTTGACTGTCCTCAACCGCGAAAGCCAATTGGTTATGTACCATTATGCTCAAATTGCAGAGAGCCTGGCCACAAGTATCCTGATTGCCCTCAGCCACAGAAGCCGCGACCCAAATATCAATATGTAACAACACCAGCTGCTGCAGACATGAAAGCGAAGGCTGCAACTGATGCTGTTGTGCAGAGAAACGTTATTGAAGGAAAACTGCCCAAGACAGAAGATCAATCCTGGCCAAGTGACGTGGAAAAATTATTCAAAGTCACAACGAGAAGTAAAAGCTCCTCAAAACCTGATCAGAAATCTTCGACAAAGCGTAGAAAATCCTCTAGCAAAATAATGAACAAATCTACGACTAAAGAAGATCTCAAAGGTGACCCTGATTATGACCACGATGCTGCGAAGTTATTTGCAAAAGATATCTCAGCAGAAGCAAAGGAAATCATTCCTGAACTTCAGATAGCTGCTGTAGAGAAGGTGGTCACTTTCGAGGAAGAGGATGAAGAAATCGCGAAGACAAAATTGTCTAGCGTTGTTATCGATAAACCAACCTCGAAATCGAAGACGAAAGAATATGACATCGTGACTGATATTGGATCCCTTTGTCCAAACATTACTTTTGAGCAGCTGTTGGCTAATAACACTTATTACAGAAAGCAACTGAAAGCCCTTTTTGTGTCCAAAAAGAAGAAAAAAATTTCTCTGCCCGATGCTGGTGTTTTGTCTATCAATTCTGAGATTTATATTACCATTGCAGGATGCCTGATCGAAAAAGTGCCAATTGACTCTGGTTCCAATGTAGCTATAATAACAGAAGACACAGCTCATGCTTTGGGGTTGACTGACATTCAACCGACACAACGAAACATCAAGTTAGCTGATTCGACACGACGAAAACCTATTGGAGAACTGAAGGATGTCACTGTCTACATTCAAGCCAAGCCATTCACAATGAATTTCATTGTTATCAAACCACTCGGTTTGTCATCCTATTCTGTGCTAATTGGACGACCTTGGCTTTATCAATCAAACGCAAGTGTACATTGGAAATCCAGAGAGCTGAGATTTCAGACTGGTGAGACCAATAACCGAGGTAAGCCAGCAGAACAAATCATAACCTGGAGTCGTGACAAATATGAAGGTGAAGCTCCTTTGTCCGACACCAGCCTTACATCAGAAGAATCTTCGTATGCCTTGAATATTTTTTCCAATGAATCTGATATTGAAGTGCAGTACTTTGAATGTTATGAGAATGTTGATGACGAAGAATTCTTCAATGCCTGAAAAAAATGGACCAATGGTATGGTAGGGATTCAAACGAGCCAATAACATTGTGGCCTCCATTTAGCACTTACCAGACAAGTTTGAAAGGGGGTGGGTCCATTGCCCATTAACTCACTTGCGAAGATTAAGAAAATGACAACAAGTGAAAGGGCTAGACAAAGGGACTTGCCATTAGTTTGTGTAACAATCCTTAGTTTAAAGAACAAGTGGATAATGATGCAACTATAGGAGGATGATGCCTTTTGGTTTATGCCAATGGTGAGCATGGAAGACAACCTTAAGAATGGTTTTTAACCACTATTCAATAGTATCAATGTTTAAATTATAAAAGTTTAAACCTGAACATATATTGTTGAGCTCAAACAAAGAGTGTTCAAATGTTCTGTGATTGGGATGGTCTTTCTAGAGACATTAGGGTCATTTGAGAAACTATGCCAAGCAACATATAAGGGCAAGAAATAACTTAGAAAATTATCCCAACTGCTCATAAAGTTCACTAGAAATACCAATCCCCCACGTAAAGGCTGAGTAGAAATCTTATTTAGTCTTAACGAAAAAGAACATTATACTGTAGTAATTTCAGAGCATTACCTTGTTCGATAGATCAATTTGAATCAATCATAATTTATATCAACACTAAAAAGTATATATGTGCATGTAAATTTATGAGTAGGAACTTCTTATGCTTTATTGGGCAAGGTGAATTTGGTGAAAGGTAATTTGCTTTGATACAATGGATTTTCTTGTTAGTTGAAACAATCGAAGAGAAACCTTTACAAATGTAGATTGTACATACGATTTTGAGCATAAGAACCTAAATAGGGAGCTTTTTAGCTTTGTCGTAAAGTGGTGAGTTTGATCATAGCTAACATGTCTTTTTTTTTGGTGAGTTTGAGCAAAAAAATGCCTTTTTTTTATTGGTTAAGATGACAATATATATATATATGTGTGTGTGTGTGTGTGTGTGTGTGTGTGTGTGTGTGTGTGTGTATGCATATAGCGATTGAATGATTCCATTTAACTTTAGGCATGCGAGTTTGAGCAAGAAAATGTTTGCTGTTTTGGTCATTTCGGATTGCAATCTCTTTTTTAGCTTTGTAATGAAGCAGTAAACTATTGTGATAATTTGCTAAAGGATGACGTGCCTTGTCTTCGTGAGTTTGAGCACTAAAACCATTTTTTGGAATGTTTATGACAAAGTTTGTAATTATATATATATATATATATATATATATATATATATATATATATATGTTTTCTTTTTTCATTAAATGAATGTTTTTTGAATTTCGAGTTTACACATATGGGTCAAAGCCTAAATTAGATAGCCTTGTTTTTTAATTCATTTTTAGCAATTGGATGATTCCATTTAACTTTGAGTTTGCACGTGTCACTACAAAGCTTGTCTTGATCCTTTACACCACCTTATTTAAATTTTAGAAATATGTCCTCCCAATAACTTGTTTAGGACTTGATTTAGTATATACGAGGTGAGGGTTCACTCCAATCCGCTACACAAATGAGGATGTACAAAAGAAAAAAACGCACAAATATAGTTTGTACATATGGGAGAGAATCTAAAGAGAGAACTCAATGTTGCAAGATGAATGCTACCCATAGGTGTGAGATAAGGAGATGTGAGCCTAAACGTCCCTTCACCTCCCATGTGACGTATAACGCTAGTGTGCTTGCAATGTGTAAACACATTGAGTTTACACCACATAGTTTGCGGCTTGTACATTAAGTTTACATCACCCATTTGAGGCTTGCAAGCTCAACGAGGCATTTAGCTCAATCCCCAAGATGGGTTCGAAGATGCTCCCAACGACCCAACGGGTGAGGTTCGAACGTGCATCACAGTAAGTGAGATTCAAACCCTCTACCTCTCATTACACTCTCATACAAATGAACCCCTTGTCACCCTCCCCAAGAGGCCAAGCTTGTGGAGTTGCTTGCATAGTTGGTCAGGTGATTTGGGGGTGGGGGTGGGGGTGGGGGTTGTGTGTGTGTGTTTTGTTCGGGTAGGCTTCTATGTAACGCAAAGTATGATCACTACCCATGTGGAGGAGTAGCACCGAGACGCCGACAATGGAGATGGAGCAGATAAGATGATCGATCCATCCGTCCATCCATCATCAAACCATCTGTCATATATATCTATCTATGCAATTGTCCTTGCTTAGTGAGAATACTGATCTAGCTTATTTCTATGTCTGCTTTGGAGGACATAGAATAGGGCAAGTATGAAGAGGCACGGGGGAGGGAATATTGCACAAAGCCCATATGAGTGAGATTTGGAGCTTGTTTGATCTTATATTTTTGAGCTGTTCTCAAGATAAAGGTAGAACTATTTGGAACTTGTTTGATCTGCTCTTCCTTTTGATGTTTTTTTTTTGGCCTATTAGATGTTTGAAGATAAAGTAAGAACTGTTTGGAGCTTTTGTGATCTTATCTTCCTTTGATGTTTGAAGATAAAGTAAGAGCTGTTTGAAGCTTGTGTGATCTTACCTTTCTTTGATGTTTTCTTGCTCTTTGATGTATAAAGATAAAGTAAGAACTGTTTGGAGCTTGTGTGATCTTAATCTTTCTTTGATGGGTTTTTTTGCTTTTTGATGTTTCAAGAGAAAGCAAAGAACTATTTGGAGCCTTTGTGATCTTATCTTTCTTTGGTGTTTCAAGATAAAGCTGGAAGTAAGCAGTTCGAATGGTGTTGCCATCATAATGTGGATGTGGGTTCTTCTGGGCGGTTCAGTAATAGGCTAATTTGTGAGGGAATTGCTGAGATGTTGAGGAATGGCAGCTTGTTTTTGAGTTTGTTTTCATAGATGAATCTAGATTTGCTTCTGAGATAGAGGGCATGGCAAGGCTGGAGGATCTCAGTGGTGCATAGATGGTATTGTTTTTTATATAGGTGGCGAATGGGCTCTTCATGGAGCCTAGCAAGAAGGCAATCTGCAGAGGAACAGGCAAGATCCACCACAGAGTGCAGCAGCAAGCGCCAACGCCTGTCTTTCAGCTATGATCTGGATCATCCCCAGCTTATCCCGGGTCTTCCCAATGAGGTTTCTCTCCAGATTATTGCTCGTGTGCCTCGAGGTTTTCATTCCACCCTGCGGTTAGTAGGCCGAGGCTGGAATGAAGTCCTGAGAACACAAGAAGTCTTTGCTCTCAGAAAAGAGCAAGGGTTAACAGAAGAATGGCTGTACATTTTGACAAAGGATGCAGAAGACTCCATGATCTGGTATGCTTTGGATCCTCTCACTGGAATATGGAGAATGCTGCCCTCTATGCCTGAGTTGAAACCAGATGAGGAGCCTAGAGAAGTGAGCCCAGGGTGGGGTTGGCGGAATGCCATAGGTTCCTCTGGGAATTTGATCTCTGAATTTCTCAAAGGCTGGTTCAGGAGAAAAGACGCCTCAAAACAGACTCCATTCTGTGGATGCTCAGCAGCAGTGATGGATGGTAGCCTTTACGTGCTTGGTGGCTTTTCTCGCACTTCAGCACTACGATGTGTGTGGAAATACGATCCCAGATTCAATGAGTGGTCAGAATCAGCAGCAATGGGGACTCCCAGAGCCTACTGCAAAACTGGATTGCTGAAGGACAAGCTATATGTTGTGGGAGGTGTTAATAGAGGGCGCGGAGGCTTGACTCCGCTGCAGTCAGGTGAGGTTTATGAGCCCGTGACCAACTCCTGGAGTCCTATTCCCAATATGCCATTCACAAGAGCACAGGTATTGCCAACAGCTTTTCTTGCAGACATGCTGAAGCCAATTGCTACTGGCATGGCGGCCTTCAAAGACCAGCTCTGGGTACCCCAGAGCTTGTACTCATGGCCATTTTTTGTGGATGTGGGAGGGGAAGTCTATGATCCGGAATCCAATCTATGGAAGGACATGCCTAGAGGCATGGGGGAGGGTTGGCCTGCACGGCAAGCGGGCACAAAGCTCAGCGTGATCGTAAATGGCCATCTTTATTCCTTGGATCCTACCAGCTCTTTGGACGGAAGCAAGATCAAGGTCTATGATTTTGACCAAGATGCTTGGAAAATTGTGGTCAGTAAAGTTCCCGTGTTGTTAGATCTTGCCGAATCGGAGTCTCCTTATTTGCTAGCTTGCTTAAGGGGAGGCCTTCATATTGTGACAAAAGACATCAACGACAATGTTACTGTTTTGAAGGTAGACTTGACAAAGTATCCTCTCCCAGGTGAAGGACCATCCCTAGAATTGGAAGAAGAGCGTTGGACGAACATCAGTACCAGTAGTTTTGGATCTGTGGAGCTTATAACGGGTCAGGTTCTTGACATCTGAAGAATGCACCATAACCATTTTAGGTTTTCCATGGATATAATAGATTTGCACATTTTACGAATTTCCAGAACACACTGTCGATTTAAACTGTGTCTCTGGAGATCAATGCTCCAGCAAGCTTTATGAACACTCTAGGAATCACCAGAATACTCTATGTCCATTTAAACTGTGTCTCTGGAGATCATGCTGCAGCAAGCTTTATGCACACTTTAGGAATTACCAGAACAATATGTCCAGTTGAATTCTGTCTCTGGAGATGAATGCTGCAGCAAACTTTGTATCTCGTCGTGTAAGTTTCTCTAGGGATCTTCCTGGGAAACCTTTGGTTGTTGCAGTGTGATCTTCCGATGCTTGTTAACAGTATTGGAGACCATTCTCTGACAGTCCTTTCAAGTAATTGACGCCACGGGACATCCAGGAGCTACAAGTTACTACGTTCTCAAAGCAGGATTTGCTGCTGCATGTACAATTTGCAAAATTGAACTAAGATATTGGTAAGGAATCTAAGCTTACTTTTGTTAAGGATGAGTATGCTGGATGCTCATGGAGTTTTTGATGACTGGGTTACAATAATATATAGTCAGAAGTTCAATCAACTCAAGAATAACTGGGAGTTCATATGTCAATTTAGGCAGAAATTGGTAATATAGCAGATGCAATGGAGCTGCTTTTTAAATGCATACGAGCTCTGATTTGGCAGTGCACTTATTACAGTATAGTTAATCTCTTCCAATCACATAATACTGATATCCTCCTATCCTTGAAGTTTCTTCACTTGTACGTAATGTTTTGGAGTTTATCTGGTCATTTAATTGCATTCTTTTTTCTGCTTGTTATTTTTTTGATCTTTATGAACTGATGTTCGATCAATACTAGAGCTTGTCAAATTTTGAAAAGCAGCAATTTACAGTAAATATCAATGAATTGCTTATCAAAGTAGATCTTAAGTTTTCCATTGTTTGTACCATTTCTTTGTGTATGTATTGTCTGATAGAATATTACAGTCACATTTTCTTAAGTATCATGATATTGGTTGATATGGAATACATACTACCTAAGGGGTGGAGAGGGAGATTCATTACCAGTGTACTTTTTGGAGTGTAGGAAGGTAAATTGGGTACTGGAAGGAGGAGAAAATTTCTTCCAGGATTCTAAAGTGTTGCAAGAAGGAAAAGTCTCATCTCTACTCTCTTGGAAGGTGGCGACTTGTCTGAAGACTTCGGCTCTCTTCATGCATTTGCATGGTCATGTATCCACTGGGATTCAAGCTTTACTCTATGCTTGCCTATTTTACTGTTCCCTTTTTCGGGACAAGCCGATCTTTTCGACCAACGTATCCTGTGTTGCAGCTGGTGGATCAAGAGCGCTGCACACTATACCTCATCTGTAAGTTGGACTGGATCGGTGGGGCCGTTTTTAGAGGCCCCTTATTGATGAGTGGAAGGTACTTGTCATTTCGAAAGATGGCTTGTCATGAGTTTTCTCCCACTTCAATATGGATCTCTTTTTGTTGCCTGCTAGATGTAAGAGGTGCTCGCTCTCACTGGGTACTTTTTCTACAAGCCTACGTGCAGTTACTTGTGTCATTCTTTGAGGAGTACAGGCCGCACACGCATTGGTACAGAGCTTGTGGATGGTTGGAGGGTGACATGCAAATTGTCTATTAGGTAATGGGCCTTTGTTTCGACAAATTGAGAGGGAGCAACTTGATTTTGAGGACAAGTAGGGATGTTCCAATGGAGAGATGACTGAGGAGAGAGTTTCTAGTGGAGCCAGTGACATGGTGGGGCATTGTTGGCTAGGACCCCCCTGAGCTCGCTGTATTTGCACCACATTCTTGACCAGAATTGCTCCACTTTGGCTTGCGAGCAAAATTGGAGCACATGGTTTCTTTAACATACAAAGGGACGCAACATGCTTAGTATTGTGCAGTTCGATTTGTTGGTTTATAGCACCACCAACCTCAGGCTATTTAGACACAGGCTGCTGGATGGCAGTCCTAGATAGGTGAACCTTGATGATTGTGCTTCTACTTCTGAGAATGTAGTAGGCCAGACATGCACCAAGGCTGTTGCAGAGCTTCATTGTGAGATGGCACAGGAGAGGAGGCAACCTAAGATCTCTAGGTTTATGGCTAGGACAACGATAAATCAAAGAAGCCTTGTCATAGCTATGGTGATCTTGCTGCATTTTCAGATTTATTAGCTAGTTTTTTCACCAAATCCATGCCAAAGGATCCACTTGAGAAGTTATTTTTAGCTACTTAAGTTTTGGAGTACTTATCAAGCTATATTTTGAGGAGTATGAAAAATATGCAAAATTTAGCTTGATTATTTTTCATTTTCATGTACAAATGTAAATCACACATGCGTGGAGCATGTTCCCACGTGTGAGTAGTAGGCCTATTTGCATAAGCTAATTCATGCCTTAGAATAGTTTGTTTTAGAAAGCAATGTGAAAGTAGGCAAAACTAGTCAAGTAGAATCATGTCAAGGGTCATCATGAGGTTGGGACTCAATCCCCTCATGACTTGTACAAATCAAAATGCATGATTGGGATAGGCAATTAGACATCCATCTTGAGTCCTAAGAGGTGTTGACACATGTCCTAGATTGTAGGAGAGCAAAATTGAAAGTGGTGTATCATAAGCCAAAATCCTCATCACATTGGCTATTGAGTTCCAATCAAATTATGAGGTGCAAATCATGGATCCAATCATAATTAGAGGTCAACACATGCCTAATTGAGTAGGAACTCGAGCTACCACTATATGGATGTGGACTCTCATTTTACTTTCAATCAATTTTGAGAGTTAATCAAGTTTTTGACTAGCATACTCTTGTACCTTCTCTTTCTACCAGAGACCTCAGTTGTTTTCTCTCTCTACCCGAGAGCAATCCATAATGAGATTTACTTAGTTTCTTCAAGGATATGCATGAAATTGGATGATGATTACTTTTGGTGTACAAGAGCTCTTGCCTAGATCCAAATTGTGTTTGATATCTCATCAAGATTCGAGCTGATCAGGAGTAATCTGGTAGTGTGCAATCTCTCATGCATGTAGGTCGTGGTAGATCTATTCAAGAACCTCAAAACTCACTTTTTTGACATGGTAGAGCTAGATCCATGCATGCTTAAAGGTAGATAGATCGTCATGAAACAAGATTTTGTGTGAAAAATCTAGGTTTGAGAGTGCTCGTGGATCTTGATTGTCTTCTAGCTTCAAATTCTCCAATGATAGCTAGATTTGATTGATTTCTTTGGTCAACAGTGGCCATTTGATGTGTATAAAGTGCAGGCCATGTGTGGGTTTCATCCACTTTGAAATTTTGTAGCAATCTCATTTTTGATCCATTGAGTCCAAGTAGACATTTGATGGAAAGAGCTTGAAGTGTAAATTGAGAAGATTAAGGCACAAAGGGTTGTTGATGCATCTTGTTGATGTTTGGATCTAATCTTTGAGGGTAGGTTAGGTGTGCCCACCTGGTATTTTTTAGATCTTAGTGATTCAATGCCCTTGATCTCAAGTGTTTTGGTGTTTCTCTTAAGCTAGTCAAGTCATAAGGAAATCTAGGACATTGTTTGCAATCAAATCTTTTCAAATCCATTCCAACTCTTAAAAGATAGAGTCGGCGGTCTTTGTTGAGTCCAATACGGGTGATTGGATCTGAATTTTGTGTGATTTGGTTCAAATTTGTTGTGCTTTCATCTTGGTGATCAAAGCAAGGTCTAATTTCCAATTGACTAGATTGTGGTAGTTGATTCTCAATCTTGTGATCTTGATCTTGTTAGGTCTTTCTAGATATCTTTTGTGTTCAAATCTAGAGTGGAAAGAGTCACAAATTATTGTTGGAATCAATTCACCTCTTGTGTACATCTTCATTTGCTTCATCATGGCATTAATAGGAGGTTACCTATTGGAGGCAAGTGAAAGATTGACTTCATCCAACTATTCTATTTGAAAAGTTCGGATGAAATCTATTTTGGTGCTACAAGACATTATGGATATAGTTCTTGGCATTGAGGAGGAGCCTCAAGCGTTCTAAGAATCCATAAAGTTAAAAAAGAGAGGAAGGTTGGCTCTCCATTGCATCAAATTGAACGTGTCCAATGAACTCTTAGGAGAGATTGGAACATGTGTCTCGGCCAAGGAGGCTTGGGATACTTTGCAAGCAATCTATGAGTCTAAAAACACTTCTAGACTCCTCACTCGTAGGATCCTTCAAAGTTTTCAAAAGAGTGATGAGAGTGCTCAAAATTATGTTTTGAGGGTCAAAGACTATAATAGGGAATTTGCATGTATTGGTGATTCCATTAAGCAAAAGGAGCTTGTCCAAGTGGTGTTGAATGCCCTTAGTGATGAATTTGCTAACCTTGTTCAATCTTATGCAATCCAAGGAGAGCTATCATCCATGGAGAGTCGACATGAACACAAGCTTGCTAGGATGGGGCAACTCAAGGAGGGAGGTGAGGAAAATGCTTTCTTTTCTCATGGCAATGGCAAAGGCAAATTGAAAGCACATTCCAAGAAGGACAAATTGAAGGAGGATGGTGATGAGGACTCATCACAACCATCAACAAGTGGCAAATCCAAAATGAAGTGCTTCTTTTGTGGTAAAAATGTGCACTTTACTTCTAATTGTTTCAAGAAGAGAAATTTCTTCAAGCAAGCTAATCTTATTAAAGAGGGTGAAGGTGAGGTAGAGGATGGTGGAAATCCATGGTGGATAGATAGTGGAGCTAGTTTTCATATGACTAGTTCAAGGAAATCTTTCACTCATCTTGCATCTTACAAAGGTGAGGTCCAATCAAATCATGAAATGCAAATCATGGATCCAATCATAATTAGAGGTCACCACATGCCTAAATGAGTAGGAACTTGAGCTACCACTATATGGATTTGGACTCTCATTGTACTTTCAAGTAATTTTGGGAGTTAATCAAGTTTTTGTAGTGGTAAGTTTCATTTGAGAAGTTCTGGCAACTTATCAGGGAAATCAAATTTGTGAGTTTGGATATATTCCCATCTCACAAAGAGATATATACTAGCCTGTAGCTGTAATCAAGATCCAGCTTTGGTGACCAGATACATAGCTTAAAGTTCAGTTCCAAGGAGTGCCAAGAACTTATAAGAATAATGTGTTGAACTTGTCAAAGCAATGCAAGTGGTTCTGTTGCCTTATCAGAACAAGATGCTAGCGATCTTGGCTCGGTTGCAATTCTGAAACATTCTCAGTCCCTGCAGGTGCCAGGTGCTGCATCTGTAGTCCTTGCCAAGGAGTTGGGTTGAGAAAGAGGAATTTTTTTTTTTTTAAAATTTATGATTTGATAGGTTCTGTTAAGTTTGCTGTGCATGTACTGAAATGTTGTGAACAGTTTTATGCATGTGATGTGAGTTGTGAGACCTTAAGTGCCTGAATGGTCTTTTGGATATAATTCTTAAACTCGGTAAGTACAAAGCTGCTTACCGGATTAGCAAGGGCATTTGCACCTGCAAGTTGAGAACATTTGCTTATCTTTAGATCTCTTTGCTGGAAATGATTATACTTTAGCCTTGAGACATGTTTGCTGGAAATGATTATACGTTAGCCTTGAGACATGTTTGCTGAAGATTATCATATTTGGGATAAGGCAAGACCGAGGCTCATGATAGATCTGGATTCTAGATTATCTAGGTTAAAAGTATTGTCCATTATACGAAGTGCTGAGGTCTTCTGTGTTTTGATGGTAGCATGTGAAAGCCAGTCAATTAAGTTCACACTGTAGTCTTGTAAGGTTTGAGAGCATGCACAATCAAACAGATTAGTTTTAGCATTTGCTTGGAGAACAGTAGCACTTTGTTTAATCAAATAAGTTCACAGTGTGTTCTTGTAAGGTTTGAGAGCCTGTACAATCAAACAGATTCGCTTGGAGATCAGTAGCAATCTATTTGGCTTCTTCTAAGGCCTCGTAGGGGTAAGACATGCATTCAATGAAGCCGCTAGCTGTGCAGAAGAGTGTGTGCTTATTATCTAATATCAAGTCCTTTTGTAAAAAACCCATGTGGAGGTCTATGTTTGTAGGAATAGTCTACTATGTTGACCAATTTGATAGGACTACCTTTATCTAGTGGAGAGAATCAAGCCCCCTATTTTGTAGGGAATCTAGACAAGTTTGTGTCATAAGTTTGGTGACTTATCATAGGTAAAGGAATCATTGACTTGAGGATTAGGGATTTACTTCTGACAAATTTTTTTAAAACTATCAAAACACTATGTATGCGTTGTCTCTTTATGTTTCATGTTGCCAGCATAAGGTTTCTGGTGATGGTCTAACATTTTTTTTCTTTTCATTATAATACAAAGATAATGACAGTTTTTGTGGTTGATTTGAATGGACGCAACTCCCAGTGGTAATTCATAAGCTTTCTAGGAAAGTTCTCAGGTGTAGGCTTTTGAAGATGCACTAAATGGATGCTAAGAAACATGTGAAAGCCAAGGTTCTCTTTTGTAAATTTATGTTAATCAGTTATCCTTGCTATTTTTTATACCATAGTTGCACAGAAACGCGTTTCTGGAGAAAAACTTTTCTCAGCGTTTCTGAGAAACGCTTTTCTCATAAACTCGTTTCCGGATTCAGAATCTCTCGAAAAAAAAAAATAGATATTAAAAAATGGATAGGGATTGACAGAATCCAGTAGGAATTGATGCACCTAAACTGGACCACACTGTACCTGAAACATTCGGCAACCTACCTAAATGTACTGCCCTTAATTAATGCTTTAATTTGATACCCATATTGTCCACACACACAAAAAAAAAAACGTTTCTGAGAAACGCTGTCCCAAATCAGAAACACGTTTCTAGAAATGCAGTGCAACTATGATTTATACATGGTTTTTATTTATTTATTTCCTTGACCTTAGTTGACCTACATTTGTCAATACAATCTATAATGTTTGAATCTCAATTCGATTTGAGTCATAGTTGCTCGTTCCGGAATGGAACGTGTTCCGTTTCAGAAAATGGCCCACAAAAAAAATAATTCGTAAGTATCAAAGAAAAAAAATGTTTTTTTAAAAACTTAGTTCCACGTTTTGACCCAGTATGTTCCAAGTGGTCTGGGTAGGATTGGGTTTCTAAGAGATTTTGAATAGTGGTAACTATGCTGATGAGACTAGAAGTGATGCTTGCTGACTTGGATTTTACGTACATATCCGAGTTTGTGAATATGGATATGATTTTATCGTAAAGAGACATGTTGTGTTTTGTTTCATTTCAAAATTCACATTAAAAAGTATTTTTAAGGTCTAGAATTGACTATATCATAAGTTGTAAATGCACTTAACTCGTGGAATCATGGTATTCACGACTTTCGCACTTGAACAAACACTCAAAAACTTTCACAGGAGGTTGATCTCATGCAGAAAGTAATTTACAGATAACCCTTCGGAATCAATCTGTTCCTGTATCAAGGGTACCTTGGTTTGTGCTTATTATGATATGCATTATTGAAGTTAATTGGTTGTGATGAAACTTAATTATTACTAGATAGCCATTAAATCAACAAATTTGCACCTCAGAAGGACAGCAGGAAGATGCCCACTAACTGCTCATTGAAAAGTCATTTGTTCTTTCGCATGAAGAAAGGCTCCTCTAATTTTTTCCATAAAGAAGGGCTCCTATAACTTATGGTAGTGTCTTGAACTTAGCGACCTATAATGTAGCAGCAAGCAGATAAAAGGATAGAAGATACAAGATACCACACAACCCCACAGACAAGATGGATTCAAAATTTGCCTAAGAATAGGCAATTTTCAGAAAAGAAAACTTTGAAAATTTAGTTTACGAGGGAAATAGAAATAGATTTATGATACATGCGCTGAATAAGGAAAGCTTACTCTGATAAAAGAAACTGGAGTGAGTGCCAACACATTAAAAAGATGTCCACAAAAGAGATGGACATTGGAGGAGGCTGAAACTATACAACAATTTAAGTACAAAAAGGGATAGAAGAGTTATTTTGTCTATCCAGCATCCAGCGCACATCAGGTTGCTGTACAACAGCCTATTAGTTAATGCTAAAAAGTTTTTAATGAAGTTGATCACCTTTCAACAATTTCTGGACAGTAATACTTTTAGCAAAGATTTTCATCTTTGTTTCCTTTACTAGGCCAGACTCACCACCACAAGGTGTTGAGCTATCTAGTGCTCTTCTGCTATAGCTGCCCATATGACTAAGCCAAATTGAATTGCAGCCAATTTTCTGCTGAAGGCAATAGATGAACAATTTGATGACTTCAGTTCATGTTAATCCAAAGAAATAGGGTCATTACTATCTTTTGATCAAAGTAGACTAAATTTTGCTATCTTAGTTTTCCAATAGACACCTATCATAAGCACAACATGCATAGTTGCAACAAAATGTGTTTGGAAGGGGTTGCAAATGTAAACAACACCCCCCCCCCCCCCTCCCTGGGATCTTCTCAAACTTGTTATGATACAAATTAGATACCAAAATGTTGTAGAGATGATGATCATGGCCTTTCTTTTACTTTTTTTCAAGGGGCTGAAGTGGCTTACGCAAAGTAGGCCTAGGAACAATGACACTATCATCCAAATCCTCTATTTCAAGGAAAAGGTATTCTCTTGAAGCAGTTCCTAGCACCACCTAGAAGAAAACAAAAAGAATGTGTTTAAACTTGGAAATTTTTTCAAGTTTAATGAAGATGATGGCAACAAAGATGGTGGAAGCATCTGCTACCTCAGGATGGTTTCAGACGCAAGTCCCTTTGCCTAGCCCTTTCACTTGCCACCCATTTTTTGAATCTTGGCAAGTGAGTTGATAGGCAATTAACCCGTTTCACATTTGGTTGAGGCTTGCCAACCTAAATTCGTAGAAAAAGCCCTCTTGATGTTCAATAGCCATGTGTTAAAAGAGCCAGGCATTGACAACATGAGAAAGGGTCAAGAAGTAGATTCAAGAAGAACTCCCGACATGATAATGAGAGAGAGAGAGAGAGAGAGAGAGAGAGAGAGAGAGAGAGAGAGAGAGAGAGAGAGAGAGAGAGAGAGAGAGAGAGAGAGAGACCTTGCATAGTGGGTTACTTTTGGTAATGTCAATTTGAGCAATAGAGGACATTGAGCATTAGATTAAGCTATTATTATAACATTTCAGTTACCTTAGAACATCAATAAACATAGTAGATAAGATTGAAAACAAGCTATCAATATGAGGTTCTTTCCATGTAACTCCCTCACCACTTGTCGACATTCGCATGAAAACAAGTCGAGAAAGATATGATTTGAGGGGTTTGCTGAACAAGCCTTTCCATGCGAACCACTCACATCAACCCTTGGAAGCCTTAGTGGTGACCTGCTATGAGGTTACGATTTGCAATAGCATAAATTTGCAACCATTACAAAAATTGGTAGTACATAAACGGAATAGTGACTGGCACACTAGTAGGTGATTGAACTCTCTAGGGGTTAGAGGGGGTTACCCCATGGAAAAGCCCTTTCTGACCCCATCACCCTCTCTTGATGTCATTTTTAGGGAGAGGATGTCACATGGAAAGATGCCATGAGTTCCAAAGGCAAGACGTAGCTTAATAATGACCATAGTTTTTGGTAAGGAAACCAACTCCAAGAAATGAATGAACAAGAATTAAAAAAGCAAGAAATTAATGTCTAAACAATGTATAACAAATAAAAAGGCAACAAATGTTTTTAGATGCGCGAGAAGAGGCACTTGTTCTAAAATTGTTCTAATAAGAAGCCGTTGCTACAAGACATACTAATTGAGGCTCAAGGTGCTTTCATAGATAATCAAGCTAAAAGTATTTCTTATTCTTGAGATGTTGAAAGTTAATATTCAAGGGTATTCGATTGGCTTGAGTTTACAATTCGTCCTATTCAAGGTATGGGTGATATTCATGGAGACCTTGTTATGAACATAGCAATACACTTAGGCCTTATTACAACATGTTTGGGCTTTATTCAAGTCTCCTTTAGTCCACAAGCAAAGCACTTGTAGAGAGGCACAAAATTTCCTTTTATGTTGCTCAATTATTCAATATTATGCATTGTGAGTTTTTTAAAGGTTCTAGTAGGATTCCCCATCAGATTGCACATAGATCGTACAAACACTCATTGACTAATTTGTGATTCGGTCTACTTTCGAGTTTTGTGTAGAAAACTGATTGCTTTTCCTAGTTGGGGATAAACTATTGATTGTATTTGGTGTTGTTTCCAGTTTTCTTAGTTGGAGGTTACTTGTAGATTGTCTTATATTGACTCTTAGGCTTTGTGTAATGCCAATGTTTGTGATTTTGTTTATGTGGTGTTACAGTAGTTTATTGGCCTTCATTGCTAAATTTTTGTTTATCATAGCTCCTCTTCTCCATCCATCATCTCCTCTTGTTGTCTTCATTGAAATGCTTCATTCTTCCTACTGTTGTTCGCCAAAAATGTCCCCTTGACCTTTCCCCCCTGCCAACATAGCCATTTTTGCCTCTGCTCCTCCCTACATTCTCTCCTTGGATTTGCCTCTACTCTAGTTCTCCCCTCCTCTGTGGTGTTTTTGCTTTGGCCTTCTTGCTGCTAGTACAAATTTGCCCTCCTTGACTCCTTGCTACCTCCATCCCCTTTGATTTATGCCCCTCGTTACATTTGCTCTTGTAGCCTTCGCCCTTCTCACGTCCTTGCTACTTTTGCCCATGCTCCTTACTCCCTCCACCCCATTTGATCTATTCCCTTGCTACATTTGTCCAGACAATCTTGTTGTGTTCCTTGAATTCAACCTCTTTTGCTTCCATGGTCAACATTTTTGTCCCTATCTAGCTTGCATTATTCCACCTTTGTTATTTTTTGATTCATTTTGTTATGCGTGAAAGTGACATCCGTAAAGAAAGTAACAAGAAAATTGGGCCTCTCTCAAATTTTTAGGAAAAAAAAAGTTTTATTATAGTGTTAATTCTATGTTCTAGTCTTGTTCTAGGTTGTTTTTGAAAGATGACCCATAAACAATTGAGTTCATCATAATCAATCTATAAAATAATAAGTATGAGTTTATTCCATGTCACATTTTTGGCCTTTCTTATTATCACCATGCCCCCTACATGTTCTTCCTTTATCTATGACGATGTCGAAACCTAGTTAGACGATCATATGGCTCAACTTGCCCACATCAAACATCTCTTGCGCACCTCGAGGTAATGACCAAACATTTGTCTCCTCGACAAAATGCTCTTGCATTGTCATCCTCACTATCATATATCGTCATTGATCTAGCTCATTTATCTATGTCTCCTTTGTTGCTCTCGATAGACATGTTAATGGTCATCATGGGTCTCTTGCTTGAGGTTTCAAGGATAAGGTACAACTATTAGTCCATCTTGGTTCCTTGGATGGCGACGAGCTGCAAAATTGGTTTGGCAAGTTGGATACTTAGTATCTCCTTGGAGTGCTACTCACAAAGTTCAAGTTATTGATATCAGTGCTAGTGCTACTACAGTTGCACAAAGAAAAATAATTTCTTTACCGATGTAGCTTGGATTTATAAAAGACCTCGACATCCACAATGCTTTGATAGATCCTTTGGGCCTCTTTATTGAACCGGACTTTTTTCACAACCTATAGTTGATTGGTATCATTGATGTGTATGGTGAACATGTTTTCAAATTTTGTTATTTTTCATGATTTTCAAGTTGAAGATTTTATATTTTGCTATATAATTGGTCTTTGGTGGTGCCCTTGGATACAATGTCATGTTCTTTCAACCTAATTTTCTTGTGAGGGCCATGTTGTTTCCTAGTACTTTGCATTATAAGTATATTGATCAACACATATTTATTCCATTTGCTTACAAGTTTCCTTCATCTTGATTGACATTCTTGGTTCATCTATCGTCACTACGCCTGCTATTTGCTCATTTTGTATGTTCATCCTTTCGAAGTTGCTTGTTGTGCATTTGTTTGTCGCTAGTCTTGGAGAATCAGTTGAGATTCATATTAAGGATCTGTGTTTGAAATGTAAAAGCCCTAATCACTTGGGATTGTAGAATCCTCTCTAGGTACTTTTGTTGGCGACATATTCAAGATGTCAAAGAGTTTGAGGTATACTTTGTCGTGGAAGACTTGTTCAGCCTCTCAATATTGTTGAGTGTCATTGCACAACACACTTATGCTACTTGGGTTGACAAAATTGGTTCATCACGACAATAGGTTATAGGTTTTAGAAATGAAATGCTTCACTCTCATGGATATTGGTAATACAAATTCTTTTGTTAGCAATCGTGCTTTTTTACATGTTCACAATACTCTTGAGGATGCTTTCAAGTGGAATTTTCTAATTCTTGCTCCTTTTAGAGTGCACACATACTTTGGACTATCCTCCACCATCACTTAGCAATGAAAACCCATCGTATTAGGTTTGACATTCGCTTTTATAACGGAAACTTGTCTTGAATGCTCAAACCAGTTTGGCATTGATTTATAAAGAATACGTAACTTGTGGAAGCACTATGGCATGATCACAAGAAGGTCCTTCGAAAATTATTCAGGTATGCTATACGCATTCGTCTTATCTTGTTCCAATCACATACTAAGGTTAGAGTATGGAAAGGATCAGAGACACAATTTGCTTTGCACAATAATGATTTTAGACACAAGGAAAAAACAAAATCATTATGGACATTACACAAAGATTTAAACAAACCTACCTAAACTTTACATACAGCTATAGTACTTACTATTAGAAACCCAACTTCAGTAAACCTATAAGGCTGTAAATCAAGGTTTTTCTACCATTTTAGCACATGGATTTGTGTAAGGATATAGACACCAATTTAACGAATGAGCATAACATCGATTTTTCCTATTACCCATATTGGCACCCTAACAAAACATTACGAGACCACGTTAAGCATAACTACCTTATAAATTTAGACTGCTTAATAATTTTACAATATAGGTTTTTTGTCTTGCTTATCCCTGGAAAGCATAAATATGCTAAGGGAAAACGACACTAGCACCTAACGGGTTGGAACTTTTCAACAAGTCACAAGGGTTAGCACGACATGAATTTGCCCTGATACTTTGCTATGTGTCCCTGCCTAAATTTATTGCTAAGGTCTTACTTACTAGGACAAAGCTAATATATGAACTTTTCATACTTAAATTAACATAGACCAATATCCTATAAATTGATCAACATGGCTTATTTCCTAATACGAAAACGTATGGGTTCGGCATATTGCTATAAACTTGGCACTGCTAGGAAAGACTGGATTAATGATTTTATTAACACACATACTGATTAGTGATAAGACTTTTTTTTTTTTTTATATATATGGATAACAACTGACTTTCAGCTATAACACATGTCTTCTCCACCATATTGACTCGTGCGGTTTTGTGTTGTGGGATGGTGGCAGATATTAATTGGACGTCTTGAGATGAGTTTTATTTTATGGTGCTTTTTTAAGTACCATATATACTTTTTCGGCTTTGTTTTACCTTGTTAGGTTATAAATAAAGATTTCAAAAGGTTCTCTCTCTCTCTCTCTCTCTCTCTCTCTACAACAACACTGCAGCCTTACTCTCTAAACTAATTCGCCGTGACTAAGATAATGTATTAACTGCAAAATCTAGTTCAGGACGTGTGCAGACCATAGCATACATCGGTGAGCCAATGCTTGATTGTTATGGATATTTGCACATTTCCTTCTGCTCTTCTTCAGATAGGGCACATATCTTTCCATAGTTTGAAGCTTGGATCCATAGGTGAACTTATGGCTTTGCAGTCTTCTACGCCATACTTATGTAGTAAATTGATTTAATACATCTGTTGGCTTATATTTATTTTTCTCGCAGTTCTATCTCTTGTGATTTCAATGGCAACTATATAGTGCATTGGCCTAGAATCAGTCATCCAAATTTCTTTGACAATAATGTCTTGGTCTCAAATAATAAATGATTTGAATTGCTGATGATTAAATAGTCATCAATATAAAATGCTGTAATTACATAGCTTGAGCTTTTGTGCTTTATGTACACACTGAAATCAGCATAACTGGAAATGCAGCAAGAATAAATTTATTCTATCAAATCAATCTCTTGGAGCCTATTCCAAATCATACAAGGCCTTATGTAATTTACAAAATTTGTGCTCCTATCGTTGAAGGACATATCTTTTTGACGTAGATGTCTTCTTGAATGTGTCCATCGAGGAATGTTGTTTGGATGTCCATTTGATGAATGCCCAAATCTTTTGCAATAACTACAACTAGTAACGTTCAAATAGATTGATGCTTTACCAGACTGAATTTCTCAGTGTAATCTATTCCATGGGTTGGTTCATGTCCCTTTACCACCAATTGAGCTTTTCATGCGGATATTGATCCATTTGGATTAAGCTTGAGCTTGAATATCCACTTTGTGTCAATGATTTTTGCATCTGTAAGAGGGACAACAAGAGTCCATGTCTTGTTTTTCAGTATGAGCTATATTCCTAGCCCCCATAGCCTTCTGCCAATTATCTGCATCAAAATTTGACATGGCTTCTGCAATTGTGAAAAGTTCATCATGAGTCTAGGAATATAGCAATTGCAGAAGCCATGTCAAGTTTTGATGCAGGTAATTGGCAGACTCATTTTCAGAGCTAGGAACTTGTTCTCAAAAAAAGATGAGTAGTTTCATACAAGCTGATTAGTATGTCCCAAGCTTCTTTGGAAGTGAAACAATTTGCCACATGAGATATTTGAGAATCTTTAAGATATAGAGATATTATAGCCAGGGCTTTACCATCTTTTGCTTCCCAATTGGTCAACAATTTAGAATCCATTGGTTTGGGTATTGTGCCATTAGCATATTTTGATGATTCCTTTTTAATCAAGATCATCCTCATCTTGACTTATTGATCAAACGGATCTCAGTGGATGAATCTTCCATGATTGATAGAATGTTATAAAACAATATTGAACACGCAAAATTTCCTAAGCATTAATCTGAGAATGTAAATTCAACAACAGAACAAGTGGCTTTCATACCATTGTTGGGGGGATGAAGCCCAAATTTCAACAGCGATCCGGCTTTCTGACAAGCTTGAATGTAGAAATTGTTTGTCTCCCAAGAAGAAAGAATCGATATGATTATAACCAAGATTGTTCTTACAGTTTTGACAGATTCAATTTTGCTAGTTTGCTGATATGATTCATTTGATTTAGTTGAGTATCATTAAAGGCATCTATGACAACCATGATGAATGTGAAAATTTAGGCATCTATGATTGCCATACATTCATCGATATAACATTCAACATAAATCTATGAAGGATTGAACAAACTAGATTGGTAATGTAAGCATAACAAACAGTCAATTTACAACAACTGATACAAAACATAACACACAAGAAATCTTGTAAATAGTTATCATGTATATTGAGTTACTTGAGTACATATCAATGGGATCATGAATTCTATGAGTATTCTAACACTATGATGGTCATATAATTCCAATAGTAATTAGGTGCTATACACTATGATCAATTTCTACTCTGTTTTAAAGACAACCAATCTTTAGATGAATGCCTCTCACATGTACCTAAAATCTCTCTCTCTCTCTCTCTCTCTCTCTCTCTCTCTCTCTCTCTCTCTCTCTCTCTCTCTCTCTCTCTCTCTCTCTCTCTCTCTCTCTCTCTCTCTCTCTCTCCCCACATGCACATGCACACCCACACCCACCCACCCACCCACCCACACACACAAAGAGAGTTGAAGTTTGAGGGTCTATCACATAAGCTATTTTTGCAAACTATGTGACAATGAACTGGGAAGTTTACGCCAGTCTGAGAGTAGTTTCTACATCCTATTTATTTTTGCAGTCAATATCCTGCTCAGGGTCGAAAAGATAACAATCTGGATTGATATAGACATAAGATCAGAATGGATTTTGATTTTCAAGGTTGAAATATATTTTGACTTAGACTCAGTAGAAGCTTGTAATAATGTAGATTGTTCAAGTAGCTTGTGAAAGAATGATTATACACAGATGAATAAAAGTCCTCAAAAGATCAAATTGGTGAGTAAGAGTAACATTAACTCCAAAAATGTGGACATTAACCTATGATTGCTATTTCAAAGCTATCAAACAATTCTTTGTCATTGTGACACTTTACGTAAATTTGCAAACTAAGGCGCTCAAGTCCATAGTCGATGATGAATCTCAATCTTCTGACAACAAATGCAAGTGCATCAAGTGTATATTAGAAATCCTACCTAATTCGATTTTTTAATGAGGGCTTGTCAAGTATGCAGATGTACTTGTCTTCTAACAACCCACAAAATTATAAGACAACTGACACAATCTGTAGTGCTTTTTATGTAGTCAAAGTCGAAATCCATTTTGACACCGAGAATCAAAATCTATCTCGATTCTTGGCTTGGATATCTATTAGCAAATTGACAACATTCACTTTGATTTTCGACATACCTTTATTTTAATTCAGATTTCCAACAATGTAGACGAAAAACTTGTTGGATTTACTCATTCCACTCTCCTAAATCCCAATTTTAATCTGCCTCCATTCATGTTGTATATTTTCTAACGTTGTCACGCAGTCTGCATTTTTACACGCAAATTCGCACAGATGAATAAAAGGCAAATTGCACTCTTGCATCATCACGAACGTTCACCTGACGTCACACCCTTTTCCACGCTCATCCTTTGCAGCTGCGCTAACGGATTGAACAACGACTGCAGCCACCCACGATCTCCTACAAACAACACATCCACTCTGTACTTTCATATCTGCACACCTATATTATCTTGTATATAGTAGATACCATCTGTGTATTTAAGTGATGACGATAAAGCAGAGTATGCTAGAAGAGCAGAACAAGCAAAGGAGGTTATATTCCTCATTATAGACAGAAATAAGCTTGGTAGGGCACGCGGTTTCATCCGCTATTGTCTTGTGATCTATCGCATTATTGATCTGTATACTTGGTATACTTAATCTGACACAATTCATTTATTCTGCGTTTACTGTCAATATTGCTATGCTTATTCTTCTTTCTGTCTGATTGTTCCAGTTTCTCTTTCTGATGATAAACGATTGATTTTTATTCTTATCTTTTGCAAATAATTCACGACTAATTTTCAGTCGAGCACTGTCTAGCTCTTCGCGAATCATTTGCGACAAATAATTTGTCTTACAATTCGCGACAAATTATTCTTCTAGAGCTTCATCCATTCAAAGGTTTGGCTACGTAATCTAGAATGACCGTGATTTCAATCACTATATGTTCTGTTCATTCTGATAGGCGTAGTCATGCTTAGGGAGAGAGTCATTTATCTCATTCCGCTGCACACGAACATTTTCTGTTCGAGTTCGCTACTCGTTCGTTTCTTGTTCGAGTTCATTTCTCGTTCGCGTCTTGTTCGTCATTTATTCGTTCTCTCTCTCCCAACATGGTATCAGAGCCATGTTCATAGCTTGATTAGCTTCCACAGTACAAGACTCTACTAGCCGATAGAGTAATTGTCTTCTTGTTCTGTATTTTTTCAGTATCAGATTTTCATACTTAAGTCACTGATAGTTTCGCCTATCACTTAGGCTAATTCTTCCACATGGATTCCCAAGGGAAAGCCAGTCCTCTCATGGACAAGCTTGATGGAGCCAATTACCATCTGTGGAAATTTAAGATGAAAACTGTACTAATGGCAAAGGAATTGTATGACATTGTCACAGGTGCAGAAGGGAAACCCGAAGCAGACGACGCAACAATCGCCAGATGGAAGCTGAAGGATGGAAAGGCTTTCGCACTGATCATCCTCGACATCAGGGATACACAGATTGGCCATGTATCCGAGTCTTAGACATCTAGAGAAGTCTGGGACATCTTGAGCACGCTATACGAAGTGCGAGATATAGCTTCTAAGCTACATCTCAGGAAGAAATTCTACTCGCTCAAGATGACGAATGGTGATTCTCTGCATAATCACATTAATTAATTCAAGAACCTGCTAAGGCAAATGGCCGCTGTCGGATCTATCATAGACGATAAAGACGCAGTGATGCAACTGCTTACAAAATTGCCAAGCTCTTGCAACAGCTGGGTGATGATCATCACGACTCATCCAGAATTGACTCTCTCGAGAGTCACCACTATGTTGTTGCAGGAAGACACGTGAAAGAATGAAGCCTCAAGTTCCTCAGCTGATTCTCACGCCTTGTACACCAACAAGGGCACGACAAAGCAGAAGAAGAAGAAAGGCCCGAAGCCATCAAAGCCAGACCAGAAACCAGCTCAGCACAAGGAACAATCGAATCTGCAGACAAAGAAGAAGCTGTTCAGTAGATACTGCAAACGAAACAACCACAAAATCCAAAACTACCGAATACTTCAAGCGAAGAACAACAGCAAAGGACAGTCGAATCAAGTGGCAAATGCAGTTGTAGAAGCTCCACAGCCAATTCAAGAAGCGGATCATGATGCCTTCATGACCAACCATCAAGGAGCATATGGTGACAGTTCTTGGTTCTCGGACTCCGGAGCCACTCAGCACATGACTAGCCTAATAGGCTGTTTCGAGTCCTATACACCTTACAGTACCTAGAAATTTGTCCACCTTGGCGACAATAGCACACAAGCTATTAAAGGTGAAGGCACTGTAAGATTATGCTTTGCAAATGATCAATCTAAGCTGCTCTCCAAAGTTCTGTATGTACCTAAGTTATCCACGAATCTGCTCTCTGTAAGCAGAATCACAGATCTAGGACACAGCTAGAATTCGAATGTGATCAATGTAAAGTGGTTGATAGGACAGGCAAGATCCTAGCACTCGGAAAGAGGCATGGATACTTGTATAAATTAAGTCATTGCTTTTCTACCTCTAGTCAGGCTCTCAATACTTCAATTCAATCATATAAAGGTTTACTTTGGCATTATAGACTTGGTCATTTAAATTATGCTGCTATACAACAAATGTCTAGAAAATCTATTGTTCTTGATCTCGACTATCCTCGTGAAACAGTCGAGCTACGTGTCTGCCAAGACTGTCTAATCAAGCCATTTGAATGAAGCCATTTAAATCAAGCCATCAGCATGGGTTGAGCCAAACTCCCACTACACCAAACTTGAAGGGTGATTTGATGCAAAGAGCATGCCAAAGCATTCAAGGGTACTGTGTATGATGGAGAGTTTGGCCCGACCCACTTCCCATGGTGGAAGTGGCTTGGGGGGCAAAAGCTTAAAGTGGTTTTCAGTTATCGAGACCAAAGGCTCAAGAGAGTGCTTGGTAAAACCAGCAAAGTATAAGAACGGAATCGGCAAGTTTTCTGAAAATCGATATCATAAAATACTTAATGGTTTTTTATACAAGCATGTAAACCTTTTTTGTGAGTAAAAGTATTAAAAAATTGAGAAGTTCTATAAAATGTAGGTTTCTTGAGAATAACTCAAAAAAGGTTTCCAAGGAGTGGCTCAATGTGCTTGCTCTGGCTCAATGTGCTTTTCAGATACTCCTTTGTGGGTGTGAACACTTGAGTCTTGGGATACCACTGTCATCATCACCAGCCTCCCTGATCCCAACCCTATGCTAGTCTAACACATTGCACCATACCTTACACCAAGTGACTCTAGCGGTCCTTGCAAGGCTTCACTTTCTAGGCCACTTAAGTCTTATATTGAGGCTTTGATTTGGAAGGGTGGAGAATGGCATTGCCTTTCACATGGAAAGGCATGTATCGGGTCCATCCCTGACTATGACTTGCAAAGCTTTGAAAATTGCTTTTTCAATTAGAAAGTGAGAAGAAAGTCACAGCCTTCACTGTCCATCTTTTCTTGAGAGTCAGCCATGCAATATAGAGTTTTCATATTCTATAATTTTTGAGACATGAAAAGCTTGGCTTTAGAATCAACCGTCACATGGCATTTTCATTAGAATATTGGCCTTTTATTTGAAAAGCAGAGAAAAATTGAGCTCACGTCAACAGTAATAATGCTCACGTACCCTGCCACTTTGTACGGCCAGCCCCACTGCAGATTGACGGCCAGGCCCGCTGCAGATTGACGGTGATGCAACCGTCGCGCTCTCTTTTTGGCTTTTCGTTGAAACTTCGCCCTCACATTTGAGAACTTCCAATTTTCCGTACTTGGGTACATCCGTACATGTACATCATAAAGTGAGTTTTCATTTTGAAAGGGCTGTTTTGAAACGTTGGTGAAGCAAAGTCATTTAGAGAAAACTAGGGTTTTGGTAGGAACCCTAAAAACTGGGTGTACAGAACGGTATCCTAGTGGCACGCTGGACCTTTCAGCTCGCCACCGTTGGATATCACAAGCAACATCACACACTGCCACGTGTAAGAAACCATCACTCAAAAATTCCCAAGTGGCAGGGATGTGACGCGTGGCTAGCATCCAGCGGGCCGGGCTTCAAAGATTTGCTCCCACTAAGCACCAGGGATCAAGGACAGCGTTTTTCTGTATTCTCCACTCATTCCTGCTTCCAATCTGATTTGTACCTTCAGATCACGAGAAGTGATAGAATGGGTTTTGGGTGAATGCCTCGTTGCTGGTGCTCGGTCGATCAAACATTAAAAAATAATATACATGCAAATATCAGAAATTTTATATCATTCTAGATTCTAGATCATAGTATAATCTATAGATTGGGCAGAATTCTGGGCAGGTGGGGATTATGAAACCAGATAGGCAGGTGGGCATCAAGAAACAAGCTAGATCATGGAAGAAAAATGCTAATCATAGGATTCAAAAAAGCTAGATCATAGTTTAGTATTGCCTCATACTAGATAGATCATAGTTAATCCATAAATTTACAACCTGCTGTATCAATTACTTCATCCCTCCCCTCTATTGAGTGTGTGTGTGTGTGTGTGTGTGTGTGTTTTATTGCATTTGTTACAATACATTGTGTAGAAACCTCTAGTTTGTGTGTGTGTTTTTCTTGCATTTGTTAGAATACATTGTGTAAAACCCTCTATTTTGTGTGTGTGTGGCTTTTTCCTTACACTTCTTAGACTACATTGTGTAGAACCCTCTATTTTGTGTCTGTGTGTGTTTTTTTTTGCTTGCATTTGTTAGAATACGCTGTGTCTGTGTGGCTTTTTCCCTACATTTGTTAGACTACATTCTGTAAGACCCTCTATTTTGTGTCTGTTTTTCCTTCATGCATTTGCTAGAATACATCGTGTAAAACCCTCTCTTTTGTGGGGTGTGTATATGTCTTGCATGTGCTAGATTACATTGTGTAAAACAAGAAAGTAAGTTAGAGCTGCATGCAGCCAGTAAATCATGAGTACGAACACTGCAATTGCAGGAAGGCTACCAGTATAATTCATTAAGCATGTGAGTTAGAGTCAGTAAGATTTCCTTCGTTCACTTTCCAGTAGACCTGAGTGTGAGTTATGTCCTGAATCTGAGTCTGGATTTCCCTGCTGCTGCTGCTGTATATCACAGTTCTCCACTATAGTGGCATATAAATTTTGGACAGTGATTCTGTGTTATGGCGGGGCGGAAATAGAAGTGTCAAGTGTGTTTAAAAAAGTGAGGTGTGCAGTTCAAGACCAGAATCTGTGAAGTTAACAAAAGAAAGAGAGATGTGCAGTGTAAGTCCAAAATCTGTGAAGCAAGGTTGGAAATTTCTCGTGCTTCTGAAGGTCAGCAGCTGCTGCATTGCGTGCATTTTATTTGGGCTTGCAGATGCTCTATCATCTACCCAGATCCAGAGCCTTTTGGCTCTGCAAAAGCTTTTGGAAAGGCCGAGCGCTCTTAACAGCTGGAGTTTACAAACAGACTTCTGCAATCTTCCTCCAAGTAGTTCACTCAATATCTCATGCAGCGACGGCAACATAATTGTGCTGCAGATAGTAGGCGATAAGATCAGCCTTTCTGTAGAGCAGAAATTTAATGCTAATTACACAGAGGCCAATGTCAGGCTATCAGATAGTTTCTCATCCGACTCCTTGGCCAATGCGATTCTCAAATTTCCCAATCTGAGGGTGCTGAGCTTGGTTTCACTTGGAATTTGGGGAGTCCTTCCTGGCAAGTTAGACCGCTTACCATCTCTCCAAGTTCTCAACTTTAGCTCCAACCTCTTCTCTGGAAGTGTTCCACAGCGATTTGCTTCTTTGGGCAGTCTTGAGATTTTAGCTCTAGACAATAACATCCTAAATGGGCCTTTTCCAGACTGGCTCAATGTTCTCCCTAACTTAGACACTCTCTACCTTTCCAGCAACCGATTTGTTGGCTCACTTCCTTCCTCCATATCTCTGTTTCAGAACCTTCAGTCTCTCACTCTGGACCATAACCTGCTAACAGGCCAATTGCCCTCTTCAATTTCACGTCTCAAGTATCTACAGCTCCTCTCTCTTTCTGAAAATATGTTTGCAGACAACATCCCCAACCTGGGTAGTCTCAGAAATCTTCAATATCTGAACCTGAGAGGAAATAGTTTCGGACCTGACTTCCCTATTCTCGGCAATCAACTAGTTTCAGTATATATGCAGAGCAACAAACTAGCAGGACCAATTCCACGGTTCTTCCAGAGCTTTTACAATCTCCAATCACTGGACCTTTCTTTCAATTCCTTGAGCGGCGCGCCTCCCTTCACTCTTTTTTCCTTACCTAGTATTCGTCTCCTCGATCTATCTGACAACCAGCTTAGCGGTGTTCTTCCTTACAATCTTTCACTCGGGACTGCCCTTGTGCTTCTGGATATCTCCTCTAATTTTTTTACTGGGCCATTGCCGAGGGCTTTGACGCTGCCCTCTTCAGAAAAGCTTCTCAAATTCCAAGAGAACTGCTTCGTTACAGCATTACAGCAACAACAACCTCAAGCCTACTGCCAAGGAATGCCAACCTTGATGGCAGCTCACTCAAGCCATCATGTGGGCCTGATTGTAGGCGTTGTCAGTGGTGTGGTTGCGATGATTGCAGTTGTTGCGATTCTTTTGGCTACCATCCGCAGCTTCAATCGAAGCAAGCGTGGAAGCAGCTTGTTAGCCGAACATAATACAAGTGGAGTGCAGCCTGAGCTCTTATCCTACACTCGTATGTTATGACTTCTGGTTAGACGGCCTTTGGTTGTTGCTTTTTCACATCCATGTTGTAAGTATAATTGTAAGAAAATCAAGTATCAAGGAGAAAGTTGCGCTTTCGACACTTTTTTATTACAGGTTTGCAATTTGTATGAGCTATTTGGTTGTTGCAATTGAATGCAGGAAACTTTTCTGATTTGAGCTTTTACTTGAATCCTTACTCAAATTATAATTCCAAGCACTCAAGGCAGGCCGGGCCATCATCACACCAGTGATGGAAAAAAATAGACCTGTAACATCCAACATTTTGTGCTAAAGGATATTCTATAATCATAGATACTGTCTGATATTCTAAAGACTGCTAGTCATAGTCACTGAAGAGATGAAGGTTTTACACGCACATACAAGATACGAAAAAGACATCTATCTCATAACATGCATTTAGTGCAAGCGTTGAACTGCTGGTTGATTATGAACAGATGTCCAGTATCCCAATCAATAAGAATAGATGCAAAAAGACCATGCAGGCGAATGATCTGAGTCATTAAAAGCTGTGCACACCACTTGTTGTAAAGTGCTGTGAACATGAAAAAACTGGCCTTTTTTGAGAACTTGTCCACTACAACCCTGCCATGAGCATGTTGGGTTGGGTGCAGGGAAGACAAATTATTAAGTCCATGATGTTGGTCCATTGGCAGAGAGATATGGACTACTTTTTCAGGAGACCAACTCTCTTGCCTCTATAATACTCGTTTGTAATTTTTAAGAATTGTGGTGAGTTTGGTTTTGGTGGTTGGCCATTAGAAATGGTGTTTGAGGTGGGCCAAGGATATTTGGTACCCAAAGTGACCTTTCGTCAGTGACCCATAGGTGTCGAATAACAGTTATGCTTTTTTTTTGGTATTATCAAACCGTGATTGAACTTGGGACGGAGAGCCCAAACTTAATCATGATACAAACTCAACTATCAATAATGGTTAAAGAGTAACTGTACTAGGGATACAAAAGGATCCATAATGGTGAATGCATTTGTTAACAATGGAGTAAACTCAGTATGGCCTGGAAGAGGTATGAAGTGTGCATGGCTTGAACTTGGGTTGTGGCATTGAGTTTAGGATGTGGGGAGAGTGTCAAAACAATCAGGGGTGGCCGTGGTGATCAAAGAACCATGCAGGTAGATGGGAGAAGGCGTCAACAATGACATTGTTTTTTCTAGGCTGATGGTGTATGTCAAAATGGAAGGTTTGTAAAAAGTGGAGCCAACAAAATTGACAAGCTTCAAGGCCTTTCTAAGTATACATGTAATGAAGGGATCATGATTAGTGAAAACATCAAACGTAAAATGATTTAGGTAGATTTAAGTGCATAACCAATCATGTGTGGGGGTACATTTTCTATAAAAGCATAGTCTGCAGAACTTCAAAGCAACAACTCCTTGGGTTTGATGAAGTATGGTGCCCAAGCTAATTGGACTAGCATTAGTTTCAAGTTTCAACAATGATCGAAGGTGGTTTGGCACTTTGGAGACTGGTTAGTGTAGATACTTTTATGAAGAAGGGATTGAAGTGGAGTAGCAATTGAAGCAAAATGCGGTGGATCTATGTAGGTGGCTAGCAAGACCTAGGAATACACAGACATCATAAGGATTTATGGGGGCATGTGAGATCTTATGGACTGAATTTTTCTAGGGTCAAAGCCAAATTGTACAATTGGAGTAAAAATGCTAGAAAATTCGATCTGAACAACAAAAGATCACTTGGAATGTTTGGGGTAAAGCTTGGGATTGGATAGAAGTTGGGGTATGACGACCAAGTGGTCTATGTGGGTATTTAAGGTAGCGTTGTAGACAAGCATATCATCAAAGGAGATGACTACACATCTTTGCTACTGAGGGATCTCCAAAAGGCATGGCTCAAAATTCCTAGATGTCAAGAAAGTTGTGTTGTGTTGATCTCTAGGGTGGTGCATCCGGATTTGATGGTATCAAGAGCGATGCTCAATCTGGGAGAAACTGGTTGCTTTTCTGTAACACATACTTGTAGTCTTATATGACAAGGTCTTTGCTTTCTTGCCCATGTTGGATTAAGCAAGCTGAGCATGGTACTTTGTTGTCTCAGTAGGCATTGTCTCTATTGCAGTATCCTCCTCTAAAATTTGAACAATACCTGGGATTCCTTCGTGAAAATGAATCGTTGATAAGATTTGGAATGTAAATGGCGAAAATAGCAAGTTCTGCAAATATCCACGAAGGAAGTCGTTGGAGTAAATGTTGATGGAGAAGGATTCCTGGAAGTAGATTGCTCAATAAGCGGCCTCTTGGATGTGAATCACCGATGGAAAAGGCTGAAAAATATTTTCCCCACATGCCCGGGAAAGTGCTTGGGTACCATGTGTGAACTCAATTACATATTTAACATCACATAAGAAAAATATTTTGTTGAAGATGAGGTAATTGGCATCCGCCAAGTAAAATGCTAAATCATCCCTTACAAGAAACAAGAAAAAGTCTCCAAAGAATTCAAAAGTAATTTTGATCACAAGCCAACAAATTGATGTCGCTTCTTCCTACTTATACTCTACTAAACTAAGAACTAAAACTTTACATTGGAAAATGAAGAGGCATGTGACATAAGCAGCCCTATCCAAAATAGGATGCCCCTCCAAAAGAAGCTCAATACTCTGTAGGTAAAAAAATTTCCTTGTGTATGAAAGTAATTACTGGTCTTGCCAACTATATGGATGGAGGCCCATGATGTTAAATAAGCCCTAGATGTATTGCATGCCCATTGTTATGGACTCGTCTTCCTCCACCAACCCTAATTCCTAGTTGCTCTAACTAGCATAACTTTAGGTACTTGGCCAGTCACCATTAAGGGCATGCCCTTATGGGACCAACCCTAATTTGCCCCAATCTCTAGAAGCTTCCACTAAGGCCTCTACATAGTATATATAGGGCTATCAATTAGTCATTAGATAGATTGATGTATTCCTTCTCTCCTAATAGGTATTGCTTGTGCTCTTCGTGGGAGTATCTCATCTATGCTTAGTGTCTGCTTGTGTGGCTTTAGCCATGGTTCTTCATTGATATCAGTATATGGGATCGAGTCCATAATGTGGTATTAGAGCACTCTCTCTCTCTCTCTCTCTCTCTCTCTCTCTCTCTCTCTCTCTCTCTCTCTCTCTCTCTCTCCCCGTTGGTGCTCACAAACACCAACCACCTACACTGCTCAATAGAGAGCCAGTTCCTCTTCTTCGTGTGATGCGTGGCCCATACACTCTAGTTTTGGAAATGAAACAAACTTAAATCATATCAAGTACGAGAAAGTGCTTCTTCATAGTGATGAAGCTGACCACACGCATGGCCTGAGATGTGATCTACAACACAAACATCCAACCAAGGGTTCAGAGAATGGCCAAGGGGGGGGTCAGGAGCTAAGAGCAACACGTTAGAACAAACGCATGGCCTGAGATGTAATCTGCAACACAAACATCCAACCAAGGGTTTAGAGAATGGCCAAGGGGGGTCAGGAGCTAAGAGCAACCCATTAGCACAAAAGGGGGTAAGCTTGGCAAAGAAATTATACCTAGCGGATCCATGGAAGTGCGCAGAGATCGTGCACGAAGAGATCAATGCAATGCGCAACACATGGCATCGACACAATGCTGGGGTAGTCCCTTGTTAGCATCATTGCCATCTGCTTGCAGTTCGTGGCGTTGTTTGTGACAACTTGAACCACGTGCCCGACCCCAATATCAACAACTACAACACTGATTGCCTCGTAGATGAAGTTGCCTGTGATGGTTGCACCACCTTGAGTGGCATCCGCGCCACCCATGAAGACTGTGCCAAGCAGGCAAGAGACCAGGCAGGATATTGACGACGAATCGCCGACGAGTGTTGGTCCATCTATTGCTCAATATCGAGCATCCATATCTGCCAAAAAAAAACATCATCCAATAGACATATGCAAAGACTACATTTTTAAAAATGAAACACATGCAAATCAAGGTTATTGTTAACACTTTAATTCTATAGGATAATCCCCTTGTGTAATAGATCCTAACACCACAGTAGGGCAAACACTAACTGATCCACCCAACCTTGCCTACTTCCTGATATAGAGTAAGCCCCTCCTAGCCCAGTGTGAGGACTGGTAGCATGCTACTGCCAAGTGTCGGCCACGTGGCACTGACGTGGCCGACTGCACGTCGGGACCCAACTGGGAGTCCTATCCTGCTGACAGGGTCCCTAGGCTGTGTTAGGCCCACCATGGCTATGGACCGTGCTGGGGCACACTACTCACACTGTCTTGCCCTGTTATGTACACAGGACACGACCCTGACTGTGGTATCTGACCTATCTGTGTTCTCTAGGGTTCGGCACTGGTTACGAGCTCGTAACACTCCCTCCCCCTTAAGAACCGTCTTGGTCCTCTAAGACAAAGTCTGGAAAAATCTTGCGAAGGATGCTGCCTCTTTCCCAAGTGGCATTCTCAACAGGTTGATCATTCCACTTAACCAGATATTCTCGGTATAGAGTATGACGAGTCTGCGTCTCTCTACTATCAAGAATCTCCTCTGGTTCATGTGGAGGTTGTTGAGGATCCAATGGGAGAACTAAAACACTGTCCCCTACCAGATTGTTTGATCTGGTTAAGGCTTTTCGTAACTGACTTACATGAAAGACTGGAAAAACCTTACTGCTGTGTGGGAGTTCTAGTTCATAGGTGACCTCGCCTAGTCTCCTACTGATGGTAAAGGGACCACAATACCTTGGAGACAACTTAGCACACACTCCTGATTTGAGGGTTTTAGAGTCAACTGGGACTCTCAAGTAGACTTTCTCGCCAGTGGAGAATTGCACATCCCGTCTGTGTGGATCTGCATAATGCCTGGCTCGATCCTGGGACTGTCTAATGCTACGCTTAGCATGTTCTATCATCTGGTTTAGGTCCTCTAAAAAGTTTCTAGCTGCTTCAACTTTTTGTTGTTTAAACCCTACAGCTGTGGGTGAGTGTGGCTGAAAACCGTACATCAGCATGAATGGGCTGTATCCCGTAGCTGAATGTTTGGTACTATTGTAAGCAAACTCTAATATCGAGAGATACTCCTCCCAATTAGTCTGCTTCTTGCTGACGTAAGCACGAAGCATATCCTCCAGCACTTGATTTACCCATTCTGTTTGAGCGTCCGTCTGTGGATGGTCGGTGGTACTCATATTAAGTTTAGTATGGAGATGATGGAATACTGCCCTCCAAAAATTTCCAGTAAACTTACTGTCCCGGTCGCTGACTATGCCGGAAGGTAGACCATACAATTTAAATAGCCCGTCTACAAACAACCTCGCTAACTCTGGAGCTCTAACGGTTGTTTTGGTCGGAATAAAATGAGCCATTTTGGTCAGACGGTCAACTGTGACCCATATAGCGTCATTACCCTTTTGGGTTTTAGGCAGGCCTACTATAAAATCCATGGAGATACTCTCCCATTTACCAGCTGGTATTTCTAAGGGATGCAACAACTCTCCTGCCTTTAAACGCTCTGCTTTATTTACTTGACATTTCTGGCAACTGGTTACATACTGGTGGACGTCCTTTTTCATACTAGGCCAGAAAAATTGCCTACGAAGAAGCTCATAGGTCTTCTGTATGCCTGGGTGTCCCGCGCTAGGATTGTCATGACATTCATATAGGACCTGCTGCCTATAATCCTCTGAATTGGGGACACATACTGTATCTCTATAGAGCAAGTACTCATCCTGAATGGAATACTGTTTCCATTTGAATCCTTGAGTCAACTGACCCTCAACCACTGGGGTTTTCTTGGGTAATACAGGCTCAGAATCCTCAACGTCGTCTGACAACGTATACTCGGACTCATCATCATCCTCAACGAAAGCTGCCGTATTCTTGGATGAACTGGCACCAGCCCCGGGAACTGGTTCTGGAGTCTGTAACTGTCTGCTCTGGACTAAGTTCCAGATAGTAGAGAAGAATGCATCATGCTGGCATTTCCCTCTCAAGGACTCGAGTAACTCATTACGAATCTGAGTAAAACTCAGTTCGTTTATCATAGGCATTCTGCTAAGGGCATCTGCTACTGTATTGAATTTTCCACGTCTATATCTGATAGACATGTCAAACTCTTGCATCAACTCTTCCCAACGAGCTTTCCGACATCTAAGCTCAGGTTGATTGCAAAGGTATCTGAGACTCTCATGGTCTGTCAGGACCTCAAAGTTGGCACCATACAGATAATGCCTCCAAGTCTTAAGGGCATGGACTATAGAAAAAGTTCCTTTTCATAGGCACTGTACCTAGTCTGAGCTGGCTCGAGTTTTTTACTCTCGAACGCAACTGGTCGTCCGCCCTGAGTTAGCACAACACCTACTGCAAAGTCGCTAGCATCTGTTTCGACCACAAATGGCTGATTGGGGTCGACGACTTTTAAAACTGGTGCTGTAGCTAAGGCTGTTTTGAGAGCATCAAAGCTCTCCTGCTGTGCGGACTCCCAAATGAACTCCTTTCCCTTCCCCTTAAGGAGATTTGTCATAGGGACTGCTATCTGAGCATATTCCTTGATAAATCGTCTGTAATATCCCGCCAAACCAAGAAAGATCTGAAGTTCCAAAATATTCTGAGGTCTCAGCCAACTGAGTATGGCTTTAACCTTATTTGGGTCCATCTTAATCCCATCTGAAGAGATAATGTGACCCAAATATGCTACTTCTTCAACGAAGAATTCACACTTGGATTGTTTAGCATAGAGCTTATGCTTTCTAAGCAGTCGAAACACCTTTTTGAAATGTTTTAGATGCTCCTTCCTCGTTTTGCTATAAACGAGGATGTCATCTAAAAATACGACTACAAACTTACCCAAGTATGGTCTGAGGACACTGTTCATCAAGGTCATAAAGGTAGCTGGAGCATTTGTGAGCCCAAATGGCATCACCTTAAACTCATAATGACCGTGACGAGTCCTAAAGGCTGTTTTCGAGACATCTTCCGACTTTGTACGGGCTTGATGATATCCCGATCTGAGGTCTATTTTACTGAAAAACTTAGCCTCGTCGAGTTGGTCAAACAACTTGTGTGCCCGAGGCATAGGATACTTATTCTTTATTGTGACTTTATTGAGGGCTCTGTAATCTATGCAAAGACGCATAGACCCCTCTTTCTTTTTCACCAAGAGGACTAGTGAGGCCCATGGTGAACTACTGGTCTGAATTTGGCCTTTCCCAAGATAATCAATTAACTGCCTAGTTATTTCTTCATCCTCTGTTCGGCTGACCCGATACGGAGGTTTAGAAACAGGTCCTGTACCTGGTACTAGGTTTATTACATGATCTACCCCTCTGCTAGGTGGCAAACCATGTGGCAAATCTTCAGGAAAAACATCTTTAAATCTAGACAATAAAGTTTCTAACTTACTGATTTTCTGCTGCTTAGAACTAGAAATAGAAACTTCAGGAATAAACTGAAAGTCACATAAGAATACTTGATGGTCATCGTCTCCGATTAGCTAACAGAGCTCTGAACTATAGACCATAGGACTGTTGGGAACATCATGCTCCCCATGCAACTGGATCTCTCGGCCTTTATGCTGAAAGCTGAGGATGTTCTCCTGATAATTTATGTGGAGGGAAGGTCCTAAACTGTAGAGCCAATCTCTCCCGAGAACAATGTCTGTTCGATCCAGGTGCATTATCTGAAAGTTTATTTCATCTTGGTACCCCTGAATACCAAGATTTAATTTACTTACCATAGTTTCCCATATTTTTTTTATCTTCACCCTTAGCTAATGAAACTATGTACCTATGCTGACTAGGTACTTCTGGTAGTTTAAGCTTTTTAACCAGGGTGTGGTTGATGAAATTATGGGTTGCCCCATCATCAACCATGACTCTTACTGACTGGTTACCAACTTTCCCATGCATACGTACTAGGTCATGCGGCCCAAAGCTGAAGGGTCTCGCTAGCATTGCAGAGGTCAGCTGGCAACAGTGTTCATGATCTTCATGATACACTTTGATCTCAGAAGCTGCCGAGTCACTGGGGAAACATACAGACTGAACAAGATGAACTTGTTTTTTATCTTTCTTATCTTTTTTAGTGAAAGGCCCCTTGGGACACTATCTGACTGTGTGTCCCTTGCCCATACACACAAAGCACAAACGTTCTTGTTTGGCGTTCTCAAAATCTTCTGGTTTTAAGGGCTGTATGAGTGAAGGGCGTTTCTGAGGAGCTTCACCTTTAAATTTATCTTCTTTCTTTCTTTTTAAAAATTTCTTTTTAAATTGAAAGTCTTTTTGAGAAGGCTGCTCAGAAAGTGGCTGTCGTCTCGCCCTCTTCCTACCCACTGAATCATCATAGATTTGAGCATATCTGAGAGCTTGCTCAAGGGTAGTAGGCGAGTTTCTCTGGACCTCTACTTTATATTCATCTTTGAGGCCACGGACAAATCCCCTGATTTTCTGATAGTCATCCATATTTTTAATCTTTAAAATTGCTTCTCGATACTGCGAGATATATTGGATGAGGGACTTGTCCATTACTGTTCTTTCCCAGGCTTCCTAGGCTCTATCAAGTTCATTCTCTGGTAGAAATTCTTTTTCAAAAGCTTTCCATGACCGGGGAGTCTGCCCAGTCTCCTGGAGATTTAACCACCACTTATAGGCCATAGGCCCTAAGGAAAGACTGGCCTCAATAGCTTGCAAATGGTCAGGGGTCTGTTTAAGAGCATGAATGTTCTTCCATTTGCTGAGGAAGGTTTGTAGAATATCTGCATTTCTATCCTTCTCTTCCCCATTAAAAGTAGGAGCTTTTAAGTCTTTAAAAACACTGGGGTGAGACCGTAAAGTCTCACCCGAAACTGATGGAATTGGAGAAGGGGATAACTGAGAAGTGGAGGGAAGGCTTCCTTTCGCGGAACTCAAAATCAAGTTTTTGAGTTCAGCGAACGAGTCGTCCACACTGGACTTGAAATTGGCTAATGCCAACTTCAGTTCATCCACTTCTGTTACCAATTGGAGGAACTGCTCCTTGGTAACCAGTTCGTCGAGTTCTTCAGCGAACTGTTCCTGTTCTTCTACTTCCATGGGTTCCTTCCCTTTTCTGTAAGCCAAGGCTTCTGTTTCAAGTTCGTCGAAGCCTCTCTCCGGGGGTTGATCAGGTCCCTGAGGAGTGGTCATCTTTGGAACTGAAAGAGAGCTACCTTAACTTCTGAAGGAAAAAAAGTCTAAAAGACTAATTTACAACTGTACAAGGGAAAGGAAACTTAGCTCTTTCTGAGAACTGTACTTCCACAGAGAGAATCAAGAAAAGCCCTTCTTAGCTTCTTCCTCAATCTGATTTGAGGTTGGAAAATGTGCAACAAGATCTGAAACTTTTGCTATCCCCCCTCGCTGGTCTGACAACATCTCAATTTGTCCACAAAATGGCAAATCTGAAGTCCAAAAACCCTTCTGAATTCTGAAATTTTAAAAGTCTCCTGCTCGCTGATTTGGTAGGAATCCTCTTGTTCCAAATCTCTGACGTTGGGGCCCGAAAACTTGTCCAAAAACCAGATTTTCAAGAGCACTGGCAGCGCTGGCCCTGCTCCTCCTTTTTGGCTTCAAACTCGCTGAGAACCAGTAAATTTTTCCCTGGAAATCAGATGCAGGTCTCTGACTGTACAGCGATGGAGGTGCTGGCTTCTTCCTACTCTAATTTCGCTGGGAAAACTATAGAGAATCCTCTGAACTCAGTGAGAAACAGCTGTTTTTCCGGCGAGCTACCTACACTTGGAATCTGACTCCTTGCTCCTGTGATTTCTCAGTGAAAATCAGAAGTTTGAAGGTTGCTCCTACAACGATTCTCCTCCTCTAATCTTTTCTGAGAAACTCAGAGATCTTTCCTATCTTCTGATAGCTTTCTCTACTGCTGCTTCTAAACTCCCTAGGATGGAGATGGCTCTGATACCAGTGTAATAGATCCTAACACCACAGTAGGGCAAACACTAACTGATCCACCCAACCTTGCCTACTTCCTGATATAGAGTAAGCCCCTCCTAGCCCAGTGTGAGGACTGGTAGCATGCTACTGCCAAGTGTCGGCCACGTGGCACTGACATGGCCGACTGCACGTCGGGACCCAACTGGGAGCCCTATCCTGCTGACAGGGTCCCTAGGCTGTGTTAGGCCCGCCATGGCTATGGACCGTGCTGGGGCACACTACTCACACTATCTTGCCCTGTTGGTCATGTACACTGGACACGACCCTGACTGTGGTATCTGACCTATCTGTGTTCTCTAAGGTTCGGCACTGGTTACGAGCTCGTAACACCTTGGAAGTGATCTGGCAAGGGTTCCAGACTTGCCACCAAGATCACAAGATGAGGAGGATGTGTATGCTATAATATACTCCATCGAGAGGCCTTAGCGACTGTAGGATGATTTCGATTCCCAATTCCTTGCTTTATATCAGTATGTTGTAGATTGTAAATTTCAATCTGTAAGTTTTCATTAATCATGTACCTACTATAATGCTATTGTGTCTCAAAAACAATTTCTTAGAGCTCCCCAAGTTTTAATCTTCTTAATTTATGACTTAAATTTATCACAATAGGCACTAAAGCTACTAAGTTGGAGATAGAAATTGGATGTATCTATTCGTACTAGTCTTTACATGACATGTCTAAACCCCAAAATCCCATAAAAACATATTTTCAAAAAAAAAAAAAAACCCTAAAAAAGTTTGCTGTTTCGAACTTGGACCTGTCTGAAACGCGTTTCGAAACAATGTACGAAGCTGGTTGAAAAAACATTGATTAATACATTGCACAAGCCAACAATGTTTCACAATTCATTGTAGCCCGGGCCCCTCTTTGAAGTTTGGATGTGGATATCGTATATTAGAGTGGAGACCAAAATGTCCCGTAGATGAGTCACGACAAAATATTGTATCACCGACTCCCAGTCTCTGACTCGTTCATATAAACTTTAAAGATTGAACAATGTAGGTGAGATTGTGCATACTATGAACTATAATATAAATCTAGGTCCTCCTAGTGGGGGGTGGCAATCGTAGCCTCCTACACATCCTGCTCTTCCTCATCATCATCATCCCTAACTCGAATCGCAGTTCGCGAACCGTGGTTCGAACCGGCCGATTCGGCCCGATTCAAACCACCATTCGTTCGAACCGCTGTCTACTAAAAAATTGTCTGCCTTTGGTGATGAAAAAGGCTATCAACTAGAAGGTTGTTAATACTACCATCATTGAGGAGGCAATTACATAGGGAGGAGAGGGTATATTGTTGTTTGTAGTTTGTAAATTTCTAATGAGCCCTCGGCTTTTCATTCCATTCCATAACACATGCTTATCCAAAGGTTGAGAGATCTCCACTTTTCACTAGACATGGCATGCTTAGAATAGGATCCTTGGATTTTGGACTTTACTTGATTGTTTAAAAGAAGGATTACCTGGGTGATCAGAAGATCAGTTAAGATTTGTATTCATATTTTCTTAGCAATCTCCTCGGAGAGGAAGTTATCCCTGATGGAGATTGGGTTATAGTAAGCATTTGGCTACCGGTTATAGCCCATGCGTGCTTACGTATAGTTTTAAACCTATATCACCCATTGCGGTAGAGACTCAGGCGTTCAAGTTTCAGAAAGTAGTGGATTTCCTACATGATATGCAGGAAATACTACGGATTGCACTTGAGAATGTCTGGGGTACCCAGGATGGGGACTGACATTATGCAAGTCTGAAAAGATCACCGAGAGCCTTCCAAGTGGGGGATTGGGTATTTTTTGAGAATCTCGATGGATTCAAGTGTAATTCGTATCGGCTAGCATTACTAATCGTCCCCTAGATATAGAGACCGTTTGAGATCTTGAAAACGATCGGATCCTTAGCTTACCAATCGGAACTCCCGGATGGATCTCAAGTGCATCCCGTATTTCACGTAAGCCGTCTCTAAAAGAGTCTACGTGAAGGAGAGCATCTTGGATCTGGAGATCGATTGGACCTGTTGGATGAATCATCGGGTGTGTCTCCGCTTGAACCCGAAAAGATCTTGGATACAAGAACTAAACGAGTGTGAAATCGTATAGTTACCAAGCATCTGGTTCGATGGAAGGGATGTACAGACGATGACGATTCTTGGTAACAGGAAGGAAGCTTAAGGAGGAACTTTCCTAATTTTAAGTTCTGAGGACAGAACTTGAATAAGTGGGGAAGAATGTCATGCCCATGACTGGTTTCGGGTAGCGTGTCCACGCTAGAGACCAGTAAACCAACAACCCGTAAGTTAATTGTGACTATAAGGGAATTGGGGCCCTTATGTGTACATGGTCATAATTAATGGTTGTAGGCCTAAATACTTGATGGTGGATTTATATGGGTCTATCAGTGAGTCATTGGGGAACTGGATGACGTGGCCCAGATATGCTGCAGAGGTGTCCAGTGAGGTGTCACAGTGCACTACTAGTGATGCATGGGCCTTGGAGGGTATAAGTATACCTATTGGGCTCTCACTAGTGTATGCTTGATAGCGTGACCGGTGGCAGGATGCTGCTGGTGTGATGCCATACTCCTCTTGGTGATTGATCCATAGCTTGGGGGCTAGATCCGTTCGATCTAGGTTCGGTTGGGTTGGTTTGTCCACCATCAGGTTCCCTTGTGTTGCTTGTGACTGGCATGCTTAGAATAGGATCCTTGGATTTTGGACTTTAAAATTATAGTATGTACATGCTACTGATGTGTGATCATTGATGGGAGTATCATGATTCTAATTTTAATTTTCTATGAACAGTGAACACTAATCTAGTTTCAGCTTTCAGGCTTCAGCTTTTTACAAATGAATGTATTCAGTAGCATTTATAAGATTCTAGAAACATTTTAGATATTACTTCACATGTTTTCCAGCATTATGTAAAAAGAAAATGCAATTTTTTTTTTGCCGATTTTGTCCGATCCTTTCAGGAGGCCCCGGTTCGTCAGAACCATGATTCATGCCGATTCTTACGATTCTGAAAAGGTCGATTCTGAACCGACCGGGTGGAAACACTATACCAATCCAATGTTGTACTGGAATTGTAGAGGACATCCATGGCACATACCCATGGCTGGATAGCTATATTTGGATCCTTCCATGGGTCCGTAAATAGACCCTAGCTTTGACTGGTGTACTCGTTTATAGAGGATGTATTACAAGGCATAGACAAGTTGCTCACAAGGAAATTAGCAGATGCAGGAGACTTCCAAATTGAACTGCTAAGAATGATTAGAGATTTGGTGGATGCTCCTTTGATGCAGACGTTTAATGTAGCTCTCCCAGAGAGTTTTCCCATAATAGCTAGAGTCTAAGCTGAGTGTATGGGCTTAAAATAAGTTGGTCAATGCCGTGGGGCAAGTAGGTTACAAGGACTCTACCATTGACTATATTGTCACTCTGAGAGCTCCTATTGAAGAAGCCAGAGGGAAAGGTAAGCTTTTCTATTCCCTTATTGATTGTAGAAAAGCCTTTGACACTATTCCAGTTGAGAACTTGTGGGAAAGATTACAGAAGCTGCTGGTTCCTCCTCTATTGCAAACGTAGTCTTGGTGTTGCATACAATCAATATGACGGAAGTAGTCACCAAGGTGGGGCAAGGAGCAACGTCGTTGTGAAATAGACTGCCCTCTTTCACTATGTTGATTAGAATGTTGTCTGGGGAGATTGAAGAAATAATACAGGATGGCCACAATGAGCAACATGTCTTAGAATTGTTACTTTATCAAACAAAAACTATGAATTTTGGCATCAATAGCTTGAAAGCAAGTAACTAGCATTGTAATATAGGGGGCAAGGTAGCAGAGATTGTGGATTTATGTAAGTATGTATGGGTATATAATCTTGCACATAGAGGGGTGTCCAAGGTATGGATTCTCTTAAAAGACAGCAGTAGAGAACTGGACATTCTCTCTTTAGAGCTGAAGCTGTACATATCCAACAGTGTGGTGTTACGAATACTAATGTGTGCTTGCTAGTTATGGGCACCAACGTTGTCTAAGAGCAGCTGGCTCCAAGTGGAGGTATTTTAAAAGAGTCTTTAGTAAGATATAAGGGTGAACACCTTTTGCCTTGCTTTTGGCTGAGATTGAAATGATGGCTTTGGAGCTAAAGCCTTGTATATTACCATTGCATACCTACATTGGATTTCTTGAATGGAGCATGAGTGCCTTCCTTTGCGTAGTTTACATATGTCAATTGAGCTATTTGCCAAAAGGGGCATCCTCACTTGCTGGCATTCCTAGGGTTTTAGCTTCTTGGTACTTAGCTACCGACCATTTGCCAAGGCAAATTGGTGATATACCAGGAAAACTCATGGCAGTAACGCATTCCTGACTGGGCAGAAGCACAAAATTATGATATTATACTGTTAATGTTACAAAAGCAGATATGCAATGATTATGATGTGCATTCTGGAATATATCAAAGGATACTGCAAATATGAATGCAAATTTACATCACTCCAAGGCACTGAGCTTGACTGGATGCGACACTGGGTTGCAAAAAAGGTACGATGTCGTAAATATATAATCAATGGATAGACAATGAACTTTGAGCCTTCCTGGAAAGCCTGTTGTATAGTTTTATATTCCCTAGTTAGGTGCTGTCCTCTAAGCGAACCACTTAACAACTTGGCGTTTGTGTACACCTAATAGCTCCTTGCCAACTGCATTTTTACTCATCTATTCTTAAGCTTATGCGGCGCCTGTTTGGAAGCAGTATACTTTTGACTTTGATGATTTCATGAACCCATTAAGGTATTGCCTAATGACTGATTTTCTGTCTACATGCTCTGTATATCCATTGTTTGATGTGATTAATTTTGTAGTTATTGTTCAGGATATCTTTCGCCGGTGATAAAAACGAGAATGACAGATATACCTCAAAGTAGAGTGTTTTCTTTGCAACAACTGGAAGAAATGACACACAATTTCAGCCAGAAAGAAGTTTTGGGTGAGGGACAGCATGGACAGGTATTGGAAGTTACCCTTATCATAATATTCTTGCATTCAGTGGATGACAGAGTGATTTTTGTATGTTTTGAGCTGAATAAGCTGCAAAAGGTTGTGTGTGCTTTGTCTCATATCGCTTTTGTAGATCCTTGTCTTTCACTTGCTCTATTTCTATGTATATCTTCCATGCAGTATCCTTGAGTGTACAGGGAGCAGATATAAAATATTCTGAATACCATACAGGTGTGAAGGCCAAGAGTACAAAGTAGGCCAGAAAACAGTCAACTATGTATCCACAATGGTCTTCAAGAAGCAATGATAACAAATTGACTTGAGCCTTTACATAGATAACAGACTCTAGCTGAATATTCTTGTTGTGACACCTAAGTGGAATGTTCTAGACTACAATTCTATTGAGATCCCTAAAGGGACCCTAAATAGTATAAATAAGATAATTCTCTTGTCGTTTGAAGTTGATGATTTTGGTTCTTTGAGATTTCTTTTTAGTAGACCCTTCTGGGAGGGCCTGCAACTACCACATTTTGATTGCATTACATCTTTTTAGGAGATTGATATTGAGTTTACCCTTTGCTGCCCATTTCCTTGTTCTGTGGATGATATTGCATGGATGTGTTGCAACTTGGAAGCCATTTTTTATACTTGTTAGGCACTAGATCCTCAAAAGGAGGTGAGAAGTGCATGAATGAGTTCAACCTAGTAGACGCATACCTTCTGGCTTTTGGCAGATTCTACAATCCGTAATTTTGACTGTAATAATGTGTGAAACTGAATAAGTGGAGAAAAGGCTCGCTTGTTAGGAAAGGCAAAGGAAAGAGCTTTAGCATGTTGCTGCTAATTGATGAAGTGGGATGTCGGATCCCTTGACCATGAATTCTGCTCGATGAGTTGTAGTCACGTTTGTGTGAATGCTAAATATAGACTTCATTGGAGGTGAATATGGCCATGTATAGTAGTGGAGGATAGGAACTAGTACTTACATTAAGTAGGAAGATCGTTCAATTTGAGATACAAAAAGAGCCAGTTTTTTTCTCTTCAATTACATATGAAACCATATGCTTGTTGGACAACAATGACTGTACAAGTTCTTGGGCAAGGAATAGTGGACCAATAGGCACTGAAACTTGGCATCCTTAATAGTTAAAAGTGGATGTTGCAAGTGATTAGCAGGAAATCGTGAACTTATCATGCTAAGGTGTATCAAGCTAGTTTCTGTGATTGTATAGGAAACCGGCCATATGCTTGTTGGAAAAGAGTGACTTTACAAGTTTTGGGCAAGGAGGATTGAACTGATAGGCCACAAAACCTGCCATCCTTGATAGTGGAGAGTGAACGTTGCAAGTGGTTAACAGGAAATCATGAATTTTTTCACGCTTAGGAGTATCAAATTAGTACCAAAACTTACAATTATTCTTAGCTTGAAAGCATGAGTAAATTGTGCTCTCATAAACTTGAGTGAGGTGTACCTTTTCCTCTTCATAGTGCTTGCCGCTAACTCTGGTTGCAAAGACTTTTCAAAGTTCAGAGGAAACCTACATTATGAGTTTTCTAGAAGAGGTCTCATAAAATCAAAACCATAAAACACATCTGAATGCTTTGATCTGTTGCAAACTTATACTGTGTATTGTTTCGTCATAAAAAGGTGTACAAGGGCTGGTTGGAGGATGGGACAGCAGTTGCAGTGAAATCCATGGCCGTAGACTTGAGGCAAGACGTGACACAGCTTCAAGCACATATAGAATTGCTGTTAAAGATTCGACACAGAAACCTGGTTAGTTTATTGGGGTATTGTTTGGAGCGAGAAATTGGTCAGCAGAATTACTGGCATCTTTTCCTGGTGTCTGAATTTGTTGATAATGGCACACTACGTAGCAAACTGGCAAGTAAGTTTTTCCTAGCAACTCTTTGTCTTTATATGGGCTTGCCATGCAACCCCATGAAATGCTAGCTAAGAGTGATAAGGGTTTATCTTGACTGCTGACATTTGCTTAACCTAGAAAGTATGCTCAATTTCATCTGGCAATTCTATTTCACCTAGTTTCTTGTCTTAAGTGCAGAGACAGAGGACAAAGAATCCCTAAGCTGGTCACAGAGGTTAGATATTGTTGTGGGAGCCGGGAAAGGCATTCAGCATTTACATTCAGGATTGGTGCCAGGCATTTTCAACAATGATGTGAACACAACAAATATTCTATTGGATCAGAATCTTTTGGCCAAAGTTTGTGACTTTGGGCTGGCTGGACATTGGCAAGATTCTCAAGGTTCAGACGTAAGTGGCCTTTCTTAACTCATAAAATTATATACTTTTCTTTAATTATTCCTTAGTATGAACTATTACGACACTAGAAAGTAGCTATTAACTTCAATCTTTCATGATTCAGGGAAAACTTACCGTGCAGAAACCAACCACTTACATAGATGTCAATCACCAACGGAGGTATTAAAATTCGTTCATGATAGTTTTCAATTTGGTATCTCTCTATGCTTTTTGAGCTTCTTGCTGTTGTGTAAAGGACTACACACTTGGCTTTGTAATGTGCTTGCGACCCTCCAGCATTTTGAAGTGCCAAAACAGAACATGTCTGAAGCACTGGATCCAGCTCCTGAACTGCAAGATTCTGTGTTATGTTTGAGATTTTTCCATAGCCACTCATTTTATATTTTAGCCCTAAGTAAAGTTGACAACAAGGGAAGAATATCCCTTTCCAAGTCTAGTCGTAGCTGCACGTCAGAGAGAGAGAGAGAGAGAGAGAGAGAGAGAGAGAGAGAGAGAGAGAGAGAGCTTTATTAACGTCTTTTGGGCACCCGTGGGTGCATAAGACCAAAAAGAAAATATGTACAAGCAACAGTGGGAGCATCATCCATAGGAGGACGTGGCCGTAAAATGTTGTAAACTAGCTACGAATGAAAGTAGAGCGGAAGTGAAATAAGCCCACAACCCAGGCCAGGTATAACAGAAGAACTATAGAAAAAGTACCAATGCCCACAACCCGGGCCAGGTGGAGAATAAGTACATATCAACGAAAGTAAGTGTGAAGTGTCCGCTGAGTGGAGTGTACAGTGGGCCTTGATGGAGGCAAGTGGTGACTACATCTGGGCTTTTTCCACGGTGGCACAGGGATAGGAATCTCATCATCGGAGTCATCAGCATGTGCTCGAGTCCGAAAGAAGCCAGTGAGAAGCAGCTGATCTGGTACAGGCAGATGAGACTGACGAAGAGTAAGCATCTCATGAACAAGAAGTCCCAAGCAACGAGCATCAGGATAGGAGACAAAATTGCGAAGTGTATGGGGGCCATCGCAAAAGAGACAATAATACCTCCCCCGTATCTCATAATACAAGGGACATTTGAGGAGGAAATAGGCTTCATTTTCCACCTCCTGCAATGAGCACAAGTGACATAGACGACGCTCCCTGGGGATATCCCATGCACGACCGGCCTCAATAGCAAGCTGATGAGAGGAAATGCGCAACTGCCCAAGACGGTAGCGCAGGTCGTGTGATAGGGGCTATGAGAGATAGCGGCAACAATGGCAAACCAGAAGGATCCAGAGAGAGGAAGTGTGTCTGGTAATAGCTCAGTTGAATGCGGGAAGGTGGGAGGGAGCTTCAAGTTTGCTGCATATATCGACGTAATAAGTAGCCTCGGATATATGAATGCGTACCATGAGGAAGATCCATGACAGAGATGCCCAAATGTCGTAAGAGATCAGACGCCTGCTGGTACCAGGATAGCTTGGCATGGGAATCAGCTAGGACACGTGAAGAAGTAACCGCAACAACTATGTATCTATCCGGGAGAGATGCACGAATCTTCTGAATCCGCTGAAGAAAAAGAATAAGGCGGAAAAAGCCCTCAACAATGATCGAAGGAGTAGCAAACTCAGCACATAGGATATCATGAGGGGTGGTAGTCTTGGCACGTATCATGCGACCCAACAGAGTGGCCTGAATGCGGGAAATGCCTGCCCAGTCCTGGAGAGAAAGTCCAGGCAACCAGATCTCGGAGGCGTACATCAGTGCTGGAACCACCTGTGTGTGAAACAACTGGCATCTAGTAGTGGGATCAGAAATATGATTCATTGTACAACCACGCTTGAACTGGACCAATGTTGAAAGACCAGAGGAAATGTGCGCAAATGCAGCCTGGCGGAAACCAAGAAGGGGCGCAATAAACAGGACTCCCAAGTAAGTATAAGAGGCAACAATGTCAACTTCCTGGCCGTCCTAGAAGAATTCATAATTGTGAAGGCTCTGTCGATTGGTGTCGAAAATCATGATCTTCCTCTTTTTTAAGTTAACAGAGAGACCTTAAGCAACACAAAACCGATGTAAGACCTGTAAGTGACACTGCAACCCTTCTGGTGAGGGTGAAAGCAGAACAATGTCATCAGCATAAAGCAGAATGGGGATGAGCAAATGAGCGAGCGGGCAACCATCTCCACCTTCTTCATGAATGAGGCGCGCAAGATCATCAATATAAAGTGCAAACAACGGAGGGGACAGTGGACAACCTTGCTTGATGCCAACATTGCTACAGATGGGAAAAGACAAATCAATACCCAACCGAGAGAGAGAGAGAGAGAGAGAGAGAGAGAGAGAGAGAGAGAGAGAGAGAGAGAGAGAGAGAGAGAGAGAGAGAGAGAGAGAGAGAGAGAGAGAGAGAGAGAGAGAGAGAGAGAGAGAGAGAGAGAGAGAGAGAGAGAGAGAGAGAGAGAGAGAGAGAGAGAGAGAGAGAGAGAGAGAGAGAGAGAGAGAGAGAGAGAGAGATTTTATTAATGTCCTTGGATACCCTTAGGTACATAGGACTAAGAAAAGGTACATGTCAAGTGTGCACATAGGAGCCTAAAGCTTAATCATCTATAAAGAAACCATAAGTACAAATACAATGCATAAAGATGTATGGTCCCCCAATCAGGATCCAACAGCCTGGAATAATATACCATGATGTCCATCAGCATGGAAAAAATGGTGGATGGTATGCTATGAAGGTGTCATTGGACGTACCATGGACCTCTGCCGCCGGGTAGGCTGCCGGTGTCGTCTCTGCTGCCGTGGTCTCTGGGCTGTGGCCTAATAGTTGTCTGTCTGGCTGTCGACAATGTCTCAACTGCCGATGTATGAAGGAGTCTGGAATCTCGGCCTCTCCATCTGAATCATAGCCTATGGGTACCTCATATCTGTCGCCGACGGGATATGCACTCACTGATGCTCAACTGTGTTAGGGGATGTGTATCAATATCTAATCTCCTCCTCAAGTCTGCCATCTCCCAGATCATAAGTGCGACACATCTAGGGTCCTCATAACATATCAAGGTAGAAAGTGTGATTGGATGCACCCTGAACAAGCAGTAGTACCTCCCCGAAATCTCATAGTAAGCTGGACATCTGAAGAGGAAGTGTGATTTGTCCTCAATCTCATGCATAGCACACATGCTACAAAGCCAGTCCTCTTGTGGGATGCCACTGTATCTGCCACTCTCAATGGCCAACAAATGTCAGGAAACACGAAACTGACCCATCTCTATCCGCAGTCTGTGTGATATACTCCTCAGCAAGTAACCAGGTACTATGGGGCAGCCAGCTGGATCAAGGGGTAGAAAGTGTGTGCGGTAAAACTCACTCTTGGTCCCCAGTGGACCCTGCCAGGTGCTATGAAGATATGATTTGTAGAGGCGGCCTCTGATGTACTTGTCTAGAGAGAGAGAGAGAGAGAGAGAGAGAGAGAGAGAGAGAGAGAGAGAGAGAGAGAGAGAGAGAGAGAGAGAGAGTTAGTTAGAATTAGAATTATTATTAATATCAATGTTTCATGGGCATGTTTTGTACGTCGTTTCGAAACGCGTTTGAAACGCATATGAAATGTCTGGTTCAGGTTCGAAACGGGAAATTTTTTTTAGGGTTTTTTTTTTTTTTGAGAATGTGTTTTTGAGGGTTTTTGGGGTTTACAGATGTCATAGATAGTCTAGTAACAAGTAGATACATCCAATTTCATGAGAATGCTCTAAAGAATGCAATTTCAAGAGGTGACTATGGTCACTTTCCTCAATCAATTATCGATACTGTCATGGATAGGTTATTAGGTTGCAAGAATCTGTTCATGCCCATTGCCAGTACATACTACAAAGCTTATGGCGCGGTTTTTGGGGTTTACAGATCATAGACAGTCTAGTAACAAGTAGATACATCCAATTTCATGAGAATGCTCTAGAGAAATTAGAATGCAATTTCAAGAGGAGAAGCTGTGTATGGTGATTATGGTCACTTTCCTCAGTCAATTATTGATACTATCATGGATAGGTTATTAGTTTGCGAGAATTTGTTCATGCCCATTGCCAGTACAGTACATACTACAAAGCTTATGGCGCGGTTTCATAAAAAAAAATTGGTTTTTTTTATTTTTTATTTTAGTTGTTTCGAACACTGAAACGGCGTTTTGAAACGAGGTCGTTTCGTACGTCCCGTTTCGAACGTGTTTCAGCGTTTGAAACGCGTTTTGAGGAAACACTGATTATTATTAACGTCTTTTGGTACCCAAAGGTACATAAGACAAAAGAGAGTACAAACGTGAGGAGCATTGTCCGCAATACAGACTCATTTACTAATGAAAAGAAAAGAACTAATACATCTATCTCTCTATAACCCTAACTACACTTAATCATTAGTGCTTTCATTGATAGATCAACTATCCTACTAAGTGGATGGTGCAAAGATGATCAGTCCTTTGACCATTTGGAGTGAGATGAACAAACACATTCGTCCATCTGTGTATTCGGTTCTTCAACAACACTTTTAATTGATTCAGTCCATCTAACTACTTACATATACCCAATAGATGAGCTGGCCAGCCACATGCATGTGCATTACTGTTATGTACCCATAAGGGTACGCAACAAGAAACTTGAGGTGACGGTCTCAGTTATGGGACGGAACGCTGATCTGGAGCTATAGGTCTTTTGGGTGCCACGTGTCAATGTCTTATTGGCGCGTGGTGACTCACTGTTATAGACCCGCGTCAGTGTGCACAACTGCCGCGTGTCGTTGGTCATGCGTGACTCCTATGGAGGGAGATGACCCGCTTGGACTATGTATATAGAGGTGGATCTCCATGAGCTTGGCATTCATTCTCTTAGGGAGAATGAAGAACTCTTCCACTGGTGGTCAGGTCAGGACGAGTATCTAGGCCTCAGGATGTAGGTAGGCGAGGGTCGAGGGTAAGGCATGGTGGTATGGGACACCATGGCTTACATGAGATCCGAGCTTGCTTGATGGTGGTCTGTAGCTCTAGTGCACAGAGGTGAGGTGGCAGTACCTCTATGGTTGGGTGGTAACGTAGCGTTCGTCACCTGTTTGTGCTTTAGCAATAACCGGCACGACGATGGGGATTCTAACAGTTGGTATCAGAGCCATCGATCATTGTGAATAAGGTGCAATCGCTTTAACTTACGTTTTTGGTTGGTTTAAGCTTTTAGTTGAGGTTTTTGAAGGCTTAGTTGATTTCGTTGAATCGATCTGAACAACTTTGCTTTTTGATTCGTCTCAATCCGAGGTCGTTTTGATTGAAAACGAACCACCTTTGCTAGCTATGGTGGTAGTAGTCGGTTTTTTTTTTGAATTTTTTGCGGTTTTAAAAACTTCAAAAGCCGATTTCGTTTTTTGGCCTTATTTTGGGACTAGGAAGTTGAAATTTTTTTGCATTCAAAGTTTTTGTATAATGCAAAAGAAATTTTGAAAAAAAAAAAATTTGAACTTTGTTATTAAACAAAGTTTTGACCTTTGTACTTGAAAAGTACGTTTCAAACTTTAATCATAAAGTTACAAAGTTTTTATTAACTTTGTAAACTCCAAACCTGTTTCCTGAAGGTAGACATTGAAGCCTTGCAAAGTTTGATTTCTAAGTTTTTATTCATAAGTTATAAAGTTTCTTAACTTATGTTTAAAAAAAAATTGCTTCTAAGTTATGAAATACAACTTACAAACCTTATAAACCTTGTAAGTTACATTTCTAAAGCAAGTTTCAACCAAACTTTGGCTTCATAAAATTTCTAAGAGAGCTCTGGGAGGGAAATGAAATAAAAGTACACAACCGTACTTGTAGGCTATACCTGCTGCAAGTACAGACCTGTGTGCCCTTCTTGTCTTTCCTAGCCTCTTTGTTGGGCTTAATCCACCTCCTTGTAATCTTCCACCTGCACTTACAAAAAAATTGGTAAATCCTCCATCTTCTTCACCTTTTGGGAGGAAATTTAAAGTTTTTTCCTCCACCTCCTCCTCATGAACGTACGGTTGTACCAGCACCTTCTCCTTAGTCTAAGGACAAGCCTTAGAGGAGATTTAGGTGTATCTTTGGGCCATAAGCCCATGAGGACAAGGCGGTGAACCAAAAGGTGGGTGGGGATGTGACCCAAGTTACCCTTGGGTGAGGTGGCGTAGGGAGGGTGGTGGCCATGTGATTTGAGGGTAGGTGGACCCATAAGGGGATGCCACTTGTTTTAGGAGCCCATGTGCTTGCTAGGTGGCGACCATAAGGCCCACCACCCAGCAAGGCTTTTCTCTAATGGGCAGACAGAACGTGTCAACCAGACGTTGGAAGATATGCTTAGAGCATATGTTTCTCACCGACAGTCTGATTGGGAAAAGTATCTCCCTTTGGTTGAGTTCGCGCACAATAGTGCTAAGCATTCTGCCACCGGAATCAGTCCTTTTATGTTGATGTATGGCTTTAAGCCGCGTTCTCCAGTTTCGGTCGGACTCAAAGGTCTCAAGGTGCAAGTTGCAGTAGATTTCCTGCAAGATATGCAAGAAATGCTGCTAGTGGCCAAGGAAAGCATGAAAACCGCTTAGGATAGAGCTCAGTTTTATGCTAACCGCGGTCACCTTGGGATATTGAGGTCGGAACCTGGGTGTATCTTAAAATCCCTAAGGATTCGAAGGTACTCCGGACGGGAAAATGCCATAAGCTATTTCCTTGATATAGCGGATCTTATAAGGTTGTAAAGAAAATCAGCCCGGTCGCGTATCAGCTAGATCTTTCGATTGGGGTTGGGTTTCATCCTGTTTTCCATGTAAGTCGTTTAAAAGAACGACTTAGTAGGAAGGATTTCCTAATTCCGGAAGGTGAACTAGTTGAGCTCGAGGATCTGTCTACCTTTGTGCCTAATGTACCTGAAAAAGTTGTTGACGTTCATTGTCATCACTTGAGAAACCGTTTGGAAGGTAAGACAAATGACGAGGACACTTGGGAGAGGACTATTTAAGACTGAACTTCCCTGGCTTGCTCCCATTACGAGGAGACTCTTAAAGGGGGAGGGAATGTTACGTACCCATAAGGGGTACGCAATAGGAAACTTGAGGTGACGGTCTCAGTTATGGGACGGAATGCTGATCTGGAGCTATAGGTCTTTTGGGTGCCACGTGCCAATGTCTTATTGGCGCGTGGTGACTCGCTGTTATAGACCCGCGTCAGTGTGCACAACTGCCGCGTGTTGTTGGTCATGTGTGACTCCTATGGAGGGAGATGACCCGCCTGGACTATGTATATAGAGGTGGATCTCCATGAGCTTGGCATTCATTCTGTCCGGGAGAATGAAGAGCTCTTCCACTGGTGTTCAGGTCAGGACGAGTATCTAGGCCTCAGGATGTAGGTAGGCAAGGGTCAAGGGTAAGGCATGGTGGTATGGGACACCATGGCTTACATGAGATCCGAGCTTGCTTGATGGTGGTCTGTAGCTCCAGTGCACGGGGGTGAGGTGGCAGTACCTCTATGGTTGGGTGGTAACGTAGCGTTCGTCACCTGTTTGTGCTTTAGCAATGACCGGCCCCGTTTGGGGATTCTAACAACTACCCTCGTACATAGCAGATCATTCACAGTTAATGTTTACATCTAATAACATGTGATAAAATGTTGAGCATTGGTTCCATGCTACCAAAACCTTATTGATTATGATCAAAATAAGAATGTGATAATGACCCTAGATGTGACACACTTACCATAAGTGAAGGTCAGTCTCCTATACAAATGTAAAAGGCTTCTAACAATGATGGATTTAACATGGAATTTTATTCATTTACTCATGGGAGATAATAGATTTTTCTGCTTGAACCCATGGCTAAAAACTAATAGGTCATAGATCTATTAGTATATGTGTCTAGAAAATTCTAAACTTTGTTTGGAGAATAAGAACATTTCTATCCACTGGGGATGAAGCTTAATTTGCCTATGAATAATGGACAGAGAATTTTCACCTATAAAACTTAACACCTTTGTTCTGGAAAACTCTGTTATCGATGGTTCAAATGAAAGATCTATCATATCTACATAGTGTGATCGATCTCCAAAATTATTCTAGAGATCCAGAACAATTTAAAAGGGAAAAACTGCAGTAGGTCACTGGATTCATATTGGAGCTGGAAAACGTCTCTTATGCCATTATTTAAGATGCTAACATCCCCTATCTTTGGGCAATCGGATGTTGAGGCACTTCTCAGTAGGCCATGAACATTTTATTTAGTTTAAAAAGCTGAAGCTACATCTGAAATCAATTGTTGAGGCTTATCAATTCATTCGTCTATATTCTGGAGCATTTTAATGTTAGTTGAGTGCCCCATGTGCACTCTAGGGTTTTTATTTGTTTCTGCATGTCTGGAAATGCCCCCTGTTGCTCATTGTTGATTCATGGTCGGTGTAATTCCAACTTGTTGGAATGGAGGCCTTGGGCGTAGCCTATGTTTTCACACAGCTAGCTAATTTTTTACAGAGAGCCCAGTAATTCATCAGGCTGTCGTTCATGAGATATCAGAGTGTACTTTTGAATGTTTTTTCAAGAGGGAGGTGGGAGGTCTGGACGGACCCTCACTCGTTGAGACTAGGGGGATGTCCCATATGTTGACCTCTCTGATTAGACATAAGAGTAATGCAGGCATTCACTGCCTGTTCAGATTTTAGGGGAACAGCCTTGAACAGCCGATCTTAATCGTAGTGCCACCAAGTTAAAACAGTCATTTTATCTACAATTCACTTAACTAACACAAGTATGCTTCCATGGACTTGCTGAAGTTTCTGACTGCATGACCGTTGCAAGAACCTCACCATAGAGAGAATTATAACTCCATATTGCACATTTGATGTTTATCAATTCTGTGGTTAGGGGAAGCAACAACTTCCTTTTATTATTTGTAGTCTTTGGAAGATTGTGTTGTAAAGAACATTCTTCAGAAGATTTTAGTCAGCTGATTCCTCACTCCAGATAATATATTATCAGCTACGGTGATTACCTTGCAGGAAGCTGGGATTGTCTGAAATGGATGTGTACAATTTTGGGCATGTGCTTTTGGAAATCGTTCTAGGGAAGCCAGCCACTATTGAAAATCCTTATGCTGCAAAACCTAAAATCAAGGAATTGGTACACACTTGTTAACCAGAATCTGCTATTGTTCTCAGCAGTCTTAGAATGATATACCTTGATTTGTAATCTTTTCTGTGATAATTTAGCATGAAGTCCAAACATAGAGAACGATGATTCAGTTGCTTCCATGCTTTTACACTTGGTTTCTTTTTAGACGTTGTAATTATTTCACTATGAAAGCTTTTGAAGTTGTCAAGCTGTATGCAGCAAATTTATGAAAAGCTGTAGCTCTGCAATATAACTAGATACTTCAGTACATAATATCTGGCTCAGTTTTTCAGATATGTTAATAATCATCAACCGTATATTGTATGCATCTCATAGTAGAGCTCCATTGCTTTCAACAGCTGAATTTTCAAGAATTTTTGGAACCTAGCTTAGGACATACTTATTTAGAATGTAGCACTTTTCTTTTCAGAAGTTGGAACACTTGGAACCATGTGTTGTCATCTTTGATTTAGATGTTTTTGCTTGTTAATGGTAAATGGACTGTCCAAAGTCATGTTTTTGTTTTTTTTACAGGAATTGCTGATAACCGATCATGTACCTAGATGGGACGTGATAGACTCAGCTGTTGTAGGAACATGTATGGCCGAGTCATTAGCCACTGTCCTTGATATAGCAGCAAAATGTCTATCAGAAGATATTTCAGCTCGACCTTCAATGGAGGATGTGGTTTGGAACCTGCAATATGCTGCTCAGGTGCAAGAGAACGTGAGTAGAGAATTGTCACCACCAGACACTCAAACTAAGGCCAGAACCTAGTCTCTGAGAAATCAGAAGGTATCGACTAGTGCACTAAGACCTGCATGTTCCAACGTCCACTGTTAAAGCTGCCAATTTGCTGCTAAATATTTGTCATCCTGAAGTCACCTTGGCATAGCTTCAACTTGCAGTTGCTAGAATTTTTAGACCCACAGTAGTGAAACCTTGTCAGAACATGCTCCGCCCTATTCTTTGAATGATGTGGTAGAACCCAGTAATGTGTGTATATACATACATATATATGTGGCTGCATAGAAACAAAACCTATTAGGAAAACATATAGTTTCTAGGACTTTGACATGCCATGTTATGTTGATAATCATGCAGCCAACAAAAGCCTTTGAATAAAATAAGGTCAGTATTCATTTTTGTAGCTGAATAGTATTCTGGTTGAGTTTAATCAGCCAGTGCTGATATGCATCTGTATAACCGAAAATGGGTAGGGCTGAGAATTGTGCTGGGCAAGTTCGGTTGACTACTGAGATGGGCCTATTATCCTACATGTTCTTGTGTTACACATTTGATTCAAGTAACTGCCCTTTCGTTTGCAATGTCCTGAATCCTTCTTTTATTAATTCAGTAAAGTCAGGAGAAAGACCAATTGTATGTTATACTTAGTCTTGAAAAAGGTATCTATCCAAAGACTGACACATCCATTTTCAGAATTTGCATACACCTCTCTCTCTCTCTCTCTCTCTCTCTCTCTCTCTCTCTCTCTCTCTCTCTCTCTCTCTCTCTCTCTCTCTCTCTCATGTATATATATATATCAAACATGAGGGTCTGGGCCGTTCTGTCCGCGTCCGGCGTCCGGACCCGGACGCGTCCGACCCCCGGACGCAGGGTCGGACGCGTCTATTTTTTTTTTTTAAATTTTTTTTTTTTTTTGAAAAAAAAAAAACCAGATGCGTCCGGGGTCTGGACGCATCTAAAAAAGAGTCGTAATAGTCTACAATGTTAGTATGGCATGGAATTGCCCTAACACAATGAGCGAGACTATACAAGCCAATGGTTTTTCCTCTTTTATTGCAGCCGAAATAACTACGTAAATTTCATACTTGCCCTTTCAAGTTTACGCTAAGAACGAAACTGTAGGTATCGAGCTTGAACACCCTTGGAAAGCATGGATATATATGCTCAAGGATATTGACACCATTACACGATCTGTTATGGAATGGATTTGCCCTAATATCATTGTACGCATGTCCTTGTTCACCTTTAAAAAAAGATATTCGTGAATACGATTTGTACGTGTTTTTTTAGCAAGCGTCCACTTGTTGATTTTTTAAATTTAAAAAGAAATTATCAATTGATATGACTAACGCCAAAACATACTGATCAATATTATGAAAGTACAATACTTTAGGGACCAAAAATGGATCTTAAATGATCCACAAGAGTTATTATGTGCTTGCTTACCAATATATCAGAAAACTAGTTACCAAAAACTTGATCTAGATTGGTAGTTTCACAACCAACAAGCAGTGATAATGAAAATATAGACCATAGACATAAATATGAGTTGGCACGTGTGTACTACAGGCTATAGTACAGCAGCCTACAAGCTGTGTTTGAAGTCTTCAAAGTGTTGGTTTCATTTGGATCATCAAAAATCAATGTACATGAGAGTAGAAACTTGAGTTGCCAATATGCTCCAAAAATAATTTGTCTTCTCACTATAGATAGATGGAATACATAGCCTAAACTCACTTCCTTTGCTAAGTTACGTGAAAATACAACATGTAGTAGACTCAACTTTCTTGCCCTTAAATGAAACCCTAGCCTAGATCCTAGAGTCATGCTTGGTAGGTGCATGGTGGTAAAAATCTCATCACAAATCAAGGTCTAGATCCTATAAAGTAGGAATCTCTACCAAATTGACACAACAACTCCTCTTGACTCGAGCTAACCTACATTAGGTGTAGATTTCCATGTGGCACTTTGGCCATACAATTGTAGAAACCATATTATAGACAAAATGTACAATATTCTACATGGCTAGATTTGCCAATGTTGGCAATTTTTCACACTCCTCCTCAAATCTAGCCTTGGAAACAATAATGTTTCTATCAATCACTCCAATTGAAGATCTAAACTTGACAAATGAATCTTTAGAAAAAAATTTAGTAAACAAATCAGCCAAGCAACTTGATGATGGCACATGTTGGAGCTTGATCTCCTTGGCTTGCACTTTCTCCCTCTTGAAATGATGAGAAATCTCGATGTGCTTGCTCCTTGCATGGAATGTAAGATTAGTAGCAAGTGATTGGGCTGATTGGTTGTCACAATAGATGGTTGGGATCTCATCCTCCATGACATGAAGCTCCACCAATAGCCTTTTGAGCCACAAGGCCTCCTTGCATGTTGATGTCAAGGCCTTGTATTTGGATTATATGGAAGATAAGGAAACGATATCTAGCTTTTTGGAAAGCCATGATACTACTCCATCACATAGAAAAGTGGCAAAGGCACCTGTTGATTTCCTATACACCTTGTCACCTGCAAAATCCGAGTCACTATAGGATCTTAAGCCAAGATTAGTCCCTCTATACAAAATGCCAAAATTCTTAGTAGATGAAATATATCTAAGAACTCTTTTGGCCATCTTCCAATGTGAAACTAGAGGACTTTGCATGAATTGGCTTAACTTTCCTACACTATAACTAAGATCAGGTCTATTTATAGTTAAATCAATCAAGGAGCCTATAAGCCTTCTATGTAAAGTGATGTCCTCAAAGGATGCTTCATCACCATCTATAGATGCTTTAACATGTTGCTCCATTGGTGTCTCAATGCCTTTACAATTCTTCATTCCAGCTCTATCTAGGATGGATGTAGCATATTTAGATTGACAAAGGAAGTAAAGTCACATCCTCTTGTGGCTTCTATTCCTAGAATGAAGCTTAATAGGCCGAGATCAACCATCTTAAACTCTTTTGACAAAGCAATTTTACATCTCTAATTCCATCTAGATCATTACCACTCAAAATGATGTCATCTACATACAGAACAAGAATGATGATCTTTCCATCATGAAACCTTATATACAATGATGGATCGTATGCACTCATTACAAAATTTATGGAAATGAGAAAAGAGTTTAGCCTAGAGTACCATGCTCTAGGTGCTTGCTTGAGCCCATAAAGGCTCTTCTTCAAGAAACACACTTTTCCTTCATGCTTTGTCTTGATGAAGCCCTCAGGTTGCCTCATATAGATCTCCTCCTCCAAATAACCATTGAGGAAAGCATTTGTGAAATCAAATTGGAATAGCTCCCAATTGAAGATTGTAGCAAGACTAATGACCAACCTGATAGTAACAAGCTTAGCCACAGGAGCAAAAGTCTTATCATAATCAATGTCTTTGGTTTGTAAAAATCCTTTTGCTACAAGCCTAGCTTTATGCTTACTTATTGATCCATCTTGATTATACTTTAGTCCAAACACCCACTTGCAATCGAGTGGTTTCTTCCCTTAAGGAAGATTCACAAGATCCCAAGTATGATTCTCAATGAGAGCATCATACTCTATTTGCCTAGCATCCATCCAACTCTTAGATTTACAAGCATCTTCATAGCATGTTGGCTCATCTAACATTGAAGTAAGAAAGATGTAAAATGTGAAAGATGATGAGCCTTCCCTTTGATCACCTTGACCATCATAGGTGAGCCTCAATGGCTCGGCCCTTGTCCTTGTGGATCTTCTTGGAGTTCTTGCATCTTGAGGTGGATCCTCAAGTTCTTCTTCACTTGGAAGCTCCTCCTCCATTCTAGCATGATCCTTGGCATCAAGATGATTAGTAGCATTATCATCCAAATCGCAAGCATGTCCTTCATAAAAAATAACATCCCTACTCACTAACACCTTGCTAGTGATGGGATTGAAGACTCTATAACCTTTGCTATTCTCACCATATCTCATAAAGATGCCTTTGATGGAGGTTGTATCATCCTTCTTCCTTGTATCCAAAGATTGGTGTACATAACATATGTTCTACCAAAGTCTTGAACTTTACAAAAGAATCAAATACCATAGATTTGTTAAACAAGAGTTCATCCAACAATATCTAGAATAGTCATCAATGAAGATTACATAGTACTTGGCACACCATTAGAATCATGTGAAAAACTGTGAACATCCGAATGGATGAGTTCAAGAGGAGTGCTTGATCTAAATCATCATAGTTAAATTGGTGTATCTAATTTTCGATTACGAATAAACGCTCTATATATCAATTCTAAGTTATGAGTTGAAAGATACAAAGTCTAAGTTACGAGTTGAAATATACAAAATCTAGAATCAAGTATTATGAATACAAGACATAATTTTTATTGTAGAAAGTTTTTTTTACTCTTTAGATTGTATCCACAATTTTTTCAACTCGTGTCTTCCTAAAAAAACATTTAAAATATATTTAAATTTTATTTTGAATGTTTTATTATAGTTTTAATTTTGTAATAGTTACTTTTTGGATTAGTTTTTTTTTTTTTTTTTTTTAGTTTTAGATTTTAGATTGTAGATTTTAATTTTGGATATTAATTTTATTTTTTTAGTTTAGTTTTTAAAACTCAAAAGTAAATTTTATTTATTTTAATTTTGAATTATTATTTTTAAATTTAAACTTTTTTAATTATTTTTTTAGATATTTTTTAGTTTTTTTAATTTCTCAAATTTTAATTTTTGAAATTTATAATTTTATTATTATCTAGTTGCATTTAATACACATATATCTAAAATGTGCTAGAGGTGCTTTGTTATGTTGAGCATTCAAAGCAACTCTCTTTGTTATGCTTTCAAAATAGCAAATTGTTATGCTCAGCCAAAGCACCTTATTGCTATGTTTTTTTTTATGTTGAGCATATAAGGGGCTGTTTTGTTAAGCTCATCATAGCAAGATGCAGAGGTGTTTCATTATGTTCAATATAACAAAGAGGTGAAGAATAAAATTGTAATTCTACGATTTAAAATTTACAAATTTATAAATAAAATTTAGTTTTCAAATTTTAAAAATCATAATTTAAAGAATATAATTAAAAAAATCAAATTTAATGAAATTAAAACTAAAAATCAAAATATAACAAAAATCAAATTAAAAAAATTAAAAATTTTCAACAATAAAATTTAAAATATTTAAAATTAAAACTTAAAAAATTACAACATTAGAATTAAAAATATTAAAAATAAAAAACTAACAAACCAATAGATCAAAAAATAAAGCATAAAACATTAAATATGAAAAAATTAAAATAATAATAATAATAATAATATTTGGCTTTTGAAAATAACAAAAGACATCCATTTTGTATTGCAAAAGTACTTGAATCTATTCAAAAATAATAACATATATATGCACAATATCAACTAGTATTTTTTTTTAAATACTAATTTAAAATGTTGTAGATAAATCCGGAGGACAAGAACAACCTACACGCTATGGACTCCAACGAATACCAACTCAACCACCCCATAAATCTCCATGTGCTAAAGTCTCCAAGACGCCACCATCAAAAGCACCTGTACCTAAAGAAAAATCAACAAAAGCAAAGATACAATCAAGTGATCAAATGGAGCGATTTACTCGAAGAGGCTATAGCAACAGTGAATGAAGACATTTGAAACCATGTGACGAATGTCAAAGAACCTCAACAGAAGGCAATGAGCAAAGAAACAGCAGCAACCAACAACGATGTACGAGAAAACAATCATTCTATCTTTTGCAGATTTGACAGTTCCTATCTACAAGCTGACAATTGATAGCACTCATATCTGCACCAATCTTACGGCCTCCCAATTTGACAATTGAGTTTCATGTGCATACCGACGCATCAAAGTATGTTATAGGAGCAGTATTGACCTCCTATCTAGCTATAGGAGGTCAGACGAAGATTACTAAGCAGTTTTGAATTTTTGTTGGTTTTTACAAGGTTTTTTTTTTAAATTTTGAGATTTTTTACTTTTTTGAGAATCTGCTGAGAAGTAACTCTCGTAGGCTTCTAGGTAGGGTTGGGACAATGTCTTCAAGTTGCTGCCACTCATGCGAGAGTTAGTTTCCAGTGGAGACAGAAAAATTAAAATCTAATGACTTTTTGACCCACTTTTCCCTCCAAAATTGTAGATTTCTTCAATTTTTGAGGTTTTTTGGTGAATGTAATGATATGTCAAGCCCTTAGAGGCTGTCTCAGGTCTCCAACACCTCCTTTGCTAACTTCAAACAAATCAACACACAAAAACAAGAATTCAACATGTTTCAAGGAGCCTAATTGACATTTTTTTCTCTAATATGTCAATTTTACCTAACCCTAGAATTATGCCAATTTCTAACCTACCTCCTTGATTTAAGGAGTTTGGCCCTAGATTTTAGGAATTATGACCAACTAAGCTAACTAAATCTTATGATTGTGGTCATACATGCCTAGGCCGATTCTTCACACATGTGAATAGCTTCCACACGTGTGGGACTCACCTATGTACAACTTTACAAGGTTTAATCAAGCTAAAATTTGCCAAGTTTTCAGATTTAGCTTGATAAAACTATGGTGCATCTATCTGCATTCTAAGAGCTGATCTTATTTTGATTAATGAATACTTTTATAAGAATTCCAGCTACAAACAAGAAGAAGAATCTTCACCACCTCTTAAAGGAACTCTTATAAGATGTTCCATAGATGTGTTTTCATATATGCATAGAACCATATGAGATCTTCTTAGAAATGAAGTAGCAAGCTGAAATCAATAAAATCTAGCAAGAAAAGTGGAGCTTAAGCTACTTCAATAATAGAAAATAAGTTAAAATGGCCGAGACTTAGCATTTTGCACTTTCTTGATGCTTAGTTCAATGTAGCACACCTCAAAGCTATCCATCATGCCAAGCTCTGAATTCCAAGGCAATTTGTACACTTTATGATATATCAATTGAGCTTATAAGTGCATGAGAAATGTTGTCAAATTCACCTTGCCTTTTTTGATTTATATAAGTGAGCCTCGATGGCTCCACGTTGTTGCTTGAAGACTTTCTTGTTCATAGTTCTGTTTCGTAGGCCGTCGTGCTCGTTGGCAAACATCACATGACTGAATATAATTACATTGGAATGATCATGCACTAAACATGTGGACTCAAAAGATTTTTTTTAAAAACATACTAAATGATGCTTTATCCTTTATGACATCATTATTCAAACTATTACAGAAATAGTTATCCAATGAGATTGCTTTATCAACAAGAAATGTAGATTGGAAAGCATTCAACATCATTATCATGTAATATTCACATAATGTACTAAACATCATGAACTAAAAATAACTCACTTCAAGTCTTCTAACACTATCTATGATTCAAAGATAGCTCCATCATTTTTCACCCTTGCAAGGTGCACACTTAAATGAATAGATTGCATGAACTTTGATGGCTCAGCCTTTGTCCTTGAGGACCTTCTTGGAGCTCTCAAGTTTTGAGGTTGATCCTCAACATCTTCCTCTCTTTGATGCTCCTTCTCAATCCTAGCAAGATCACACTTTGACAAGGTCTCCACTTGAGTGATCTCCTCCTTTGCCATGTTCACACACTCAATAGCAACATCAGCGTCCAACTTAAACAATATTCCATGTTAAGATCCCTTTGTTATGCAAACATCGTTTATCAAAATGGAACAAACATCACGCTTGAAGTGGACATTCAAACCATTATCCGTAAGTTGACACTTAGCAGATTTTTGGTGATTGATAGTACATAAAGAACATTGTCTAGATCCATTATCTAGAAGATCCTAGACACAAAGGGATGGTTCCAGCACCATCTATTTTACATTCTTCATCACTTGATGTAAATATGGACTTTTTAGCACCATGAAAAAAAAGTAGAGTTGAGAAATGGTCCTTTCAAATGTCATGTGGGAGCTAGCCCCACTATCAATCCACCATGACTACCTTGAGTTGCTCTTGATTCTTGGTGAAAATGTGCATGCCATCAAGCATGATTCTTCTTCATCCTCCTCCTCTTCATGTGCAAGGTTTCCTTGTTTGCCCTCCTCTTGTGCATATTGCCTCTTCAAGCATTTAGATGCAAAGTGGCCCTTCTTTTCACAAAAGAAACACGTAATCTTGGACTTATCTATCTTGATGTTTGCCTTTGAGCTTGTTGGTTGATCCTCCTCCTTGGTCTCCTTTGCTTGATCCTTCGTGGATCCTTTGGTCTTCTTTTTCCCTCTGAATGAGAAGTTGGAATTCTCATCTTCATCATGCAAGGAATATGAAACTCATCCTACTCTTGACATGTAGGATCCTACACTCCTCGGCCACAAGCACACTATGTAGCTTGTCAATAGAAGGTACGACCTCTTGGATGGCAAAGCTTTGAACCAAATTGGAGAACTCATCTTCTAGGCCAATGAGAATCACTTGTACAAGTTCATTATCAAGAATCTTCTCTGAGATTTGATTCTAAGCACATACCCTTATGCACTCTCACCACTATTTCTCATACTTTGCAAGATTTGGTTTCTAAGCATGAGTACATTAGAAGTGTTATTGGATTCATGGATGGCCTTTAATGAATCCCATGCATCTCTCTCTCTCTTCTTGATGGTTCTTCAAGACCTGTAAATCAAATTTAAAGGGCTTAAACTCAACCTCAATTAATTAAATTTCATGATACTAAGTCAAATTTCATTGATGGCATACAAACTTTGATGCTTTTCCTTCAATTGGCACCAAAAAAAAGTCATCAAGATGATGTAGAATCGAATTGTTTCGATCTTATGAGTAATGAAGATTAAATACAAGTACAGAGGCTTCCACATGTGTGGATAGTACAGTTGTTGACCCTCACCAAATTTGGATCACAAATTTTCACCCTAAGACTCGATTTGAACTCGCCCTCACAAAACTTGTATTCTAGCAACAAACTTGCTAAAAATGGATTGTATTTTGATCATTATTATCCTCTTGTACTTGGATCTAATACCATGTTAAAGTACAATACTTATGATAATTAATGAGCCTACAAAAGACTCCAAGAGTGATTGATTGATTGATTGATCTACCAATCTAATGCAAAACTAGTCATCAATTTCTTGATCTAGATAACAATTTGGGTTCACACACATTAGAGGAGGTTCTAATATTAAAAAGGCCCTTTGTAAAAATGTTTTTTTTTTATTTTTTCAGCTTTTAGAGGTTTTTTTAAACCAATAGTAAATGTACATGTGTGATTTTACATAACACAAACATTTGCCCAAAATCTGGGACAATTTTTCTATTAAAATGAATATCTAACATAGAAAGAAAAATTTGGGGCACGATGAAGTAACTATGTGATCATCGGGTTGGACTTACACACGTAGGGTGCCTAATCTCTCTCACTTATTAGCTAGGGTTATGGTTGCCTCGGGATCCGCAAACCCTCCAACATTGGCAGATCTATTTTGATTCTATGTCTATCTCATGTGTATTTTTCAAGATATCTTGATTTCTAGTGTGTTGCCATTTTTATTGTTCATCTTGCATCCACATGCGTGAAGGACAGTATGCTATTGTTGTTGTACGGATAGGTACAGTACCATATTGGATCTTAGTGCTTATGATCATATCTTAGTAATTTATTCAATTCTAACATGTGTAAAGTAATTATTTCTATCTTGTAGCTAAATCTAGATGTGCAACCAAATTTGGTCAAGATATTAGAGATCCATTAAGTATATTTTGGATCTGATCTTTTCACATGGTATCAGAGCATGTTTCAGGCCAAAGTTAGAGCATTTTCTAAATCTAGATATGGATTTGAGCGCGCCATAAATTCTATGTGGATTTGGAGGTGTTTCTAGCTTAAATTATGTATTTTCAAGTAAAGGAAGTGGATATTTGTGATCCAAGCATCATTTTAGGTCAAATCACTTGGAGTAGACCGACTTTTGAAACGCCTTACTGGAATGTGGAGACAAAAATTGCCCATGATTGTGGATGTTACATTCTACTAGTTGATGTATCAAGATTTTAGCTTTTGCATATAGATTTTGCTTGATTCAATATTTTGCATTTTGGAAGAACCATAAATTTGATAATCTCTTAATTATAAGCTGTTGGATGTTTTCAAGAGTATGATTCAATCTTAGGAGTTAGCATTTGGATTGTGCGATTTTTTAAAAACTAGAAAATATACTTTACGAATATGTAAGGTGATTCTTAAATTTTCTAAAAATAACAAAAATACATTACAAATCTTAATATATTTATTGCTCTTATGATTTTCAAAATTAAAAAATTATGCCATTTTAGACAACTTTCAAATGAACTGCAAAAAAAAACCATAGGTATTTACGTATATGTATATTCAAATATAAAGGGGGTGGATGCGCGTCCGGACGCTGAATGTGAGACGCGACCGGACAGTCCAGGGGCACATCTGCGTTCGGACGCGTCTCACTTTTTTTTCATATGTTATATATATTAATATCCTATATACTATGTATTTAATATATATAATATATGATATTATATATATCTATATATATGTATATATATATATATATTTATTTAATAAAATAAATAATATAGTTGTGAATGCCTGTCGTTGACGAGCAATGGCGGCCGATCTAGGCGACGGCCGATGATTTGGAAATCGAGTATCTCATTGACGGGTGATGATTTTTGGATGATTTGGAAATTTAGTATGTCCTCGTTGATGGGTGGGAGATATATGTGTGTACGTGGCCGAAGTGTATCAGCCAACATGTCGCATTGTTCAGGAGGGGAAGCATTTTTTGGGAGCGGGACGGAGAGGAGAGTGTTGTATTTTTCTGGAGGGAGAGGGCCAATGTTGCAAAAATTTCGCAAAATTTTCCTAAAAGTTTCGGAAATTTTTTGTGAAAATCACTGAATCTCGAAAATGACAAATAAATACTTCAAAAATGTTCGAAATATTTCGAAAATGGCCCAAAAATACTCCCGAACATACCTTGAACTGACCTGAAAAATACCCCGACAATATTTCAAAAGTGTTGAGTGTCGTAAAGATTGTCTGGAGGGAGAGTGTAAAAATTACAGCAAATAAGGATCCTAAAACACTTGAAATGATGAGGGAAACAATAGATTATGATTTCATAAGATTAGCACAAGTTGAACCATCAAAATCCATCAAAAATCTATGCTTGAACCTCACTAAATGGCCCAAATCCTTGAAGAAGGCTTCACACGTGTGAAAGTACGGCCTCCCACAGTCTGAGTACTGTACACCAGACCTACATTCAATCCTATAATCATTAGTAATCACAAGTACTCAAACAATTATGAACATAGAGAGCAATTGCACCATTATGAGAGAAAAAACATGAAATTGCTTGATTGATTTTGGTGAGATATCATCACCTATATATACATGATCCATCACGGTTTTGGGCAGGTATGAGTAGCCCTAAACCTATCCCTAATGCTAATTTTGGTGGATCTTTCATCCCTACCAAGTTAGGGTTGGAATCTTGGAGATCCCTCAACAATGCAAAAATTACCAAAAATAGCTCCTATTTTTTCTCCCTTGTATCTAAGCATAATTTGGACTCATTCCAAAGGTTCTAACACTTAGGTCTACTTGAGAACATCCTTATGAATGGAATCCTATGCTATTTGGCACGTGTGACAAGCCACATCATGACCATCTAACTATTTACAAGTCATATGACCAAAACTAGTCAAGCTAGAATTGTGAATTTTTAACACTCCTCCTCACTATCTAGCTTGGTTCAATCATTGCTTTACTAATCACTCCAAGTGATGATCTGAACTTCATAAAAGGTGTCTTTTGAAGTGGTTTAGTAAGTAGATCAGCTACACATTCATTGCTTGGAACATGTTCCAAAGCAATCTCCTTGGCTTGCACCATTTCTCCCACAAAGTGATGGCATATCTCAATGTGCTTAGATCTTGCATGGAAGATTGGGTTAGATGCAAGGTGTTGGGCTGATATATTGTCATTGTAGATTATTGGTGCCTCCTCTGAATCCATGATCTTTAGTTCCACCAATAATCTCTTGATCCAAAGTACCTCCTTTGTAGTGGTTGTCAAAGCTTTGTACTCGGCCTCGGTTGAAGATAGAGATATAGTTTCTTGCTTTTTTGAAAGCCATGAAACCACACCTTCTCCTATGAAAGTTGAATAGGCACTTGTTGATTTCCTATCCCTCTTGTCCCCTGCAAAATCTGAGTCACTAAATGCATGAAGGTTAATCACATCTCCTCTATATAGAATCCCAAAATCCAATGTACCCAAGATGTATCTTAGAATCCTCTTAGCCTTTTTCCAATGGATATTCAATGGCTTTTGCATGGATTGGCTCAACCTACATACACTAAAGCTAAGATCTGGTCTAGTTATAGTGATCCACATTAAGGAACCTATAAGTTGCCTAAACAAAGTGATGTCCATGAAGGATCTTTCATCATCTTCATTTGGCACTTTTACATCTTGCTCCATTGGTGTGTCAACACTTTTGCATACTTCCATCTTAAACTTCTTCAAAAGACTTTGAGCATAGTTTACGTGACTTATAAAGATAAAATCAGACCCTCTAAGTACTTCTATGCCTAAGATGAAGTGAAGACACCCTAGATCTACCATCTTGAACTCTAAGGATAGATCTATCTTGATTTTTTCAATACCATCAACACTATTTCCACTAATGATGATGTCATCTACATAAATGAGTAAAAGTACAATACCAACATCATCAAACTTAATGTAAAGAGTGGGATCATATTCACTTTGAACAAAAGAAAGTGAAATAAGATAGCAATGTAGTCTTGAATTCCAAGATCTCGAGGCTTGCTTCAAGCCATAGATGCTTCTTTGGAGATGGCATACTTTGTTCTCCATTCCATGCTTGATGAACCCTTGTGGATGCTCCATATAGATATCCTCTTCCAAAAAACCATTCAAGAAAGCATTAGAGACATCCATTTGACATAGAATCCATCCAAAATGTGATGCAAGTGCAATGATTAGTCTTATTGTGACCATCTTGGCCACGGGTGCAAAAGTTTCCTCATAGTCTATCCCTCTCTCTTGAGCATAACCTTTTGCAACTAATCTTGCTTTATGTTTGTTAACACTCCCATTTGCATTCAACTTAAGCTTGAAGACCCACTTGCATCCTATTACATTCCTTTGAGGTCTCTCAACAAGCAACCAAGTTTCATTCTCAATCAAGGCATCATACTCATCCAACATAGCTTTATACCATTCTTTGGAGTTCAATGCATCTTCAACATTAGACGGTTCTTCAAAACTAGATAAAGCATAAGAAGTGGATGATATACCCTCAACTTGCTGTCCTTTGCCTTGATATGTGAGCCTTGATGGCTCCACTTTTGCCCCTGAAGATCTCCTTGGTGTGATAGGTGGGTTTGGTGCTTGCTCCTCCATGAGCTCCTCCTCAAAACCAAGATCTTGCTCCTCGGCCATCTTCTTCTTGATTGTTGGAGCACTTGAGCCTTCTTCAAGCATATGCATATGATGTTCATCAAAGATGACATCCCTTGAAACAACAAATTTGTTCAAGGATGGGAGATAGACTTTGTAGCCCTTGCTTGAGCTTGCATATCCAAGCATGATCCCTCTTGTGGAAGATGGATCCTCCTTGGTTCTTGTTTCCAATGGCACATGCACATAACATATACACCCAAAAACTTTCAAGTGATTAAGATTGGGTTTCTTTCCATACAACATCTCATAAGGAGTTTTGTCTTCAATTGCTTTGCAAGACACCCTATTCATCAAGTAGTTTGCACATACAAGAGACTCACCCCAAAAGGATTTGGGCAAACAAGCATCTAATCTTAAAGCCTTAGAACATTCACATAATGTTCTATTCCTTCTTTCAGCAACTCCATTTTGTTGAGGAGTGTAAGGACAAGAAGTCTCTTTCTTGATCCCTTCCTCCTCACAAAAGGCCTTGAACTCATTGGAGATGAATTCTCCACCATTGTCACTTCTAAGAATCTTGATGCTATGATTATGATGCTTTTCCACAAACAACTTGAACTTTACAAAAGTATCAAATACTTGAGACTTGAAAGAAAATAAGAACACCCAACAATATCTTGAGTAGTCATCAATGAAGGTTAAAAACATGGATGAACCTCCATTAGATTTGGTGCTAGCAATGTGCACATCCGAGTGTATGAGTTCAAGAGGATGAGATGACTTTGTGATGGAGTTAGGAAACACCTTCTTATGTGCCTTGGATAAGGCACAAGCTTCACAAACCTTGTCTTCCTTCCCAATAGACCTTGGTAGGCCTAAAACATACTCCTCCTTGATCATAGCCTCCATGGAACCCGAGTTGACATGTCCAAGTCTTTTGTGCCATAAAGTAAAGGTAGATATCTTGCTCTTCTCGGCCAACATGACAACATTAGTATCCACAAATGCATCCAGCTTATAAAGTTTGCCAAGTCTAGTGCCCTTAGCCACTATCTTACCCTTCTTCTTGATGAAACATTCATTTGAAGCAAAGTCAACATTGAAACCATTGTCTACCATTTGGCCAACACTTGGTAGATTCTTTGTTATTGTAGGAATGTACAAAACACCTTCTATGTTGATCTTTTTGGAAGATCCTAAGCAAAGGGGAATGCTACCAACTCCTTCAATGTTACAAGCTTCATCATTTGCTGTATAGATAGACTTTATAGGTCCATCATAAGATAAGAGAGAAGAGAAAAACTCCCTTTTACTAGTCATGTGTGAACTAGCACCCGAGTCAATCCACCAAGGATCTTCTCCTTTGAAGCTTGTTGAAGAAAATATGGACATCATGAGAGAGTCCTCATGTGAACTCTCCTCCTCCTCCTCTTTGCTCATGTTGGCTTGGCTTTGATCTTGCTTCCTCTTGAAGAATTCCGAGGCATAATGCCCCATCTTGCTACAATAGTAGCACTTCACCTTTGATTTGTCCTTCTTGACTTTGGTGGTTGATGGAGATGCCTTTGGGGGTCCTTCTTGATCCTCAAGCTTTGTAGACTTCTTGAATGTTGATCCTTTGCCTTTGGACTTGCCTTTGCCTTTGGTGAAGAGAGCTTGGTCATCTCCACCTTGGATGGAAAGCCTATCCATCCTCTCTTGCATTTGGCTCCTTCTTGATTCCTCGGCCATGAGTGTGCCTTGGAGTTCTTCAAGTATGGGTAGCTTACCCATAATTGCATATCCCTGAACCAAATTGTCAAATTCAAAGCTTAGTCCATTCAATATGAGTTGAACAAGCACTTCATCCTTGATAGGGTCACCTATAAAGGCTAGCTCTTTGTTCAATTCCTTTACTCTTAGGACAAAAGTATGTGCACTCTCTCCTTTCTTTTGATAGCTTCTATAGATTTGATTCTTCAAAGCTAACATTCTAGTTTGGTTCTTGGATTCATAGACCTTTTGCAAAGTCTCCCAAGCATCTTGAGCTGAAGTGCAATCTCCTACCTCTCTTAAGAGTTCATTTGCAACATTCATTTTTATGCAATGTAGTGCAACATTGCACCTCTTGATGTATTTGGCTTTTTCTTGAGGATGAATAGGTTCACCCTCCTTACCATTTACAATTTCCATCAGATCTTGCATGATCATGATAGATTCCATTCTAACTTTCCATATGGAATAGTTAGTTTTGTTGAGCCTTTCATTAGTATCCAAAAGATATGCATTTATAGATGCCATCTAGTCTCCTAATCAAGGACTTGACACAAATGAAGGTTACTTCTATTGATTTGATTGAAGGTCTACCTTATCCCACTTCTTAGGGACCTGAAAAGATCAGTAATAGACTTCCTATAAAGATCTAAGAATGATCTCTAACAAAATCAAATCATAGAATACTAGAAACAATGCACTTGCTTGATTGAAGTAGACAATACTAGTAGAATTGCCCCTCTTTCTATAAAGAACATTAAAGCTTCCAAATGATCTGATCAAGAGTGAATTTCAGCAACCTAATATACTTCCAAAATCACTTGTAAAAGATCTAAATGGAACTTAATGAGGATGCAACACAATCTACTATCCAATCACAAGCAAAAAATGATCAAAATTAATGAAAAATTGATCTAATTTGGTGCATAAGTCAAGCAATGGTTGGACTGAACCTAAATCACTTTAGGAGGTGCCTACTACACCTTAGAACAGCCTTGAAGAGTCCCCAAAACTCTGATCTTCCCTCTCCTTGAATGCTAGAAAGCCTTCTCTATGAAATCACCTCCAAAACTCGCTTAGAAATCAATGCTTGGAGCAAGCAAAACTTGCTATCTTGGTAATGTGAATTGAATTCAACTTTGCCTCTGGTTTTAGACACCTAAACACCTGCAAATGAAGTCACACAACAGCAATCTCCAATGTATTTGACTCACTTTGAGTTCTAGAATCAATACTAGTTGCTAAGATCCAATCTACACAAGATTTAGATCAAAAATTGTGATCAAATTGAATGCAAACCAAGGATTTAGCTCATTTCAAACCTTTAGGCTCTGATACCATGTAAAAATTACAGCAAATAAGGATCCTAAAACACTTGAAATGATGAGGGAAACAATAGATTATGATTTCATAAGATTAGCACAAGTTGAACCATCAAAATCCATCAAAAATCTATGCTTGAACCTCACTAAATGGCCCAAATCCTTGAAGAAGGCTTCACACGTGTGAAAGTACGGCCTCCCACAGTCTGAGTACTGTACACCAGACCTACATTCAATCCTATAATCATTAGTAATCACAAGTACTCAAACAATTATGAACATAGAGAGCAATTGCACCATTATGAGAGAAAAAACATGAAATTGCTTGATTGATTTTGGTGAGATATCATCACCTATATATACATGATCCATCACGGTTTTGGGCAGGTATGAGTAGCCCTAAACCTATCCCTAATGCTAATTTTGGTGGATCTTTCATCCCTACCAAGTTAGGGTTGGAATCTTGGAGATCCCTCAACAATGCAAAAATTACCAAAAATAGCTCCTATTTTTTCTCCCTTGTATCTAAGCATAATTTGGACTCATTCCAAAGGTTCTAACACTTAGGTCTACTTGAGAACATCCTTATGAATGGAATCCTATGCTATTTGGCACGTGTGACAAGCCACATCATGACCATCTAACTATTTACAAGTCATATGACCAAAACTAGTCAAGCTAGAATTGTGAATTTTTAACAGAGAGGTCTCGAAAATTTTGCAAAAACTTTTTCTGAAAAATTGTCTGGAGGGATGCCTCGAAAAACACATGAAACTTTTGCGAAAATCCTTTAAGACTTCTTAAAAATCCCTGAAGAGACAATACTTCGAAAAATTTTCTCGCAAAATTTTTAAGAGAGTCAGAATGTTTAGCAAAATTTTCACGGAAGAGCGAAATTTAAGAGAGAGAGAGAGAGAGAGAGAGAGAGAGAGAGAGAGAGAGAGAGAGAGAGAGAGAGAGCGAATTCCGCAAAAAAATTAGAGTATTTTTCGCAAAATTTCGATAGAGAGTTGACTCTCTCTCTTTGGCAAAATTTTCGAGAAAATTTTTCACTCTCAAAAATTTTGCAAAAAATTGAGAGAGAGAGAGAGAGAGAGAGAGAGAGAGAGAGAGAGAGAGAGAGAGTTAAAATTTCCGAGAAAAATCTATAACGCTTCTCGAACATTTCGCGAAAATCCTTGAAGACAATCCCTCTAGAAAATATTTTCGAGAAATCCTTCACAAAAATCAGCAAATCTTTTCGCGAATTTGGCAATCGAAATATTCTCCAAAAAATTAACGACAAAATATCTTTCGTTCGAAAAATTCTCTCTCTCGAAATCTCGCGAGAGAGAGGCTTCAAAAATTTCGAGAGGAAGAAATTATTTTTCGCGGAAATTTCGAGAGAAGAAGAGAGTATTTTTAGTGAAAATTTCGACAGCAAAAATTTCGCGAAAAGTACACACACTCTCTCTCTCTCGAAAATTTCGAGAACATTCTCTCTCTTGAAAAATTCTCTCTCTATCGCTCTCAAAATTCTCTCTTGAAATTTCGCAAGAAATTACGCCAAAATTTCAAGAACTTCGCGCAAAAAATTCCTTGCAAAAATCGAGAGAGAGAGAGAGAGAGAGAGAGAGAGAGAGAGAGAGAGAGAGAGAGAGAGAGAGAGAGAGAGAGAGAGAGAGAGAGAGAGAGAGAGAGTTGGAATATTTTCGTGAAATTTTTGAGAGAGAGAATTTTTAGAGAGAGAAAGAGAGAGAGAGAGAGAGAGAGAGAGAGAGAGAGAGAGAGAGAGAGAGAGAGAGAGTTTTCGTGAAATTGGAAAAAAATTATGTTGCGAAAGAGAGATTTTTTTTGTGAAAATTGAGAGAGAGAGAGAGAGTATTCTTAGCAAAAATTTTGACAGAGAGAATTTCGCGAAAAATATAATCTAGAAAATTTCGTTAAAAAAATACACTCAAAAATTTTGCGAGAGAGATTTTCGCGAAAAAAATCTCTCTCTCTCTCTCTCTCTCTCTCTCACTCACACTCTCTCTCTCTCTCTCTCTCTCTCTCTCTCTCTCTCTCTCTCTCTCTCTCTCTCTCTCTCTCTCTCTCTCTCTCTCTCTCTCTCTCTCTCTCTCTCTCTCTCTCTCTCTCTCTCCCTCTCTCTCAAAAAATTCTCTCTCGAAATTTTGCGAAGGGATGCCTCAAAAAACTTGCAAAATTTTCGCGAAAATCCTTTAAGGCTTCTCAAAAATTTCACGAAAATCCCTAAGTAGACCACACCTTGAAACACAAAATATTTGAGAGAGAGAGAGAGAGAGAGAGAGAGAGAGAGAGAGAGAGAGAGAGAGAGAGAGAGAGAGAGAGAGAGAGAGAGAGAGAGAGAGTGTGTGTGTTGAAATTTCATGCAAATTTTTTGGAGGGAGAGGCCTGTCCCTCGCGTAATTTCTATCGAAATTTCAAGAGAGAATTGTTTTTTGAGAGAGATAGAGAATTTCTCGCGAAAATTTTGAGAGAGAGGAAGTTGGAATATTTTCGCAAAAATTTTGAGAGAGAGTCTTTTGTGAGAGAGAGAGAGAGAGAGAGAGAGAGAGAGAGAGAGAGAGCGAGAATTTCGCTCTCTCTCTCTCTCTCTCTCTCTCTCTCTCTCTCTCTCTCTCTCTCTCTCTCTCTCTCTCTCTCTCTCTCTCTCTCTCTCTCTCTCTCTCTCTCTCTCTCTCTCTCTCTCTCTCTCTCTCTCTCTCTCTCTCTCTCAAAAATCGACAAAAAATTCTCTCGTGAAAGAGAAAGAATTTTTGAGAAAAATTTCAAGAGAGGGTGAGAGTATTTTTCGCGAAAATTTCGATAGAGAGAATTTCGTGGAAAATACATGTTCAAAATTCTCGAGAAAATTACACTCTCAAACATTTCCAACTCTCTCTCTTTCGACATTTTCTCAAAAATTTCTCTCTCAAAAATTTCAAGAAAATATTCCAACTCGCTTTCTCTAAATTTTCGTGAAAAATTCTTTCTCTCTCGAAAAAAAATCTCTCTCTCCCTCACGTAATTTCTTGCAAAATTACAGGAGGAGAGGCCTGAAAATTTTCAAGAGAGGGACAGAGTATTTTTTGTGAAAATTTTGAGAGAGAGAGAGAGAGAGAGAGAGAGAGGATGCCTCGAAACAAGATTTTCTCGAAAATCGTTTAAGGTCTCGAAATTTTCGCAAAAAATTCCTACACACTCTCGAAATTTTTGCGAAAAATACTCTCTCTCGAAAATACTCTCCTCGTGAAGCCTTTGCGGAAAAGGCTTCAAAAATTTCGTAAAAATAGACGAATCCTCACGAAGCCATCACATTTTCTCGAGGGCAATTTCGAGAAGGCTTCGCGAAATGAGGCCTCAAAGAAATCGCGAAGGCTTGGCGAAAATATTCCACCTCTCTCAAAAATTTCGCGAAAAAAAATCTCTTTCGAAATTTCACAAAAAAGTCTCTCAAAATTAATGTGAAATCTTCGAAGTAGAGAGTTCAAATTTCAAGAGAGGTTATTTTGTGAAAAATACAATCTCGAAAATTTCGCAAAATACTCTCTTTTGAAATGTCGCGAAAAATTCCAACACACCCTCCTTCTCAAAATCTTCTCTTGAAAATACTGTCCTCGCGAAGCCTTTCGCGAAGTGCAAAAATACCTCGAAAAGGTTTTCTAGAGAGGCCTCAACAATATTGCAAAAATTTCCAGAAAAATACTTCGTAAAGATTTTCTAGAGGGATAGGCCTCAAAAATTTCGCGAAAATTGGCGAATCCTCGCGAAGCCTTTCCATTTTCCACGCAATTTTGCGACAATACCTTGAAACGCAAAAATACCTCGAAAAGATTTTCTGGAGAGGCCTCAAAACGCGAAATACCTCGAAAGGATTTTCTAGTGAGGCCTCGAAGGCTTCAGTATATTTTTGCAAAGGCTTCAGGAAAAATACCCAGAAGGCTTCATGAAAAAATGCGAGGCTTTCCTATTTTTTGAGGGCCATTTCGAAAAGTCTTCGCAAAAAATCTCTCGAAAATTTTTAGAAAAAAATGTTCTCTCTCGAAAATTGCGTAAAAAATCTCTAGAAAGATTAAGAATTGGTATTTTTCGTGAAATTTTCGAGAGTGACAATCTTTCGCTAAATTTTCTGTCAAAAGTTTTGCGAGAAATACTCTCTCAAAAATTTCACGAAAAATTCTCTCGAAAATTTGAACTCTCTCAAAAAATTTGCAAAAAAGTCTTTTTCTCTCTTGAAAATTTTAACTCTCTCTCTAGAAATTTTCGCGAAATCTGAGAGAGAGAGAGAGAGAGAGAGAGAGAGAGAGAGAGAGAGAGAGAGAGAGAGAGAGAGAGAGAGAGAGAGAGTTAAATTTTTGAGTGTGTTGGAATTTTTTGCGAAATTTCGAGAGAAGGTATTTTGCGAAAAATACACTCTTGAAAATTTCGCGAAATACTCTCTCAAAATTTCGCAAAAAATTCCACCACGCTCCCTCTCGAGATACTCTCCTCGCGAAGCCTTCTGGGAAATGCGAAAATACCTCGAAAATATTTTTTAGAGGGGCCTCAAAAATATCACGAAAATTTCCAGAAAATACCTCGTAAAGATTTTCTATAGGGAGAGGCCTCAAAAGTTTCGCGACAATCGGCAGTTTTTCGACAATTTCTCTCTGTCTCTCTCTTTTTTTTTTTTTTTATGGCGTAAAATCTCTAATCAATGTGTTATTTATAAGATAGATACAAATTGACAGTAGTGGCAGTTCCATTTAATTCTTGACCAAGGTGATGAAAGCCATACAAAGACTATATTTTGTTCACAACACTTCCGTGTGACACAATATTTTGTGTGTACGTGGAGACTCATGTTTCATCTTGCCAACGTTCATCGTCATCTCTTATCAACACTTGTACGCCCATTGAACATTGCACCCTTGATAAGGCGACATATATTTGTCCATGGCTAAACACTGGTCTGGGCAAATACAATCCAACAAACTCCATTGTCTAGCCTTGAGCTTTGTTTATAGTCATGAAAAACGCTGGTCTGATGAGAAAATTGCACTCGCTGAAATTCAAAAGGCAAATCTGAATTACTGGGAACCAAAGGAATGCGCGGAATGAAAACCCTTGCGTCTATTTGTGCAACACTAACAATTTCAGCCTCAATAACTTTTGCACCCATTCTGCATATGATGAGCCTCGTTCCATTACAAAGCCCCTGGCGAAATGATATGGATTGCAATAGCATGACTATCATCCCGACTTTCAATACCAACTTGTGTGGGGGACATTCGCCAGGTTGCAACGTGTTTAGAAACTCAACAGGATAAATATCAACATTATTATCATCAACCACACTATCAGCGCTGTAATAAGTGCGTGATGTGCCAGGAAACATGTCAATCACACGCATGTTAACCTCGTCGACATGGTCATTTAATGATGTCAATATTGCTCTACTCCTCCAAAACGTAGTATTTTTGTAGTTACCACATATATTTGGAAAAGTGCATGCAACCAGGTCATCCAAACTTTTTGATCGTATACACATTGTTTTCGGAAGAGATATTGTCTCAATCCCATGATGTAACAACATTGAAACTTTACCATCTCCAATTCGCAACAGATAGTTAGCAAAATCGCTCTGTTCACCACTTGCGCCATTGGATAAAGATAGTACCCTCATATTTATCTTCAGTCGATGCACTTCAATTTCCTTCCAAAGAGAAGAGCACTTCAATGATGCACTTACTATTTGCGCTCGATTCCCGCGACGTACCACAAGTAGTATTTGGCAAAAATCTCCTCCTAGAAGAGTTGGTATCCTGCCAAACAACATGTCATTTGTTTTGATATCCCATAGAGTCCTGTCCACGCACTCCAATGCATGTCTATGCATCATTGGAGCTTCGTCCCACACAATTAGTCGACATGCCATTATGAGTCTTCCCAGCTCAGATTGTTTCGATATATTGCATGTTGATGTTTCATGCATTTCATTTGGAGGTATTTTGAACTTGGAATGTGCGGTCCTACCACCCTTCATCAACAATGTTGCAATGCCAGATGATGCTACTGCTAAAGCTATCCATCCTTTCGTCCGAACATATGATAACATTATATTGTACAGAAACATTTTTCTAGTTCCTCCAGGACCATCGACGAAGGAAACACCACTTCGTTGCTTCTCAACGTGTCCATAAACAATGCGATCAAAAATGGCTCCATGATCGCCATTTAAATGGCTTTTGTCTATTTCAACCCGCTCCATAGTTTCACTCAAAAAAATTTCTTCACAAAATAGGGGCGAATACTCCATGTCAATAGTAGGTAGAACAAACCCATAATTTGACAGAGATTTTCCAACTGCTTGCATATGTTGTTCCACATCACGAAGAGCTCTATCAATAAGAACTTGGCTAATGTCACCACCAACAACATCCTCAGATTCACAAACATAGTCGTCGACCAAGTGCTCTTCAATGCTTCTCCAAAGCTCCAAAGGATCAACAGGAGCACACGTCAACAATATAGTTGCAAACATAAGCCGAAGTTGTGATGCAATTCTCCATGCAGCAGCTTATTTTAAGCAATCGTGCCACTTAGTGGTATCATTAATAAGCAATCTCCTTCTGCACGCATCTCTAAATGTTGGCAGTATCTCACCATCCACAGATCGCAAATCCTCAAAACTCGATGCGCCTCTGACATTTACCAAAAGAAGCCTCAAGAAAAAATGTTCTCCTTCTGAAGGATAAACAAAATACATTTGTCTGATGGTCAGTGTCCTTTGGGTGTTCTTTCTACGAACCCACTGATGTGGATCCTTTCTAAACACAAAAGTGCTTGGCAGGTCTTGGTAAAGCAATGCCTTTGCTTCCTCATTGCCGCTCGCATTCAATTGAAAAAACCTGGTCAATGTGGATTCTCCTCCCCTTTCGACAACATTTTCTAAATCGCCATTGTTAGCAAAGAACATTACATTTTGACCAGGAAGATGTATATCCAAACGAACCACAACTGGTCTATGCATGCCCATCGAGTAACTAAATAGACGACATGCAGATTCGTTGATTGAGAAGTATCTTGCATTCGCATGCAAGGTATTTGTGTTCTCTTCTATGGCTTGTGCAGTTATCATATCGGGCCCTTTGTAGACATACTTATACAGATATTTAACACTTTTAGCATGTATGCATATTTCAACATTGATGTGGCATTGAAAGTGCAATGTCAGCCACCTGTTGTATGGCACAACCCACCGATTATCCAAGTCCATACCACGGGTGCGAACCATGAGACCATTGTTTCGATGCCTATATGAAACATAGCCATTCACTACTATAGTTTCATCAACAAACTGTCTTGGATAATTTTTTGAACATCTACCATCTTTCATGCATGGCACATTGGGGAAAGACGATCCACACGGACCATGTATCATGCACGTTTTCACGATGTCATACAATATTGGATCCACATCTTTATTAGGAATTTCTGCACATACTATATTGTCAAATTCATTGATTGTCATCTGTTTGCTTGCCTCATCCAATATAATCAAAATGTGTGCATGAGGCAGTCTCCTCTTCTGAAATTCCACCACATGCAACCTTCCTATAACACGTCCAAAAATGCCACTCGTTTTCAACAGACTTATCATATGTTGTAGTTTAATTTTATATTGAAAACTCTTGTAACCAAGTCCGGCCTATCTGTAGGTGTTTGTTCATACATTAACTACCTCCTTATCTCCGACCAGTTTGGATTGGCAGTCATTGTGATGAACAAATCAGAACGCCCCAACATTCTAACAACAGCCATCACATCTTGGTAAAGCTTATGCATATGGCGTGGTGACCCTACGTATGATGACAGCAAAATGACACGCTGGCCAATCTCAGACGCAACCTCTGCCCCAACAGCATCAATTATCCCACTCCGAATCTCATGCCGAAATTTATGTTAATTAGCTTATATGTAATTCAAATTTTCCTGAGCCAGTTTTGCAAACTGATCACAAAGATATTCTTGAAATAGTTTGCCTGCTAAGTGTATCGATGAAACATGTCCCTCACAAAGTTGGAGATGATAGCTATAAAATTCGCGAATAGTTACGCATTTATGTCTCCTGTCGCTTGCTACATCGCAAGCATCCAATGCTCATCACCACCTTCGATAGCATCAATTTCCACAACTGATGGATGCATTGAATCAACAACATTATGTCGCTCATTTGTACCAAGATGTTTTCTCGAAAGGTGTTCTTGTACATGGGGTATGCCTACATGGGGTATGCCTACATGCCATCCATCTGTCCAAAAAGGAAACAAAAGAACAAAATGCAATGCATCATAGGAGGAGTGAAGCTAATTTATTCTTTTTAAACCATCTTGGACTGAATGGAGGATTATGTCACGATGGCCATCACTCGGACAATCATCTAAGGGCATGAGTACCACTATCTCATTTGCTAATGGTGCATTGTATTGTCAATTCTCTCGATTGTTGGAGACGCTTGACAGTATACGAAGACGAATGTCAAGAGTGGGATTTGTGCGCATAATAAGACCTGCACTCATAAAGACATTTGCAAATGGGTTGATCTCCATGATTTTTTGTTGTAAGCCACTCAAAACATCGCGTCGGACGCTTGAGCCAAGAGACACCCTTCTTTCCAGCTGCAAATAATCTCCATCCAATATATATATTTGTGAGAACGCAGGCTCGTCCGTAGGAAGCAATCCACTTATTTGATGGCACAAATGTCTTGAAACTCTGAAATTATAAGCATCACCTTCAGAATTAACAGTGGACTTATCTAATTTTACACTCAGGGAAGCAAATGCAAGAGAATTATTATAGCTTCTTATTTTCTTTTGAAAATGCACCGCTGCCTCATTGCATAACGCAAACAGTCTAAGCAATTGTGACAATCTTACCTTTTCCTTCATGCAGCAAAATGAGCTATTAATCTCTTGTTTCCATCTCAAAGCTTCACAATGAACATTCTTATGTTCCATTGAATCCGCATCATAACAGAAAGGTGTTTTGTCACTCCATGCTATTTTAAAAAATGAAAACGATGTACGTTTGTTTCTGTTTGATGGAGCAGAAACAACTTGCATACCAATAGGTTGCTCCCGTAAAATGGTGTCATTAAATCACAAACACTTGGCGTGCATGTAAAATTTTCATTTAATATTGTGTGCAAATCTTGTATAGAAACTGTGTCATTGCATACAATGGGCTCAACCAAAGAGAACTGCAATGCTAAATTTCTTCTCTTTGCCATCCGTCTTTGATTTAACCTACGTGTCCTCTCGGGCTTGCTTTCAAATTCTGGAGTCATGTACAATTGGCCTGTACGCACATGTTCCGGGGTAGTGAATGCTCCAATGGTGGCATTGGTGCCAACACATTGATCTGTGTTTTCGCAACCTATTGTCAATGATGGTCCACATGTAACAACGTCTGAAACACTGCCACCTCTATCCGAATGCAAAGCTCTTCTCTTGGCTTGTCTCCTTCGGTTTCATCTTGCCCTTTTTTTGGGCACTGTTTCATTCTCTGGAGTCTTGTATGATAAATTATTGTGTACACACTCCGGAGTAATATTGCTTACACCATTTTTATTTGCCATCTAACCACACTATGTATGTAGGAAGACACAGTTATGGGCTGCATGCATCCAAAACACAAACAACAAATTATTATCCACGTCCATTATCCGATCAAGTGAGTGTGTGTGTGTGTGTGTGTGTGTGTGTGTGCACGCAAGTGTGTTCCAAATCTCCCTTCCCCCCCTATATTTCTCCTTTTATTGTCTCTTTTGCTCCCCTCTCCCTATCCCCCTTTGTAGTTTTTGGCCCATGGATAAAAGCTTGTGGGTAACGACTAAAGCTAGTGAGTTTGGGCTTGTGGTTAAACATTCTTGAAAATGGCAGGCCAAGATAGGGATTTGAAGGATTGAAAAAAAAAAAAGTAGTTTAAGGTAGTCAAGAAAATTTTTCTGTTTATGATTTATGGGTAAAACTTTGGTAATTCAAAATACATAAGAAAGCCATGTAATAAGAATTATTGGCTAAAGTTTAAAGCACATTGAAGTGTGTGAAGAAAATAAAACCTTAACTTCAAACTTCAAATATTTAGATTTAGTGAGTGGGAGGGAGAGGGTGGAAAATCTTTTGGGGGCCCACCCCTCAATGCACACAATGTGCAAATGTATGGGGATATGCAATTTCCCCATACATGCATCCCCATCCCCATCATTTTTAGTTAAGAAAGTGTGTATGCATGGGTGAGGAGAGGAGGATGCATGGGTGCACCCATACACATGCGCACAAATAGTTATATATATATATATATATATATATATATATATATATATAATAGTTGTGAGTGTCCGTCGTTGACGGGCAATGGCCGATCTAGTGACGGCCGATGATTTGGAAGATGGCTGAATGAGAGAGAAGGTTGGATCGCCTTCTTCTAGTTGTAAGTATCCGTCGTTGACAGAGGCCGATCTAGGTGGCGGTCGATGATTTGGAAGATGGCCGATCTCGAGTCTTTGGAAAAATTCGAGTCCATGGAAAAATTAGAGCCTTCGAAAAAGTTCGAGTCTTTAGAAAAATTCTAGTCTTCAGAAAAATTCGAATCTTTGAAAAAAAAATTGAGTCTTTGAAAAAATCTAGACTTCGAAAAAATTCAAATCTTTTGAAAAATTAGAAGTGACAGTTCAAGACTCGAATTTTTGCCGAGGAACTCGAAAAATCCGAGACTCGAATTTTTTTAGTCCTTCGAAAAAAAATCGAGTCTCGATTTGTCAAGTCTTCAAAAATTCGTGCCGCCAAAAATTCGTGTCCCCAAAAATTCTTGTCACCCCAAATTTGCATCGCCAAAATTCGTGTGGCCAAAATTCGTGTCTATAAAATTTCGAGTTTTCCAAAATTCGTGTCGCCAAAATTTGTGTTGCCAAAGATTCTTGTCACCCAAAATTCTCGTCACCCAAAATTTGTGTCGTCCAAAATTTCGAATCTCCTAAATTCGAGTTGTCTCCAGAAATCGAGTTATCTCCAAAAATCGAATTGTCTAGAAAAATTCGAGTCTCGTGTCTCCCAAAATTCGTGTTTCGAGTCTCTAAAAATTCGTGTCTCCAAAAATTTAAGTCTCGTGTCTCTCAAAATTCGTGTCTCGAGTCTCTAAAAATTCATGTCTCCAAAAATTCAGTCTAGAAAAATTCGTGTCTAAAAAAATTCGAGTCTCGTGTCTCCAAAAATTTGTGTCTCGTGTCTTAAAAAATCGAGTTGTCTCCAAAATTCGAGTTGTCAAGAAAAATTCGAGTCTCCAAAATTCGAGTCTAGAAAAATTTGAGTCTCCAAAATTCGTGTTGTCTCCAAAAATCAAGTTGTCTCCTAAATTCGAGTTGTCTAGAAAAATTCGAGTCTCGTGTCTCCCAAAATTTGTGTCTCGAGTCTCCAAAAATCGAGTTGTCTCCAAAATTCGAGTCTCCTGTCTCCAAAAATTCGTGTCTCGAGTCTCCAAAATTTTGAGTCTCCAAAAATTGGAGCTTCGAGTCTCGAAAAATTCGTGTCTTAAAAAATTGAGTCTCCAAAAATTTGTGTCTCCAAAATTTCGAGTCTCCAAAAATTGGAGTTTCGAGTCTAGAAAATGTCGTGTCTAGAAAATGTCTTGTCTAGAAAATGTTGTTTCTAGAAAATGTCAATTCTAGAAAATGTCGTGTCTAGATCCCAACCCATAGCTGAACGTATCATAGAATTCAAATAGAAGGTTAAACAATTTGATTTCATCCCACCTAAAGTAGTGATCCAATCAATTGGAAAAGGGCCTTATGTGTTCAAAATACTTCTAAACAATCCTCTTAATCCCGATTGATGCCAAAACAATGATTAAAAATTTATTAACTAAGGCATTGAATAAAGAGAGACTGGTAGCATTAAGAAAGTCAAAACATGCTTACTCTAAATGCTTACTCTAAAACGCAAATACTATGGCTACGAATTATTTGTTGCTCGGATCAACAGACAACAACTAAAAGCAAATGCAATGGCTACGTACTATTTGTTGCTCGGATCAAAAGAAAAAAATCAAAACCAAATGAAATGACTATGTACTCTTTCCTGTTCGAATCAAAAGGAAATAACCAAAAGCAAATGCAATGGCTACATACTCTTTGTTGCTTGAATCAAAAGCAAAAAAATCAAATCAAAAGCAATAACCACCTCTTTGTTGCTTGGATCATGAGAAGAAAACGCCATCATTCATCATTCTTAATTTGTTCTATCTCATCTTCTCTGCTCTCTACTCTATGTGCTGCTCTTATTTTCAAATTAAAAATCAAGCTATAAGGGATCTGGATTTAGTCTGTTTATGTTAGTCTTTCTTACAAATCCAGGGCAAAAGTTATGAGGCCTTCAAATGACACAACCACACCTTATATAGAGGTGCATTTTTTCTTCAATAAATACATAAACATATTATAACGAATTCTGAAATCCTTATTTTTTCTTCATAAGAACTATAGGTGAAATTGGATTTACAAGACTTTGAATCCAATTTTTGGAATGTTCCAAATTGCGTAATCTTTACGCGATGTGATAATGAGAGAGAGAGAGAGAGAGAGAGAGAGAGAGAGAGAGAGAGAGAGAGAGAGAGAGAGAGAGAGAGAGAGAGAGAGAGAGAGAGAGAGAGAGAGAGAGAGAGAGAGAGAGAGAGAGAGAGAGAGAGAGAGAGAGAGAGAGATACACTCACCTGAAAGCCACAGACCAGCCGTCACAGTGCCTCATGGATGACCCAGAGCTCTATCAAAGGTTCACCATGGATCTCTACGCTTCTTTAAAACTACCCAATTCATCTGAAAGGCTGTGAGCATGTTATGAACAATTCCGAAGTCAAGAAGACGGATGTAACTTCATAAGAACTATAGCTGAAATTGGATTTACAAAAATCTAAATCCAATTTTCGGAATGTTCCAATATTTGCGAGCATCATTAACAGCTTTGATCCAGGTTCGTTGCTGCCGTTGCGCGCTCTTTCGTCTTCTTTTGCATGGATACTCTTGTCATCCACTTAACATCAATGTCTCACCAGCGTGAAGTTTTAGGATAGATATTCAAATTGCGGGATACCAAAGTCTACCTGGACGAAGATCTTACCTTTATCCAAGTTCAAAAATGTAAGAAGACAAGACAAGAAGCTCTATCAACTAGCAAGCGGCTTATCTATCGTGATAGAATTAACAGACTTGTCGATCGGAAGCCTATAGTTAATGAGAAGATTTCTGAGATAGAGTCTGAGATAGAAAAATGAAGAGATGTCTAGTTGAACATGTAAATGGTCTACGCACCATATAATCCTAGCTAGATAAATCTCTTTTTAGTTAGTTTTGTTATTTTGCTTTGATGGCATCTGATGTACTCGTTCGTCTTATACGTATTTTGGCATGGAAAAGACGTTAATAAAACTTTCTTTCTTTCTTTCTCTCTCTCGCAGCACAACCCCTCTTCTCTGTCAGTTAGTCTCTCTCTCTCTCTCTCTCTCTCTCTCTCTCTCTCTGTCTCTCTCTCTCTCTCTCTCTCTCTCTCTCTCTCTCTCTCTCTCTCTCTCTCTCTCTCTCTCTCTCTCTCTCTCTCTCTCTCTCTCTCTCTCTCTCTCTCTCTCTCTCTCTCTCTCTCTCTCTCTCTTTCACACACACACACACACACACACTACAGAACATCTCTCTGTTTGTCTCGTAGGCTACAGAACCTCTCTGTCTCTTGTGCGCAGCAGAATCTGGGGCCCTATATTATACAAAATAAATAGGGCCCAAAAACTAATTAAAATTCGGTGAACGGCAATTACGTAAGGGGGAAGGCCCTAGGGCGGGGGCCTTTCCCTGCGTAAATGACTGCAGGTTTTTAAATTTTTTAAACTATTTTTAGAAAGTTGACTTTCTTAATTTTTTCTTGGATTTCATTTGTTGATATTCAAGAGAGTGCTAAGTGCATTGGAACATGTTCAAAGAGAAGGTCAATCATTGCAACATGGCAACCTCAAGTGGCTTCATGTTGGAAGGCAATGATAGGCTTACCTCAACAAATTATTCAACTTGAAAGGTGAGGATGGAGTCTTTGCTAGAAATGAATGATTTGATAGATATTGTTGTAGGTGTGGAGGTGAGACATTTGGAATCTCAAAAGCAATTGAGACATGACAAGAGGGCAAATGAAGCTCTACATGTGATCAAGATGAATGTGACTAATGAGCTTCTCAAAGAAGTTGGTAAGTGCACTACATCTAGTGAAGCTTGGGAAACCTTGAAGAAGGTTTATGAGTCCAAGTCTACATCTAGGGTTCTAGCCCTAAGGAGGCAAATTTTTCAAAGTCTTCAAAAGAAGGATGAAAGTGCTCATGCTTTTGTTTTGAGAGTTAAAGCTTTGAGTGATGAACTAGCCTTGTATCAGTGAAAAGCATTAAGGATGTGGAGCTTGTTCAAGTTGTTCTTAATGGCTTGTTGGATGATCATGCTAATTTGGTGCAAAGTTTGGTGCTAATTTGGTACATTGCCAAGTATGGAGGACTTGCAAGAGGTCTTGGCGGCTGAAGAGTTTAGACTCCAAGCAAGAGGAAGATCATCTTCTACATCTCAAGTTGGAGAGGAGCAAGCTATGTTCTCAAAAGGCAAGTTTAAGAGAAAAGGCAAAAGCAAATGGTCAAAAGGGCAAGATCAAGGTGAGCCTTCTACTTTTGATGGCAAGAAGAAAGATAGATCCAAGCTAAAATGTTTCTATTTTGAATTCAAAGGACATTTTGCTAGTGATTGCTTCAAGAAGAAGAGAGATCAAGGTGAGAAGCAAACAAATCTAACTCTTGATGAAGATGGTGTTGATGAACAAAATTTAAATGATGCTTTGTTATGTCATCTTGCTTGTTGGCTAATCATGGGGATATTGATCCTTGGTGGATTGATAGTGGAGCTACATCACATATGACATATCATGAGAAATATTATTCATCATTGATGGCATTTGGAGGTGACAAGAAGGTGATCTACACGGCCAATGATGGTGAGTGTGCAATCAAAGGGATTGGCACAATTCCTATTTCCTTCTCTACTAATAGGAATGTGAATTTGAAGGATGTTTTGTTCATTCCATCTATCACTAATAACCTTCTTAGTGTGAGTCAAATGCTTGACAAGGGATTCAAAGAGTTTGTTGGTGATGCTTGTTTGATCAAGAAGGAGGATGAATTGATTGCAAAAGGAAAGAGACAAGGTAAATTGTTCAAAATGCTTGTGTTGTTGCTAACCAAGTTGGATGTATGGCAACAAAGCAATTGTCAATGCAAGACACAAGAGATTGGGGCATCTCAACTACAAGGCATTGGAGGTGATGGCAAAGAGGCAAGTTGTTTTTTGTCTTCCCAAATCTCTAACTAGCACTAATAATGTTTGTGACAATGTGCTTTATCAAAGTCACATAGATTACCTTACAAGAGATCTGCATCAAGGTCAAGTACAACTTGTGCATTCGGATATTCATGGTGTTACTACAATTAGCAATGGAGGTGCTAAGATGTAAGTGACTTTTATTGATGATTTTAGTATATTTTGTTGGGTGTATCTACTAAAGAGCAAAGATGAGGTGTTTGATGTCTTTGTGAAGTTCAAGATGGCAAGCGAGGTCCAATTTTCTACAAAAATCAAGTGTTTGAGGAGTGACGATGGTGGTGAGTACATTTCTACCAAGTTCAAAGCATTTTTTTATGCAAATGGGATCAAGAGGGAGTACACAAGCCCAAGGACACCACAATAAAATGGAGTCGCTGAGAGGAAGAATAGAACCTTATGTGAAGGTGCCAAATCCATAATGTGGACACTATTCTCTATATCAATTATGATAGTTACTATAAAATCATAGAAAGGAGGTCTATACTTAGGATGGAGATCATTTTTAAGATGGATCAAAGTAGTGTGGTTAAATTTATGCTAAAACTAGCTGAATAGGGAGTGTGAAAAATTCAGCTAGTTTAGTTGATCTACTTTGGCAAATTTGAGGCCAACATGAAATTCCAATTTGGAGATAGATTTATTTTTGTCAATAAAGACCTAAATAGTATTTTTACTATTTTTGGCAAGTAGATTTGTGGATGAGGTTGGCTAATATTGATACATTGCATATGGACTAGAAATTCTAGGTTTTTTATGAAGTATCAAGAAGTTATCAATTTAGGGCTGGTTTTGGGCAATTGGCCAAGTGACATTTTGGCAACTATAAATAGTAGTAGAAGTGTGGAGAACTGATCTTTGTATTCTCATTATGAAAAATTCATTTCTTTTGATTCTATGTCCATCTCATGTGTATTTCTCAAGATATGTTGATTTCTAATATGTAGAATGTCATTTTTATTGTTAATCTTGCATCCACACGTGTGAATTTCAGTATGTTGTTGTTGTTGTACGGACAAGGACACTACCATATTGGATCTTAGTGCTTATGATCATATGTTAGTGATTCAATCAATTCTAGCATGTATAAAGTGATGATTTCTATCTTGTAGCTAAATCTAGATGTGCAACCAAATTTGGTCAAGATCTTAGAGATCCATCAAATATGTTCTGGATCTGATTTTTTCCAATGTGCGACATATTTGATGAACCATGGGTAGAATTTTTTTTGATTTTTTCACTCTATTAAGATGCAAAAGAATCATATAAGAATTCATGTATAAGAATCAAAACATGAGAATCAAATACATATAGGAATCATGCTATCTAAATATCGAAAGATAAGAATCAACGTATTTTCAAATTGATTAGGCTTGTGTTATTTGTGTTTTGTACTTGTGCATATATGCAATTTATCACAAGGAGATGAATTACATTCAAATCAGTCTAGCGATGAAGACACTACTCAAGTCAGCAGGGTAAATAATAAACATGCATGTTGAAAAATTCGATCCTTTTGAAAAATTCGAGTCTTTAAAAAAATTCGAGTCATTGGAAAAATTCGAGTTATTGGAAAAATTTCGAGTCAGTGGAAAAATTCGAGTCATTAGAAAAATTCAAGTGTTTCCAAAAATTTGAATTGTTATAAAACTTTGAGTTTCAAAAAATTTGAGTCGTTCCACAAATTCGAGTCTCGAACAATTTGAGTCTTTCCAAAAATTCTAGTCTTCGGAATAATTCCAGTCTTCAGAAAAATTCCAATCTTTCCAAAAACTCGAGTCGATCCCAAAAATTCAATTCTTTGAAAAATTCGAGTCATTGAAAAAATTTGAGTCATAAAAAAAATTCGAGTCTTTGAAAAATTCGAATCATTAGAAGAATTCGAGTGATTGAAAAAATTCGAGTCATTGGAAAAATTCGAGTCTTAAGAAAAATTAGAATCATTTAAAAAATTTGAGTCTTTAATAAAATTCGAGTCATAAAAAAAATTCGAGTTATTGAAAAAATTTCGAGTCATTGGAAAAATTCGAGTCATTGAGAGAGAGAAAAAGATATAGATGGATCTTGGACACACATGGAGGATCGAGAGAGAGAGAGAGAGAGAGAGAGAGAGAGAGAGAGAGAGAGAGAGAGAGAGAGAGAGAGAGAGAGAGAGAGAGAGAGAGAGAGAGAGAAATCCAAATTTGGTGAGAGGGGAGAAGTAGGGCCATGCATGGGGAAGAGGGCCATGGGGATTAATGTGTATGCATGGAGCAGGATGCATACATCCTCCTCCCCATGCATGCATTTAAAAATTTTAATTCAAAAAAGTGTGTGAAAGGAGGATGTATGGGTGCCCATCCCATGCATCCTCCTACCCCATACATAGGCACAAATGTGACACACAAATATATATATATATATATATATCAGACATGCGCGTCCAGGCGCGTGCATTAAACTAGCATTAGACGTACAATGTACATGTATCATATTTTAACTTGAATGCCATAGACATAAAAAAAAAATGTTCTTTCCTGCATGGATTCCTGAAGTCCACTATGCATATATTTGTGAAGCACAAATTTTGAACTTGTCATTTAATTAGTGTGAAATATAGTTTCGGCATTAGAAAGAAGCAGGTCTGCTATCCCATGGTGTGTTCTTCACCGTAATAAATTGATATCAAATCTTAGAAGCATTCTGCATTCTGAACAGGAGCACAATATATGGTTCAGAATTTTCTTTGTCGTAGCTTAAGATATGTTTATTAGCATTGTATGCGCTTCATAACTCAAAATCAAATCCGCAAAACCCATTTTTTCCATTTTTTTTTAACCTAAAATACAAGTAGACAAAGTTTTTTAAAAAAATGTGCGCCCACCCCGGGCACGCCCGCCCCGGGTCCGCTTCCTTTGGAATATATATATATATATATATATATATATATATATATATATATATATATATATATATATATATATCTAAGGAAGCGGATGGCGGACGTGGACGCGCCAAGGGTGCGTCCGCGTCCGGACGTGTCCGATTTTTTTCCATGCGTTCCAAGAGTACTAAAGCCAAGATAAATAGTACATTTGTGTGTTTATACTTCAATTCTAACCAATGCTAAGCCTTATGTATCGATAGTGTAGACTGCTGGAAACCTTACATGACAAAGATACATTCCATGTTGTAAGTTTTTAGCTATCGTTCAGATCAATGATAGTTTATGTGAGCAGTATGTGAGAAGAAAATTGGAGAGGTCAGCGATTGAATTGCTGTGTATTATGATCTATCTTACATGGGATATGTGCAAACCATTATTTGTATCAGAGGTGCATCACTATAGCAGCGGATCAGTAGAACATATCAAGAAATGGATCGTTGTAGTGGTAGGTCCTTTGTGCTTAATAACCAACAAAAAAGTGTATGCACACTCCTAATCCAAGCGGCTGTCAACAACGCTAGTTTTCAATGCACTAATTCATACTTAAATGTGTATCTATCAATCCAAAAAAGTGTGTTTGTAAAGCCATAATTCAAGCAATTGTCTTCAACGCTGGCGTTCGTGTATCTATAAATCCACAAAAACGTGTTTGTAAAGCCAACATTCAAGCGACTGTCATCAGCGTTGGCTTCAACGCATTACTTCAGACCAAATGCTTATGCTAACTATGTAGCATCAAGTGAATGTGTTGGTTGCTGTGAACAACAGTAGAAAAAAAATTTCAACGTTGGTATTCTGTGCTACCTATCTGAAAATTGATGGTAGTCCGCGCTACCCAATTGATTTACATAAGAGATCAAAGCATGATGAAAAATGCATGTGGTGCGCACTCCTACCTGAATGAGTGTTTTACAACGCGATCATGTCGTATTAGTTGGGCATTGTTAAGCATTCATGAGCGCCTTGAGAGCATAATCTAGAAGAAGAAGAAGAGGACAATAGAGAGAAGGTGGGGATAGCTCAAAGAGTAGTTGTGTATAAATAGCTGAAAAGTAAGCTTAGTGTGAAACTTCGTAGAAAGGACCATACTTTGCCTTGTGTATGAAGCAAAACATAGCAATCATTGGATGATATCAGAGTAAATCGTGACCATTCGGAGAAAGACCTTTTAAAAAAAAATTCCCGCTAAAACTTTCAAACCCTTTAGGGGTGTATGCCCGAAAGTTTAGACAACTTATATCAAGAGGGGATGATACGACATTAGATACTATCCATGAGAGAGAGAGAGAGAGAGAGAGAGAGAGAGAGAGAGAGAGAGAGAGAGAGAGAGAGAGAGAGAGAGAGAGAGAGAGAGAGAGAGAGAGAGAGAGAGAGAGAGAGAGAGAGAGAGAGAGAGAGAGAGAGAGAGATCCTTGAGTAACTATCAGTTTACGTAATCTATAAATTTTGAGTTTTCATTTGGTGCTTATATTAATAATCTACATACAGTCATGGCAATGCTTTTGGTTTTTTTTTTTTAACTTCTTTTTTGTCATCATTCCTAACAAGTTCGATTTAGATTAGAAGTAGAAAAATGAGCAATAGGATTAGGTTTTTTTTTTTAATATTCTCAAAACAAAAAATTTCTTTTGGAAACAATCATGCATCCATAAAGGATAGACTTTATGAGCGACAAAACACATATGCATTAAAGAGACTAAAAAATCAAAGATAGGTATTAGAACTTGTTTAGATTCATTAATTTGTGTTTCCGATAGCCTAATTGTATTGTAATTTTGATTCTTATGCAAAATCTGAGTGAAATATCCTTTTGAAAATAATCCTTGATGATATGCTCATTTCAAAGATTTATCTTCCTATTTGATGAATAGTCTCATCACAATTGATATCCACCCATTACCAAAGCCATTGATTTATCTAATACTATAACTTCAATTGGATATTGATCTAGATATATGGACTAAGTTGGAATTTGTCAAGTAAAATGAGTCTTTTGAGTAGGAATATATAGATACTTAGAATGTTTTAGATTTGTGATCAATGCACATCTTGTGAATTATATTGGAGACTACATGAGTTTCTCATTTCCATTTAGTGTTCATACATTGTGTGTTTTATCTCTTGTTGATGTGTGTTAAGAAAGCTCTCTAGCTTTTTTCTTGGATAAATGCTAACATTTGTGATTTCTTGCACTCCAAGCATACAAGCATGATTCTATCATAGAAGTAATTCCATGTAGATATCAAAAATCGAACTCAAGAGATATTACTATATAGACCAATTTAAGCCATGTGAGGTGAAAAAAATTGCATCTACTTTTAACCAATGATATATGTTATGATGCAAGACTTTTCTCAAGGGCCACTAGTGAGAATAGACACGTTACTCAGAGTATCTCTACAAATGGAGTATAAGACTAGGGGTTTTTGATATTGGTCTAGCTATTTGAGCTCAAGTCTTTTCTTTAAGATTGTTGCAAATTGATATTTCCTCTTAAGTCATTATAAAAGTCCTAAATGTTCTTTTAGGTGAAAGAGGAAAGAATCCGACATTATAAAGGCATGTTGACTTTTTTTTTTTTGAGGGGGGGGGGGGGGGGGGGCTCCATTGACCTCTCCATCTACTAGTTCATGTCCTTTCTCTCTCGCCTTGACTTTTTTTATTCATATCTCTCCTCCCATTAGCATAAACATGTGGAGGGAGAGTGTCGGCACCAAAAGTTTGTGCCTTCAAGCTTTCTTAATGGCTGGAATTTGGCTGTCATAAAGGTAAGCATGAGAAGCTTTGTGGTTAAAAGTTGGGATGGGGTGCCATGTGGGGTGTCACAAGAGCAGTCCCATGGAGTAAACATGACAAGAAAAATTGTGATGGGGACACAGAAGGTGTGTCTAGAGGTGATATAACAGTAAATGGAACAATTTAAAATATTTTCATAGTACACGGACAAGCCAAATTTAGAGCCCGTGGTTTCCTATATGTCTCTATTCTACACACAAATCAGGATTTGAGGCTAGATCTCCATTACCCTCCAAGCCAATTTTGGAGCACATGAGCTCCTAGATGTCTTTATTCCACATGAAAACTAGGATTTGAGTTGTATTCCATTGCCACAAGATAACACACTTATCCACTTTAGTAAAAGGGGGTATGAGGGGGGCCGAACTAACATGAAGGTGAAGGGGACAAATTATCAACACATGTCCTTGCCTTCATGTTGATTGGAAAAGCCTCACACTATTTGTGGGCTTTTCGTATGAGGCCACACTTATCCCAAGTGACAGATGAGGTGGCAACTACATGGGGGCAACTTGGGGCCCTGGAGATGCTGAGGGATTTTCCCAGACCACTCCAATACAAGGTTGGCGGATGAGGCACTAACAACACAACAACAGGGCCCATAAGGGGACGATGCAACTGGAGGAGAGGGGGAGATGAGATTAGCATCATGTCAATGGAGATGACAGTTGAGATGTCACGATGACGTCACCTTACATTTAGGAGAATGAAATTCCTCAACAAGTTTGAGAATCCCTGAGTAACTTGGAAAGCATGGCTTTTATGCACCCATGGATCTTAGAAAGGTGAACACCCCATTTCACAAGTTACGTCCATCTTGAGTGATGAACCTTGGGTGAGAATGGGTTACACATGAAGGTGCCCTGGCCCTTCCAATCTAAAATTGTGAAACACATGGCAAAGGGCTCATGGAACTCAATTAGCCACTGATCCCATCATCCTATCATCCACATATCTCTAGGTAGTTTTTGCATAGATAGGGAGCTTAATTGCTCCAAAATGGCATCACTCATGAACGCCCCAACATGGTTGTTGCCAGCCCACAAACCAATTGCTGCATTAGAAAGCCATGGATTGCCTAATCTAGTAGTCAGCTTTCATGCACCCAGATTGCCTAAAAGCAGCCCAGTTTCAAGAGGAATTCAGGTTGCCCATCTGCTTCTAGTTTCATAAAAATTGAACCAATTTTCTAAATCTGATCTGTGTTTAGTGGGTTGTATTTGTGGTTCAAATTTAATGTTTTGTGTTGCAGTAGTATGGTATGTTAGCTGAACAATTTTAACTTGCTTGCATCACAAACCTTGAAATGAGTATATTTGATTTGCATTGCCTAATGTGGGAGTGATGATGCAGCAAACGGCGGCAACACGAAAGTTTTTGGTTCGGAATGCAGTGAGCGGTGGTGCTGCTGTTACTTCCACAAGCTCTGCTTTGCTACTTGAGCAACTTAGAGGAGCGAAAACAAAGATTGAGCAGCTTATACGAGACACGTACTCAAATCCAATCTTGGTGGGCTGCTTAACCGATTGCTAAGTCTCAGCTGTATAGAGTTAGTTTTTGCTTTGAAAAGAGTTTCGTGCACAGATTTGGATTACATCAGTATTTGTTGGTGTGAAGGTCATTTGGACAGGAGATTTTCACACATGGGAATAGATTTTCTTAGTGATCTTTCGACCTCGTTGAAGCAAATTATGGCGAGGCCCATAGACTGAGCCATAATTGAACCGTTATTTCACTGGGTAATATCACTGTAAGCCTATCAAGGCCAAGCCAAGATTGAACATCCATTTTACCCAGTGAATATTTCACCAAAAAAGGCCCTTTCCAATTGTAAAAAATTGGTAAAGCATTCTATTTAATGGCTAAAATTTCTTTAACTTTTGATTCTATACGTTGTAATGTACTCCAACTTCTTCTTGAATTCTTTTTTATGGTCTCCAAGATTCATAATCTACCAGCATGTCGCTTTCAAAAGTCATAATCTGTTTTGACATTTGTTTTCCGGTCTCATATTTACCATTTTTATAGGAAGAATTCAAAGGATTTACCAAACCTTGTTGCAAGTCATTAATTCCCGAGGAATGACAATCTTTGGATACTAATAGAGTGTGATACCAATCCTCTCAAGCAGTGTAAATTAGGTGTAAGGAGGTCATATTTTTGTTTTTGTTTCTCTGCAATGTGCAGACAAGTCCTCTTCGTCTTGTTTTAAGACTTATATGATAGAGAGAGTAAGGATCAAAACCTCAAGCAAGATCCTCTTTTCGGACTTCATCCAGTTTTAAGCATCACATGAGGTTTTCATGGAAGTTTTCTTAACTAAATGCATATTCTTAGCAAATCTACAAAATAAATCAACTTGGAAAGTTCATTATGCCATAGAGCAATTTACTAGCAAGCCCCAAGGGATGCCAATGTATCAGGCCTGTTAAGAGATTTATGCACTTGAAAAATAGCATAGGAGTTCCACAAGATCTTAATGACATTGGAAATGCAGCATGTTGGATGCTCCTTCATCTTACCCTATTGAATTTAGACCTTTTCAGCTCAAAATAATTCCGTATAGTATCATAGATGTCTTTTTGTGTTGCCAAGGCATCAAGTCTGCTCTAATGTGAAGTAGTTTGTTGTGGTTATTATCCAGTCATCGGGCACACTAGAAATCCTGGTAAGAGCTGGATTTCATGACTCTTTGGAACCCTCATTTTGTTATTGTCTGATATATTTGAGTTGTTCCTACCTATTTTGGCATATCTTTTTACTAATTTTTTGTGGAAAGCCTCTATTGCTGGTACAACCTTCTCATTGACCAATTTTAATCACTATACCTTGTTACGATTCACAGAAGCAATAGTACTGTCTAGAAATCACTGTAACACACAAAGAGGAAGAGGTAATACACTCAACTAATCATCATAACTGAATGAAATATAGAAGTACATATGAGACGAAATGTAGAACTTGCTAGTGTTGACCTACCATCTATGTTACGGCTGGTAACAACTAACTTACAGCTAATATTTACAGACTGACTTACAGATTGTCTTACGACTAGTTAATGAAGAGTGAAATGAAGAGTGAAGTTTAGTATTGAACTTCTAACACTCTCCCTCAATGATAAAGTTGCACTCTTCTATGCCTAATTGATTGCGAAACTTTTTGGAGCAGTTTCTTGGTGTAGCAAGAAACAATCTATGATAGCATTGTCTTCAACAGAAGCTGAATACAGGGCGACTATGAGGGTCGCTTGTGATGTTATATGGTTGAGGCGCTTGCTGGTTGATATGCAAGTTGCTCAAGTGCGTCAGACACCAGTTACATTACAGTCCCTCATCTCATATGAGGACCCTAGATGTGTGGCACTTGTGATACGTGAGATGTCCCTCCTGCGTCAGGACCTATGTCAGACAGCTCAGCACACCTATCCAGACACATAGTCTCAGATTACATCCTTCTTCTCTCGCCGGAGATCATGTCCTGATGCAGACATGACTGACAGCGATTGCGACGACATTCCCAGACCTAGGATGCAGAGACGACGCATCACCCAGCCTCAGGCGGTCACGAGAGTTACACGCCCTACTAGACCTCTTACACAGAGACACACTATACATGCTCCTATTCACAGGCGACGTCAGCGGGCTCTTGCACTTCCTCATGCTACAGCTCTCATTACATCCTTCTACAGCGCTAGTACAGACCTGGCATCTTGACGTGGACACTTTTGACTACCATGCACAGACATTATCATTTATGTGGTTATCTTAACTTGTACTAGATGTTTCCTTTTTTTTCTTTATTACAGTTTTTGGAGGCGTTTATACGCTCCACGGTTACCACATACTTGACATGTATTTCCTTAGTCTTATATGCCTTTTGGCATGGAAAAGACATTAATAAAGCTTTCTCTCTCCCTCTCTCTCTCTCTCTCTCTCTCTCTCTCTCTCTCTCTCTCTCTCTCTCTATAATCAAGCATTTGGAGTTCCTAACTTTGATTTCTTGTGGTGCTTAAGCTATCTTTCCTTGTATTGTTGATGCTTCGATAGATAGGTTGTGTCTGTTATCGAGATTAAGAAACTTCGTAGATAGACCTATATGTTCATCAACTATTGCCTCCTCCAATGTCATGAAATTGTTTGAACTTTGGTACTCCAATATCTACCATATTCTTTCCTTGTAATTGATCCATAAAAGGAGCAACTTTCTTGGAGTCATTATGAACAAATCTGCGATAAAAATTGCAGAATCTCAAACAGACCATAGCTCACCTATATTTTCATGTTTGGCCCACTTCTTGATTGCAACTATTGTAGTTGGATCAACTGTGACTTTCTTTGTCGTCACAACGCGATTGAAGGATTCAATATGAGCTTTACACAACTCGATTTTCTGGTCATTAGCATATTGAACATCATTTTATAACTCTTCTAAGACAATTTGAAGATGAATGTTGCAGCGGATCGTGATCCACTGCAAAAATGTTCCGGAACGTTAGTGATCTGCAACTTGGATTGCCAAAAGAAATTTGTGTGTGGAAAAAAGACTAATGGCCAGTTTTTTCTTTTTGATAGTTTAGTTAGTATTAAATGAACTCGAAAATCATCAATGAATGCATCAAAAGAATAACGTATTGATAAACTAGAAAGAGGCAAAAATAACATTGCATAGATGCTAGAGCCATATTGATCTAGTTAATTATAGATAGAGATACTGTTGGCACTTTATGTACTCTTATTTTGTTGAGCACATTGAGTTGACTCACGTTTTTGTCAAAAAATCTAGGATGGGTGCTTATGCTTTGTAATTGTTGTCAGTTTGTTGTCATTCAATACGGTTCCATGTGATTTCATTTCACATAATAAAGATATAGAGATGTTCAATAAAGAATCACTTACTGGCCCAAAATTGGACTACACTCCTCTTGGAACTTCAAGCAAATTAGATACCCATATTGGCACCCAAAAAAAAAAAAATTGCGTTCTGGGGAACCCTAATGGGATTTCCTGGATCGCATTCTAGATCACATTCCGAAACGCATTACCGAACATTATGTGCAACAGTAAGATTGACTTGCTATTTACAGTAATATCATCGATGAATCTATGAAAAAATTTCCCATGTAATTTTCAGAGTCAATCATGAGCATCATATATGTTGTTGGAGCAATAGTTAGCCCAAACAACGTAATCAAAAACTGGGTTAAAAAAGCCATCTTTTGGACATCCTCTTCTCTAATCTGGATTCGATGATATCCACTCTTAAGATCAATCTTGCTCAACTATTTCCCCTTGCAATGTGTCAAGCAAATCGTCAATTTGTAGCTATATTTTTGTGATTTATTGCAATTTTTTAAGACCACAATAATCTACACACATCCGGAATGAACCATCTTTTCTCTTAACTAACAGACATAATCTAAAGAGCTTCATGAGTAGGGACATAATTTATCTTGATATTCTCGGGCTTCAAGTCTATTGGATTCACTTGGCATTTCCTTAGCACATCTTCTAGAGGGGACCCCACTCCTACATTCGACAATTCAACAAGTTTGATCTCGCCCATTGGGCGCAAGGTATACTTCTATTGGACTCATTTTTTAGAGGTAGGAGCCATTAGAGACTTGATCTCATGTTGATATTTGAAATCAGGCTTCTTGTGTAGACTTCGGGTTACTTTGGGACAACTCTGAATTTCTTCACATAATGTGTAGGTGGAGATAGGCCATTTTTAGAGGATCCCTCAAAAAGGCGAGGTTTGCCTTGTGTGAACAATTAAGGTCTTATAACTCCATTGATCTAGCATCAACCCAACTAAGAAGGAACAAAAAGGATCAAGACATGTGAATCACCAACCCAACCATAGAGCAAGTCTACGCTCGACCTAAGCTAGGAGTTATCCTATAAAACCTCCTAGATCTCTCCCTTAGGCATAACTATGGCAACCATACCACCACAACCCAACCCACTCATGGAGTTGCCTCACCTAAGTTTGTTGGAAGGATCCATAGGCACATCCCATAATCTAGCCTTACCTCGAGGAATGTGTTAATGGATGTCCAAGTCTACTCTTATATTGCTACAACTCAAGTCATGCTTCCAAGATTGCTTATGGGATTATCAACTCTCCATGCTTGTAGTAGGTTTACTACTAGACTAAGTGCTAGACTTCCAATCATAGCCCAACCACTAAGGATATCCCTTGACCCAAGGTCTAAATCCCAATCAACCTATGCCAGCCTCAAGTTAGTTAGTCCTTATAGCCGAGCATAACCCTAGTTAATTAGGGACATACCTTCTTTCTTTTTTTAAGAACATTTTTGTCGACTCACTAAACTCTCCCAAGAATCATCTATGTTTTATGTCATTAACTCAAAATGAATGTTTTTTGCCAATCATGCTTCCTTTTGATCGTGTTCTCTTTTTAATTCTAAAAGATTCTAAGTGGGATGTTTTCAATTTGGATTGATCGTCCACAGAAGAAATTGAATTCCCCTCATGTAGACTTTTCGAAAGTCCTTCATATGAAGGTTTGGACGCACAATAGATTCTTATCAACTTAGAATCCTCAATGCAAACTTAGGTGATGTTCAGGTCATTCGATCATCATGAACTTGCCACACTTTCAATTCTGACTTCACAAAATATCGCTTGGAAAGTAAATTCCAACTCCACTAGAATTTTCATTGGACTTGTGGATCCATAGGCTAGTCCCATAGTCCAAGCCTTACTCCTAGTGAATGTGTTGATGGATGTCCTCTTATATAGCTACTGCCCAAGCCATACTTCAAAGGGTCCTCAAGGGATTAACGACTCCCCATGAGTGTCCATTTTGCAGATACTCTCAGTGTTAAACTTCTTGTCATGCCCATGATTGGACTGATCTCAGAATAATGTCCCACAAAAAGGTCAGGCAGGCCTATTTCGCCCCGTAAATTAATTATGGCTATGAGGGGTTGGGGCCCTCATTGTATTAAAGTCATAGTTAATGGTTTAAAGGCCTAAAACTCATGATGGTGGATTTGCATGGAACTAGCAGTGACTCATAGGGGAGTGGTTGATGTGGCCCAGGTAGGTTGTGCCGAGGTGTCCCAGTGAGCTGTCATAGTTCACTTGAGCTTGATTTTGTGTGTGTAGCCTTTGAGTCTTTGTTGGTCCATGGCTTGGGGGGTAGATCTGTTTGATCTAGATTGATTGGTTAGGTTTGATCCACCATTCGTTCCCATTGTTTTCTCTTGATTCAGCATCTTAATTATGGATCTTTGGTTGGTCTCTGTACAAATGTGTTAAAGCTAATTTGGCTGTATATATGTGCATGTGACCTACACCTACTTTTGGGCATGCCAAAGTGTATAGGCATGTCGTAGCATCTGATCTGTGCATGATGGTCTGAGACTTTGTGGATAAACTCTTTAAAGTTAAAGATTGCACATCTTCTTTGTTATTTTGGGTACTATCCTAGACATAAAATCAATATGTGAATTGTGGAGTATGGTTTTCAAAGGAGCTGGTTGGCCATATAATGAGGTAGTGTGGCACTTTATTATGAACATATGTTTGGTTATGCACGCCTGATAATTAGTCAGAAGGAAATCCAAAGCTAATCTAACAGTTTTTCTACCCAACAACTGCCTCATGAAACAATTTTGACCTTTTGATTGTGTTATATGAATCAAAGCGGCCCTAGGACTTAAAAATACTGTTCTGTACTATGCAGATTCGGCTTGGCTGGCATGATGCAGGCACCTATGATAAGGATGTTAAAGAATGGCCTAAGTGTGGTGGTGCCAATGGTAGTCTGCGATTTTCTGCGGAACTAAATCATGCAGCAAATGCAGGTGAATTCAGAAATGCAAACGTTGTAAGAAATCCAGAAGCATTTTGGGATCGACAACTCATGTGAAAGCTTCGTTGGCTATTCAAGCAAGATAAATTCCATTTTTGAAGAGTTTTCCCTTGAAGAGTTATAAATTGCTGCACAATTATTCTTTTCAATAGGCTGTAGCCATGACTTAATTTCTAACAGGGCCTTAATTTTGAAAATTAGACTTGTGCACTTCCTCAAAGATAAAAAATAGGATGTACTTAGTTGTTTCTTTAATGACAGTGCTCTTTTGCATAAACTTTCGTGAAAGCTTGGCTTGCACTCTTACTACTTAGCTTGCATTCTTATCTCACACACACCTTCTTTTAACTTGTGTGACCTATAGATTTGCCATTCAGAAGCCTTGTAGAGGAGAAACTTGCTATTGTTAACCTGCTGTTTTGATGCAAACCCTTCTCGTTGTTGCAGAAAATGGATAGAGTTTGTACCATTGATATTTTGAGTTCGGTGCATGATGCTACCACGCAGTTGAGGAAGCAGATTATTTAAAAAGGGATTTAGCACTGTCTAATGAGGTTCTTTGGCGATTCTATGAAATTGTTAGAATTTCAATTATTGTTTTGCGTATGCTTTTTACAGGACTCCATAATGCTCTGAAATTATTGGAACCAGTGAAAGAAAAGTTCCCCTTGGTCAGTTATGCAGATTTGTTCCAGCTTGCTAGTGCGACTGCGATAGAGGTTCCTCCAACCCCTCCGTCTTCCAATCCAGAATGCTCTGAATGTCTTGACGGAGGCTAGCAGTTCTATTCTGTGGATACTCATGTAGCTAGCAGTTGCCAGTAGGTTGGTTGGAATTTCAAATGATACTGACTTCTTATAGCACATATCTTGCTCTTAAAAGTTCATAGCTAAAGGCCTTGCCACAAGAAAGAGCAGCACAATCTGCGATTCTGCTGAAGGGCATTGCACAAAAATGTAAATCTGAAAAAACTAATATTCAATGGATAGGATAGGAATTATTTAAGGAGATGAAGTCTTGATGTCAGTAAGGAAGCAGTCTCTCAGTGGCATCATCATCTTTTAGTGAGACCTCTCTTCATTGATATACAAAATGGATAAACTGCTAATTGTTTGGTGTCTCATAAAGTGCTGATGGTTTTTGTCGCATGCAGATGGCTGGAGGTCCTAAGATCTTAATGAAGTATGGGAGGCTAGATGCAGCTGGACCAGAGGATTGTGTTGAAGAGGGAAGACTTCCAGGTTAATTCTACTTTATTGTATGCTGGGGCTTCTTATCTTCCCCTGCACATATCTGCTACTTAATCATGAAGGCTTGTGAACTTGATGTGAGAAGGAATCTGAAATCATTTTGTTTGTGTTTTTGTTTCCATACATATGAAAAAGCAATGTCTGAATTTAGTAAGAAAGCTGTTTTGGGTTCTCTTATGGTATAGACGCTGGCCCTCCAAATCCTGCCGAGCATCTTCGTAAGGTTTTCTGCCGGATGGGATTCAGTGATAAGGTTTGTCCAACTAGCTAGTTACTGAAGACCTAGCATTTTGTACTTTGATAGTTTTTATTTTTGTGATTAAAAATCAAGCCTTTTAAATAAAGAGGAATATATACGAATCTATGATAAAAGACCTGTTCGTATACACAGACGCTAACATACAAGATGCTGCATAGTTTGCAGGAGATCGTTGCTTTATCAGGTGCTCATACTCTTGGAAGATCAAGGCCAGAGCGTAGTGGATGGGGCAAATCGGAGACAAAATACACAGTATCCTCACACCTATATGATAAAAAACGTGAACATTGCAAATGAAGAAAATCATAGAGTTTAGAAATTTGGGAACAGTCTGTGTCGATTTGAACTTTAAGCAATATCATGCTTTTACCATTATGTAGTAGCACTAGATATGCAAAAGATTCAATAAGGTATACCAGGAATTGTTTCTAACAAGTGAAATTCAATGCAGAAAGATGGTCCAGGAGCACCTGGTGGTCAATCTTGGACAGTGCAATGGTTGAAGTTTGACAATTCTTATTTTACTGTGAGCTATTTTTTTCTGCCTCAAACTGTCTATTTAGCTGGAATTTGAATTATTGTTTCTGATTCTGGCCCTAGAGACTTGGCATATTCGAATGGCTACTACAATGTGTTCAATCTGTGTAACACACGTTTATAAAGATGTGGAAATAAACTAGTTGTGGAATCAAACTTGCTCTTCTCAGGTCAAGCTTTTGCATAAGAGGTTGCAATTTGCAGACATTGATGCATTTGAGCTTTTATTTCCCATTGTACTCTGGAGCCTGGAGTCGCGAGCAATTTTCCTTAAGAGGAGAATATCCTCAGCATAGGACAGATTACCTTGAAGCAGTTGTGGATAGATTGGATGTGCTTCAGGCAAGGCAAGTTAGAAACACAATATCCTAGTGAACTGTTAACAAGTGGTGCAAGTCCTGAAATCAGGAGAACCCTGAACACATAAAGACACGTGAGAGCACAGAAATGCTGATGAGAAACCGAGTGGTCCTTGAGTTTCAGAAATACAGTGCATGGCCAGGTTTATTGAAAAAGTTATTTATATGATGAACTTGTTCCTGTTCTTTATTGTTACTTTGTATGTATAAACCATAAACCATCAAGACTACTGGCTCCCAAGTTTTCTATGCATAGAGAGTCTGATTGAGGTCTGTTACTTCCGCTTGCATAGTGGTAACGATAGACAGTTAGTGATTGCATGGAGATCATGTTAAAAATGCTTATGATTTTTGTGGCAGTCTTCTGAGCTTTCTGAAATTGTTGTTCTTGTGGGTTGATTGTTGACCAGTTACTACAGGTTGTTATAACTTTTTGGCTATGAGAAAGGCCAAATTCTCATATCCTGTGGCTAGAAATGCTCATTTTGTGTTTGAAAGATATGCTTTATGGTTGCATGTAGAAAAAAACCCTAAATGGTCAATGAGGCCAAGAAGATCATCTCCTTGCTATTAGAAAAGGTTTATCAATTTTGAAAGCCAACGAACACTACTACTGGATATGTGCATCCTTTCAAAGATCATTGTTCGTGAAGCAAACCAAAACAATCAGAACTGCACAATGATCACTCTGCAGTTCAAGCCAATCAATGAATGATATTCAGCGGTTCTGGCTTAGCATTTTTTAACAGATACTGAATGTATTTTCTTTGACAGAGTAATAGCATGACATTCGAAGAAATTGTTGATCTATTTATGAGGAATCGCTATAGCAACTCCAGCACAAGTCAATAGCAATGCATCACCATTTGTCCAACTATTAAAATTTGCATAACAGATAAGCTTGAAATTGGAGATATAACTCAGTGGAACTTAGGTTACACAGATCACCATCCTTTCGCCTGATCTTAAACTAGTTACAGATAAATTCAGAATCAGCTACAGATAAATTCAGAATCAGCGTTTTAACTCATGCGGGACTTAGATCTCATACCCTGACCAATGGGTATGTGAATTTCTGAACTTAGTCTATCAGAAGTTTGATATACCCTTGCTTCACTGCAAACACCTTCCAGTTATCAAAAACTCAGAAATACAATTCACTCCAGCATTGCTACAAATGAAGGCCAGACAGCAGATTTAGCTCCACTTCCCAGTTTGAGCATCAGCAAACACTGAATTTGATTTCTTGCAGTAACCAGTTTTTGAATGCTGAGCTCAAGAGGCGCGCTACTGGCTACCATCAGCTTCTACTCATCCTATTATGTATCCCTTATCGACAAATTCTCTCAGGCAAACTGGCCTTGAATTTAGGCCTTGCTTGCTGACAGAATTCATTGTGATGGTTGGCATGCATAGCTTCTAGAGCGTGTGGGCAGTAGTGATGATGAGTAAGAATCAATTTCTTCCTCATGCATCCTCAAAATCTTTGACACACATACATAGTTTTTCTGGGCTCTCTGATCTTCTACCAGTTCATGTCAATAATCGTCCAAGAACCTTGTGCAGCCAGTAAGAATCTACCATGAATAAAAAGGTCAGGCACCTACAAGTTACAGCCTCAAAGAAGACCTCGAATTTGGTGCTAGCCAGCTTGAAATTTGTTCCATGCTATCTCATATCTGAACCTGAAAAGATGCGTACATGGTATTGCCAAGCTCCTTCAACCCTATACATAGAGCAACAAAGCTGGCTCTGATAACATCTGAAACAACAATTGGATAGCTGCAACCAGAGTTACCACCCAACCGTTCCTCCAAGAGCTACCATGCATTGCAGATCAGCTCTTAACCTGCTACACAATTCGTGATCCTCTTAGAATCGCTTCTCCAAGAATGATCTCTCTCAAGGCCATAGCCTTAAATCTACTGACTTGAGGGCACCCTTAAGAGTAGGTGAATTTAAGGTCCACTCTTTGGCACGATGGGTATTGAATCAAAGGCCATCTTCTAGTTATGTCTTTTGGGGACACCATAGTTTATCTCTTAACCGGTGGTAAAGTTGTCAGATATATAACAAAAGTCCATTGCAACCCTACCTTTCTCTGCCTAGAAAAGCTGAGTTTTTAAACTCGATTTGGTGCTACTTTGGTTTCTGTGATATTAGCTTAGGATGTAGATGATGGTCACTTTCCCCTGTATTGGCACTGTACGTACAACTGAGACTCAGGGTACAAAGGTACCCTTCTGAATCAGTTTGTCTAACTCTTGTACTTAGGCATATCCTGAGTCCTCTCATGTTTCCAACGAGAACATCCAAAGAAAATTAAAATTTGTAAATAACTGGTTACATACATACTCATAAAGATATTGCTTGAATGCTGTACTGGCCCTTGGGAACCTCAACAATCTTGGCTTCTGACATATACCATGTGGATTTAGAGTCAACATGGAAAAGGTTTGTAAGTGCTTGTAATGGGTTGTTGGATAATTTTTGGAGAAATTTATTTGCAGGAAATAAAGGAAAAACGGGATGCTGATCTGCTTGTTTTGCCGACCGATGCTGTTCTCTTTGAAGATCCTGGTTTTAAGGTGTACCTTAGCTCCACACAAACAGATGATTGTCTAACACTTTTCACGCCTTTTTTTGTCAAGATCAGCAATCTATTTCAAACTAATGTGGAGTTTTCAGGCTTATGCTGAGACATACGCTGCCAGTCAGGAAGCCTTTTTCAAAGATTATGCAGAAGCGCACAAAAAATTGAGCGAGCTAGGTTCAAAGTTTGAGCCCCCTGAGGTACTTGCTATGCAAAGCATTAAGATTTTTCTGTTTGCGAAATTCATGGTTTCATCTCCAGAAAGTCTCTTTTTGTATGCCCTATACTTCTGTCTCCATTTTCTTGATCCAGACTTTGCAATTGTCTTTTTTTGTCAAAAAGCAAGTCCTCATTTGCCTCTTTTCATCAAGCTTAGGTGCACAGTTTGAAGATATGTATTTGTGATAGCATTTCACGTCCAATATGTGATGTGGCATTTTCCATCTACTAGTTATGGTCATGGAGCAAGAGTAGCTGCAAGCAGCTTTTGATACTTAAATGTTTTACAAGAACGTAAATAAATCATAATTGATACTAATTTGATAGATAGGCCGAAGAGCAATGTACCCCTTGTCATTTCAAATCAACAAACCAATCATTCAAGTTTATGTAGGTTTTGGAACTCTAACAGGAAATTTAATCAGTCCAGGATCACTCATAACATTAACAATTCCTAGGTTGCCACTGTCTTTAGTAATTTCATTAACATCCAGTTGTGTCTTACAATATTGTGGGTTTGAAAACAACACAATTTTTCTGTTTTAGAGGTTGAACAAGCAAGGGCATTTATTGGATTAGTTTCATTTGTCAAGGGAAAGCACTAAATTAATTTCATACTTGTTAAGTGATGGTACTCAATGAGTTTTGTACTTGTTACTATGAAATAAGGAACTAGCTTGCGAACCATAAAGGGACTGTGGTGGATCAATTTTATACTTATTAAGGGACTGACATTGTTCAATTTCAGGAAACAAGGCATGGGCCTGCTGATTAGATTGCACGATATCTTCAAACTGAGAAATCATCTTTCTTTCAAGCCATATAATAATCTAAGATACTAGTGGAAATTCATGGAACTGTCAACAGTGTCGATATATCAAGGATTGTTGATGTTGTGAGAGATCCTGGACTAAGTACATGTCCATTTAGAGTACCAAATCCTACAAAGGCATATTGGTGCCTGCTTGATTCTGAATGACTTGGTGTACATATTTTCTTGGGGTCCTATCTATCAAATATGATATATCCATGTACTTGTAAGACTGCTGAAGTATCAAAGGCCACTTGCAGGTATTATCTTCGTTGAAGCTTGTCCAGATCTTTTTCTTCTGCAGTATTCTATTCGTTCATCTTTACCTCCATAATAGACAGACTTAACTGGTAGAAAGTGGTCAATTTTCTACATTCTTCACCCAATAGCTTGTTCTGATTTTCTGTTTAAAAAATATTCCATTGTCTTCTTCTTTTGTGGTTGAAAATTTCCATTTGCCAAAATGAAATTGGCAGATGCTAGCATCTATTCCAAATTTTGAAAATCTCTCAGAAAAGTTCCTCATTCTGGAAAGTTTCCTATGAAGGCTAGTAAACTTTCAACGCTTTTTGGAAAAAGCCAGCATTGCAATGAGCTTATATGGAAATGTCTACAGCTCTACACCTACAGACCAGCAATAGTTCCATCTATAAGATGAGAATTGTGCTTTATTCCTGAGACTGCATTAAAAAATAGCTTGTGAATCCAAAGGACAATAGGAAAGCTTACTGCTGCACTGCATGTACCTTTCAGAATATATGTAAGCCATGTGAGCCCTGTACCCACCCTGTAGGTAGGTACAACTTATGCTCGCAATATTCACACGTAACTTACATAATAGCACGAAACATTGAAAAAGATACACATGTTTTGGTTATGGGCACAATAAAGCAGAGTCTAACTTGATGTCATTTAAGGTGCTCCATCAAGCTAACGCGAGTAGTAAATTGTCATGTCTCTAACTGATCCTTGTTAATCAGCCACTAACCTTAGGTTGGTGGTGACCCAGATGAGGTTAGGGGACTGTAGCTAGCTTACTTTGAACTATGTGTACCATGATTAAGGTTATGGTTAATTCTAGTGATTCCACGGGGCACTATCATTATAATAAGAGTTGGCTATTAGTGGCAAAATAATCTTTGGACATTAGATATGAGGAATACCTAAGTACCCTTGTAATGTGGCACATGGACTGAAGCTATATATCCAGCAGATTGTGGCATTAATTAGTCATCCAATGAATCGGTCATATGCTGCTAGTATGGGTGTTAGTCCTTAGATGATCTAGTACTTGGATTTGACATCTCTAGCTACAACGATGGGTTATGGTGATATGGACACCATGACTAGAAACTCAGGAGATGGATCTGTCAGTGTGCCATAGTAATTTTAAATTTATGCTGGTGGGTATGGATTTACTCTTAGGAATGGGTGGTTGTCTGATGATCCATATTATGATTGGTGTTTGTATTTAAGTTGGATTCTAGAGGGCTATAACATAAATATTGTGGTTCATAAATATAGTGATGAAGAAATGCTATATTGAGAAGCTTTCAAAAAACTGAGAATTGCTATATATAGTATGTTGTCGATTGGTGAGGACCTTTCCTTGAAAGAGAGTTAGGATTTCGACTCCGATGAGCTGCATAAAAGAGGACATACAATAGAAAAAAATAAGAAACTTAGAATCCTTTAAAAAGCTGACCACAGGATATGACTAGAGCACCATTTTTTTGTTCCACTTGTTCCAGGGTAGATAAGTATCTTTTCAGAGAGATTGGCTTCGAATAAATGGTGGAGTGAGCGTGGACTATTTCCATTATAGTTCTCATCTATCTCAAGAAATGTCTTATTAGTATGTGTATGCGGGAGAAGCCTGGAACTGAGTATGTGTTTTAAAAACATCTCTGATCGCTACATATCATATACAGAATTATATATAATCCTAAGAAAAAATGCAAAACATAGTTGGTGTGTATCTAGAACGCTGATGAACAAACAGAAGCATTATATTAGCCATAATCTATGAAAATTTGGCTGCATTTTGCACCTATTAAGTTCTGGCCGTGGGTGGTTTATGACTTGTAATGACCTTTTGCATTAGGGCATCAAAATTGACTATCCTCCTCAGGACGTAGCTCCGGAGAAGTTTGTGGCAGCAAAATATTCGTCTGGTGAACAAAAGGTAATTTTAAAATCATAATCTATTATTAACAAATCAGAAATTCTAGTCATTGTCTGACGTCGCCTATCAATTTCCTCATAGCATTCTTGATAACTTAAAAGCTTTTCTATGTTCCTTCTAGTGATTTGTTAAAGCTCCATTTTTTGACTTCGTGTGTAAATAATTAGCTCCTTCTATATCTTCTGTCACCAGAAAGAACTGTCAGAGGCAATGCAGGATAAGATACGAGCAGAGTATCTGGCAATTGGTGGGAGTCCGAACCAACCTCTCAAGTCAAACTATTTCCTCAATATAATACTTATCATTGCAGTCCTTGCAGTGCTGGCCTCACTATTTTCTTCATAAACTACATAAGGACGGAGAGTATGGAGCCAGAAATGCCAGATAAAGTCTCTCCTCTGTACAAGCTCAGGGCTTCATTTACAAGGTCAATTTGGGCAGCATTTTCTTTGGTGAGACACAAATTCCATGATGGACATGAAAGGGACGGGGAGATCTTGAAATTCTCTTCCATAATGAGACCTAGTGTATTTCTTCCGATTTCCTTAGAAGTCATATACATCTATGCTCCAATGTGTTGAATACCGAGACTCCAAAGGTAGAATGTACTACTATCCAAAGTATCTTTCATGAAAATATTGTAGAAGCTTGTTTCTTGAACATAACAATATGCAAATTCAAACAAGCCAATTCTTTCACCTTGTCCAAGTAGTTCATCCATTCAAACATACAATTTCTCGTTGCATTTCCATGTTGATAAAGCTCTTGCTACAATGTCTTTGGGTTTCAACTAGGGAATTGTCTAGCTCTTGTAAAAACTCATTGTACAGTTGTATATTGATTCGTTGTGTAGATGAGCTAAAACCGTACAATTGCAAAACTGAATCTCTTCAAATAGGTGAAAACAAGCCTTATATTTCTCCAACACTTAAACCACCTTTCTCTACTACCAAAATTTTTTCTCAATTTCTTATAAAAATTTTGTTGCTCTTGTTTGCCTTTCTCATGATCTATTCTCCAGTATGCAATTTTTTCTAATGGAAACTATAGGAAACTATAGATTCTTTCCCATATCTCTTTGATCTCATCTATCTTTCAGACTTCGATTACTGTTGGCTTGAATGCTTTTGTCTCCACCTCTTTCTTTCATACTTCTCTTTGTAGGCTTCTTAACTCCATCCTCTTCATTGTTCTCACTTGTCATCATGCTTTGTGGTCTTCCGATTTTTCCTTGTAGTCTGCTACAATAACATTTGAAGAACACACGCCATTAGAAGTAATATTAACCGTTTTGTTAAAACCTTTCAACATGTTTTTTTTTTGGTAGATTCAAGCAATATATTTTCCTTAATGTTTTTTTAATATATTTGATGCAAATAGAGCATTGTAAAAAGAGCATGCATATTTTTTGTATATTAAGAATCTTTTTTGTGGATTTTGTGTAATATATAGTTCCTAATTTGGGTTGATTACTTCTTATTGCCAGGCTAAATGCAATTGCATGAGAAATTATTTTTGTGAATTATAGGGACAAGTGTTGTCTTATTTGTCATGAAACTAATTTTGGCATTATACTTGGATTTCAGAGCCTATAATTTATGGACCATATGTGAGTCCCGATCATTGAAACATCTTAAATTCAAAAGATAAAGTAGTGGCATGATTTGCCCTATATTGAATATTAGAGGTTTGCCAAACTCCTTATTTCAATGTCCAAAGCATGGCCTATCATATCTATCCTTATCCTCAGTATATTCCTCTTAATAGCATGGGTGGATATGAAACAATAGAGTCAACAAAACTATAATGTTAGACCAGAAATGATGGTTGATCACTTACAACCATGGAAAACATAATTCAATATCTTATATTGAAGGAAACAAAAAGCGTGCTAGACCTAGTCTCATATTACAATTACGTCCAAAAAAAGGATTGGCTCAAATAAATATGATTGTCAACATCAACTCAAGAAGCACGTTGGGGGAAACCTTAATTGCATATCAAAGAAAAATAAATCTTCAGTGTTAACAAAATCTATTAAGAATGTCCAACAACACACAAAAGTTTCAAACCATAAAATAGATTAAGAATTTAGGAGTGTAGGTACTAACCAATTAGGTACTAAATAGGTGGTATTTTCACCAGCAATGGGCATATCCTTGGTTTTGTAGTTATTTATTTCAAGATAGATAACTAGTTCACTAGGATACAATCATCATAATCTCCAAATGGTATATACTATGCTTCAAAAAGTGTCCGCAATGTGTTATTTTAGTTCAAATCTACCCTACAAAGTTAGTTTTTGAAATTTTGGCTTCATTTTTACATATTTATATGTGAATGTCTTTTCTAATCACAATATAAGAGAAAAAAAGCTAAACCTTTTATCATTGATTACTGTGTATGTACATAATGTTTCTTGCTATTAATATGTTGCAAGCTTAGCTTCTACAATAATATGTTGAAAAAGTTCAATATATGATCCTAGAGTGGAAACCTTTTTCCATGGGCAAGTCCTAAGAGTTGTCCAAATTGCTTTTAAATGAAAATGACCAGTCACCATGTCACACTTTACAGTTATTAGGGTAGGTACTCATAGATACAAAATAATTTGCATTCTAGCTCTAAATTGAGTTTTCCATCGATAGACATTTCAATTGGGATTATACTCTACGAAGAATGCACTTCAACCCTAGAAAAACGACAAAATTATAGTGCCAAAAAAAATAGAAGCATCTATTTTGTATATGAAACAATCAATAAATACTTTACATGAAAGGACGATTGATGCATAGAATGCCCTAAATATATCAAAAATATAAGAGTTTAGATTGATATTTGCTTTTTGAAAATAGATAACTTCTTGCATACAAGAAAGTATATAACTTATTCATGTCAACATCCTACAACATGCTCTTGATATCAAAATATTAACATGTTGTCCTATCGAGCATTCACTATATCTTGGAACAATAAATAATAACCTATACATGTACTAGAATGATGGCATAAGCACATGGCTATTATGTTTTATTTCACACAATCTAGGTCCTAATTGTTTAGCCATAGTTGACTAGTACCATAATTTTCATGATTGCCTATATATCTTTATCGAATACTTGGTAGAGTGTGACCTTTTAGTTTTCCAAAAGGACTAGTTGTGTACTAAATTATATATATATATATATATATATATATATATATATATATATATATATATATATATATATATATATATATATATATATATATATACTAGTGCTTTGTAGATCATCCTCCATTGCTTGTATAGTCCACTCTTTGTGTGACACTAAAGATGTACATTAAACTAAAAATATTCAAAAGTAAAGAAGTTGGGTAAAACTTCTCCATTGATAATCTTGCTACACTTTTCAAGGTCATAGAAATCTTTATATCCTTCTATCACATACATGACAAGTGGTGCATGCACGCATTTCTATCACTAAAATATTAGTACTATGTGTCATTACCTATTTGTATCAATGTCATGTACTTTTAGAACATCAGTGATTTTCAAGACAATATAATATCCATTGTAAGCTTTGTAGGCCCAAAAAGAGCTATTAGCCTTAAGAACAAGGTGGTTCACTCTTTAGGCCCTCCAAAGTAGTTAATAATGATAATAGGCCAACAAGGGCCCAAACAAACTTAATAAGACTTAACAAGGGCCTATAAGTAGGTAAGAGACATCACTTTTGGAATCTTTTGGCTCATTTGCAATTGAGAAAACTAGGAGCTCCATCTCCTTTTCCTCCTTTGTGAATGTGAGCCTTGGGATCTTGATCTTGCTAGGTATCATGTGCCCCATCACAAGAATCCATGTACTCCTCACTTTCTCCATTATGGAATCCATCCCCTTTTGAGCTTCACTTTGATATGAGCTTCATAGCTTGTGGTTATTGCTCATCTTTGGTTCTCTTCAACATAGGTGTGGTGGTTGCCTCCTTATTCTAGCTTGCTTGGCTTGGATTAAGAGGTATGGCACATGACATTTGTGGTATCAGAGCTTAAGATCCAATAATCATTTGATTCAACATCAATCTCATTTCATTTGAAGAGTTTATTGCTTTTGTAGCTTTCTTTTTGCTAATTTCTAAATTTTGAATTTTTGGGTCTGTTTAGACTAATTTTTAGCATATAATTTCATTTCCACTTTCTAAATTTATTCCATAAACTTTTAGAGCTTTGTGTTAGTCTCATTTGCACCAATTTGCAAGCAATTTGGGTAAGGGAGGCAAAAGTTATTGCAATTTTCCCAAAAGTTGTCAAAATAGGTGATTACAAACTAGTTTTCACTTTGTTTGAATTTTTGAGATCTGATTTGAGTATTTCATCCTAGTTTATTTACATAGCTTTTAGAGCATTTCTTAGCTCTAATCTGATCCATATGGCAGGTCATTTGGATTAGTATTCAAAAAGTAATGACAAATCTTGATTTCTAGCTCTAATTTTACTAGTTTTTTTCCTTCAAAATTTTCAGACCTATTATGTTGTAAATTTGACCTATCAAATCACGTTCAATTATTGATCTGCTATAAAATCCTAATAGAGCTTGTTTTAGCTTTCCAGAAGTACTAAGTTTTTGTGATTTGGATCAATTAAGAGAGTTATGATTAAATTAGTGAAGTTGGGTCAAATTTGCCAGAATTCTCGAAATTTCCTTTGTATATCTTGGTGAGAGAGAAGCACTTCAAAGTTTCAATTTTGAAGTTCCTTTTTGTGGTAAATTTTTTTCCAGTTTCTTTATTTTGAAAGGCTTGCAAGACTTTTTACATCATTTTTCAAAAAAAAAAAAATTATTTGCAATATCGTTTTCGAGCACGGTTGGACTATTTAAAAAGTTCGGCTATCCTATTTGCGCTTGAAACCAATATCCCAAAAAAGAAAAGAAAAAAGTTTTATTTTTTATTTTTTTCCAATATTGATATCGAGCATGTTTGTTGCTCTATTCTAATACTTTGTTCATTCTCTTCTTGTTCTTTGAACCACTATACCTTTCTCGTTTTAGCTCTGATTTCAGTGCAGTAAATACAAAAAGTGATCAAAATGACAAGCCTGACACTGTGAAGTTGTTGGAATTTTGTAATTATTATTTTAAAATTTTTCTTTTCAAGACCCCTTTTTCTAAATTGAAATCTATGTATTTTATTTTCAAATCTTCAGATCATCTCCGTATGAGCTCATAGTTCAATGTTGTAAAAAGCAAAAGTGCTCAGTTTCATATGATCTACACATTTTTGCCATTTTTATTTTCACCCATTGTAGAACTCTGAGTTTTAAGTGGGTGGAGAAAAGAGCATTTAAGTTGCTTATCAAAGTCCATTGCACATTCAACTTAGTATACCATACGTCAAGCTATGACAAAGTTCTTAACACCATTAGGGCGCACTTTGGTTGCTATATATCCATAATATGATAGTGCAGTTACAAAGTTGAAGGATCAGGACAAAACACCTATAGGTCAATTGGGAAAATTTGTTAATCCAGGAATGCAGAAAAATGATAGGCCAACTGATTGTGGTGAATCATCATCAACATCATCAGAGAATGAATTGGAAGTGTGAAATGATGATAAAGATAATTCTTCATCAACATCATCAATTAATGAATTGGAAGTGCAAAGTGATGAAGAAGAATAGTTAGCAACAATGGAAAGCCCGTAGACAACTAGTTTATAGCCATGAATGTTGATTACAATTCTTTGATGAAGAACAAGACCTGGAGTCTTGTCGACCCTCCTCCGAATGCGAAGATCATCGACATGAAGTGGATATTCATGTTGAAGCTTAATACAAATGAATCTATATCCAGATGAAAAGTTTGACTAGTGGTGAAACACTACGAATAGATCTACGAAGCAGATTACACTAAGACCTTCAGTCCAGTGGTAAAGCATCAATTTATTCAAACATTACTGGTTATTAGTATGTGGTGACCTAGTTTCGGCAATTTGTTAATGTTTTTGGCTTTTTACTGCTAAAAATCCTAAGCCTTTTCTCTTACCGCAATGCATAAACTGTTATTAGATTGTATGTAGTGCTTTCTAAGAATATACTATATTTGTTTATGCATTAGCTAATTTTTTGAGGAAGGATATTTGAATTTTATGTGACTATTGAAAGGGCTTAACTTTAATTGGAAAGCCAATACGTGAAAAACTATTGCAAGGCAGATTCGAATATCATTTTTCTTCAAATACGCAAATGTTCACCTCATGCATTTCTAAAGACCATTTTGCCCATACATGTGCTTATGGTTTGAAGGCACTTCTTATTTGCTAAATGCTCTATGTAATGAAGGCCTTGCCTACTATCATATTTCAAAGGCAAATAACTTGAAGGGAAAGGCCAGTGACACATATGCCCTTCCTTCTATGGTTTCTTCCACACATTTCTAGTAAGACCAGCGAAGGCAGCGCTCTCTTCCTTGGCATGCAGGTCACCAGCAAAGCAGCAGTTTTCAGATTCTCCAGTGGCGGATTTTAGCAGTCAGCCAGCAGGTCAGAGAGCAGCTATCTACAAACAGATTTGGAGGACGTTTTATAGCACTATCCTTCTTCAAGGATTCTAGTAGTCAGTTTCCAGACCTAGCAGCGGTTCTGCTTCTTACCAGTGGTAGCCATCACCGATCTTGCCTCCAACGGCTGCTTCCAATCTCTTACAAGCGACTATGAGGCAGTTTGGAGATGGTTTGCAGTGCACTTCTAATGCATACTAAATGGTAGTTCCAGCAGACTCCAATGGCAGTTTTCAAGGCATAGTCTCTCACACATTTTATGAAGATGGTTTCCATGACAGCGACTGACCTATAGCCAGCCCACCATCACATTTCCTACAGTCGTATGCATTTCATACAGCCAGCAGACAGCCGCTCCTCTAGCGTACCTCTTCACAAGGCTGTTTTCTTTCACAGGGCAGCATCTCATGTATTCTAACTACTATCTATTTGGCAGCAATGTATTGGCTTATGGAAGCCATATTCCAAATGTCAGATCCTCATTTGCTCTCTCTTTGCAGACAATTATCAGAGCCCACAGCTTCTAGCATGTTTTTCCTTGGCTATATCATGACAAGCTTATGCTATTGTAATGCATTCAGACACAATGTAGAATAGAGGCTCAAAAGCTCTGTTGGTGCTTTAATGTAGATTTACTGCTTTTGCTATTCATCTACAAATTCAGAACCTTTGTGTTCTCAGATTCTTGTATAGAGGTGTAGCTACCCCTCTTCTTTGCAGTGTCTAGATTGTAATGAATATATCTTTGTACTCTGCAAATGGTGAATACAGATAATGTAAATCTGAGTGTTCTGAATCACACACAACTTGTTTCTACTGTGAATACCTTCTGTGCTTTTCATAGAAAGTTATGGCATTGTATTGTTTGTGCCTATACACAGTGTTTGGACTGGAATTGATTAGTGAATTGTCTCTAGCCTTCAATCTTGTGATTTGCGCAGATCATAGGAGTTAGATTCATGATAAGCTACTGTCAAGATAACAGAAACACTGTGTGGCTTTCCCTTTTGCCGAAGTATTTGCTTTCTTGAGTTCACTCCCATTTGAATCTGAAAACCATAATGAAGTATTCAATACTTTTCTCCTGGGTGTTTGTTTTCTTTGAAAGGTTGTACTGGCAGCCCCTTGTGGAAACATCTGTTGATGACCAGTTTGTAATCACTTCTCCTCTCCACTCCATTCATTCTTAGTTATTTCTAGTTTTGCACTAATAATGACAATATTAGTCTTTTTATTGCCCTCTAGTAGGAACGATACCCATTTATACTACAAATATCAATCATTTTGTTGTTGGTATGCCGCGACATATACCAATTTTGTGGTGGCCTAGTCGTTATAGATTTCCACAAAAGCGATGAATTACGTAGTATAAAAGGTTTGATCGTTCCCCAAGAGAGAGAATAATCTCATCCTTTGCATGGTAAATGTATGTATGATGGTAAACAGACTAGAATGTATAAAATTCACAATGCATACTACAGCGACATAACTGATTATCCAAAGATATTTGGGTAAATTGGCATCCATGAACACCAATGATGCTGACTGAAAATCCATGTTAGAGTAACTGAAATTCAGTATAACGTAAGAAATGTGTGTGACGCAAATAGAACAGTATCACAATCAATCACAGATCATACAAAGTGTATTCGCACAAATGATAAAAAGTAATTCTGTGAAAGATAGCAAAGGGAAAGAATGCTCAAGCTATAGGAACTTGCTCTTCACTCTCTATTGATACTCAGCTCTGCGTAGAAATGCGTATGTACAATGGCACAAAGTGCTGTCCTTATAGGAATGTTCTTCAGCCTCAATGTCGCTTACGAACCGTCAAATGTCGGTTCTGAACTTCTATTGCATCTCTTATAGAACGTCACAACTTCTACTCAAAATATGAATTTACAAAGTGCATAATAGGCCTTTACATGAATTTAGGCACTAAAGCACATTTTACATATATAGAAATTGAAATTTTTTACAATATATGACAAAACTTGGATAATGTGAGATCATAAGACTCCACATATCCCCTACCTCAGCTGTGCAACGGCTCGCAAACAACTGATTTATGTCCTTCTCTGTCGCTTTCGACTCGTTGGCTTGCTGTGGAAAATGACCTTGGCTCGGGCCTCATTTTCTTCATTTACTTGCTCCAATGTCATTCCTTTTGTTGCCAGAAAGTAATCGTTTTTCTGGTTATAGTCTTCTTGGTATGACAAGTTCGGATAACCCCCTTTTCCTCAATTACCCATTGGTGCGAGGAGGTTATCAATTAATGTATTATTAACAAGATGCGGGGCTCTTGGAATACTATAGGTATTTCCATCAATACATAATTTTGGCCAATACTTTTTTTTGTTTTTGATTCTTGTAGATCATGCCTTGTGGTGTTGGCTCTTGTGGTATGTCAACCTGATTATGCTCCTAATCAGTTGTGTCCTCCGCTTCCTCTTCTGCATCCCTATTTCCGTCTATGCTGGTTAATGGCGTATACTGGGATGATGGCGAAGTCATTCTCACCGAGCTCCCTTGACTTGATGATGATGATGTGGCTGCTACGGTGGTTGCCTTTGATGTCTGCATCTGGGATTCGGCCTCAATTCATGGGGCTAGCTTTGGTAGCACTGGTGCAATCCTGATGTCTTCCTGTACTGTCAGCACACCAGCATGCATACATAAAATGCCCATCTGCTGACCCAGCCTGGAAAACTGATTAACTTCTACTAATTTACAGAATCGCTTGAAAGGAATCTGTCCGAAGGCAATCGGCTCTCCATTTAAAGCTCTCAGCAGGTATCCCATATTTGTATTTGAGATAGTGTACTCTTGCTCCGGTAAAAAGATAGAAGCAAGAGCAAATCGAACGAAGCTCTTGAGATTGGGATCTCTAATGTAAGAGAGTTTATAACCCCGTTTTTCAAGATAAGCTTCTTCTTGGAAAACTCCGCTCTCCGCGATATAATCCGGTTTAGTAATTGGCATACTACCGTCCATAGGCAATCCTAAGACACGACATTAAAATCATTCTGTAATAACAATCTCTTGATTGCGAACAGTAGTGGAAATATGTCCTTCTTCCATTTCCCCTAGATTGCGGATCAACTCATAACACAAATCAGTAAGAATTACTGATGGGTTAAATTGAAGACGACCTTCAATTCGCGCTCGAACAACTAGTGGTTGTAATGCTGGTATCATTGGCTTTGGGTGCGTTTTGAATACAATTGCCATGGTGCTTGCAGTTGTAAACGAGTGATGGCAGACAAGAGCTTGATCGCAACAATTCGCAAATCGAAGAGCAAGAGTGGTGGAAAGTGGTAGCGACAACAACTGAAGTGTTTGAGGTTTTAGGCGTATTGATGATATATCTGCGAATTAGACTATTATTAAATGGGAGCGTGTCCTTCGTTTTGAAGGTACATACTCAATAATAAAGTGTCTAGTCCTAAAAACAAAAGTAAATAAATAAATAAACAAAATACACGAATGCTTCACTTGGTAAATCAAAGCAAAGATTATTATGCGAAAAATGCGAAGGTGTCAGAAGGTAGATAATCCCAAAAAATGAGAAGGTAAGTGTCGCAATTTCCGTATTTCTAAAATGGTAAATTCACTTAATGCATAGTATGCCAATGCAGTGTCGGGTTTTTCGCAAAGTATAAAATGTAGCAATGCTTTGGTATTTTCGGCATTTTCGCAAAAAAATGTAACCTGGTTTCGGCATTTTCGCAAAAACTTCGATAAAAATGATGCACCGAAAATTAGTCATAGTAGCGCTTCACCCTTGAACCATTTACTCGAGTGTCAAGTAAATGACCTTGGAGATCAGCTAACTGAAGTGATCCATTATTAAAAACTTCTATGACTTTATACGGTCCCATCCATCTGGTATGTAATTTTCCAAGAAACAATATGTGTCTGTTATCATATAGAAGCACATAGTTCCCTTGTTTAGTTTTTATTTTCTTAATGGATTGATCAAAAATCTTTTCTTTTACTCTGAACTCGTTCAGTCTCGATTAATGAAAGAAGACAATCCTCTTCCAGTTGCGTCAAAGAAATCATCCGCTCCCGGAGACTATCGTGTTCATCCATTCGCTCTTCATTACTAATGTGAAATGTCGGAATTTCAAATTCTATTGGTAGTATGGGATGCATTCCATATACAAGATAGTATGGAGTCTGCCTAGTTGTAATCTTTTCAGCAATTCTATATGCCCATAAGACAGACTGTAACTTCTAATCCCAATGCAAAGAATGTGTTTCCGTTACTTTATTCAAAATTTTACATAGAATTCCATTTGTCCGCTCCGTAAGCCCATTTGCTTTTGGATTATATGGAGTGGTTTGGCGATGTGTAATAGAAAAATATGACGACATGGCTTCAATGGTCTGATTAAGGAAATGGGTTCCCCTATCGCTAACAACTTCTAAGGGACAACCATATCGCGTGATAATGTTTTGGAATAAAAACTTTGCTACAGTCTTAGCATCGTTCTTAACTGTGGCTTCGGCCTCTACCATCTTGGTAGCATAGTCCGTGGCAACAAGTATGTAACAACGACGAGTTTTACGCGTGATTGGTTCGATGGGTCCTACAAAATCTATCCCCCACTTCTCAAAGGGTGCTAAGGGGATAATTGGAGTAAGCGGCCAATGTGTTGTGAAGCCGGGTTTCCCCATCCTTTGGCATGCATCACAATTTTTAATGGATAATTTAACATCTCTATGGACGGTAGGCCACCAATATTTAGCATTGAAAAAAAAATTTGCAGTGTTTTTAAGAGCATAGTGACCCCCCGAATCTTCCTCATGTAATGCACTTATTACAGCGGTTGTTTCGGTTGGTTCTAAACATCGGCAAAGACTATCATCAACTCCTAATTTATACAATATACTATTTACAATCGTATAAGGTCCTACCTTAGAAAGAAAAACAGTTTTTTGTTGTTTATTAAAATGTTTAGGATATATCTGGTCCTGTAAGAAATTAATAACATCCATATAAATTAATGTGTCTGATTGAATACGCATTATATGTTCATCTGAAAATTCATCAGAAATGGATTCTAATTGATTTTTTGTTTGGAGGCGAGATATATAATTAGCATTTTGATGATCCTTGCCTCTTATTAATTCTACTTCATAATTAAACTCATCTAATAATAATACCCATCTAGCTATTCTACCCAAAAGATTAGGTTTATTCACTAAATGTTTTAATGCGTAGTGATCTACGTGAAAAACAAAAGGGTATCCTAAAAGGTAATGTCTAAATTTCTTTACTAAATAAATCATCCCTAGTGCTTCTTGCTTTGTAGCCGAATAATTCTTTTCTGATGCAGCGAGTTGCCTTCCCGCATAGTAAATTGAATAATCGATATTTTGGTCATCTTTTTGACTAAGCACTACACCTATCGCAAACGATGATGTGTCTACATATACATGGAATTTTTTAGCCCAATTTGGAGGTCTAACCCCAGTGGCTTCTGCTAATGATTGTTTCAATTGATCAAAAGCTTGTTGATGGTCCTGTGTCCAATGGTACTCAACAGATTTTTTTAGTAAACTTGTTAAAGAAGTTACTATTATAGCATAATCTTTAATTATCCTTCGATAGTAACCTACATGTCCTAGAAAACCTCTAAGCTCTCTTAAATTGGTTGGTTCTAATAATTCTAAAATCATTTTTATTTTTTTGATGTGGGCTTGTATACCATCCTTCAAAATTTTATGCCCTAAAAGGATGTCTTCCCTCACCCCAAAGTAACACTTAGCTGGATTCAGTTTAAGAGATGTCTCTTGACATCTTCTCAATGTTTTCTCTAATGCATCTAAATGGTTTTTAGTTGATGAATAGACACAAAAGTCATCCACGAAAATTTCTAAAAACTTTCTTAAATTTTTTTGAAAAATATTTGTCATCATACGTTGGAATGTGGCAGGTGCATTACAAAGACCAAAGGGCATTCGCGTATACATGTACGTCCCACAATCAGTAGTGAAAGTAGTTTTGGATCTATCTTCCTCTTTTATAAAAACTTGGTTATAACCTGAGAATCCATCTAAACAGCTATAACATTCATGACCAGCTACCTGGTCAAGAATGGTATCTGTATATGGCAGAGGATGATAATCCTTTGTTGTAGTAGCATTTAGTTTCCTAAAATCTTGACATAGTTTTTAATATTATAGAATCCATAAGAAACTTATGGTCTCCAATATAAACTGTAACCTGAGCCAGTTCTCCTATTGGTGATCTTCTAGTTGCATCGGCTAACCTTAAATGTCTTAAGGTGGGTGCTATTCTATGATGAATGCCTAATTCATATGTTGTTTCTTCAGTCATTATATTTACACTGGATCCAGAATCTATGGGTACATTATCTAAGATGCAGCCATTAATTACTACTTGAATCTCTGGTTGGCCTTCATCACCGTAATTAACTAATCCTATGTTGACTACTGGTAACTTTGCTTTTCTTCTCTTTTTATCTTGCAAAAATTGCTTAATTTCTTTTTTATAATATTGGTTATCATCTAATAATTGTTTAAAAGTTATATTGGGCATTCTAGAAACAAGGTCTTCGACAAGAATGTAAGAATGCTTTTTAAGTGGTGACAGATCTCTAGGTATCTCGCTACTTATAACTGGATCTAAAAATATCACTTTTTTAACTTGTCTAGTTTCTTTGTCTAAAAGCTTCTTAGCTTGTGAACTAATATCAACATCATAATATTTTCCACTAGACTTATTAAGCATTAATTCTTTATTACTAGGAATTTTTACTAACTGTTCTACGACCTTCGCTTTTTCTATCACGTTTTTTGCAGTTTTTGTAATTTTCGTCTTAGTTTTCTTCTTATCTTCAAGAGTCAAAGAATCTTTACTACTTCTTGTAGTTACTTCATTTATTTTTTCCTCTAAATCTGGCAATTGATGATCTTGATCTAATAATTCAGACTCTACTTCTATCCTCTGAACTATCATGTCAGTGTTAGTCTTAGATGACCGAAGGTCATCTTCCCTAGATTAGTTTACAAGCCTTGGTTTAGACCGTGGCTGTTGTGGCTGAGGACATTCAGCAGTGACATGCCCTTCACCTTCACAGTTAGCGCAGAGCGGCACATATCCTGTTGATCTCTTGCAATCAGGTGAATAGTGACCCGGGGCTTCGCAATTGTAGCACGAACCCCTTACTCTGGTTGGTGGAGTGGAATCTCGTGTTCGGCCCCTTCGCAAAATAGTGTATTTGGACCTTTAAATCACTCATTTCTTTTGTTAACAACTCAACACTTTTTCCTAATGGATCCATCTTTTCGGATTTCTCCATTCTTTTCGTTCTTTCTGAGTTCCTATTCTTGGTTTTCTTGTAAGAAAATTCTTCTTCCTATGAAGAAGAATAAGATAAATACTTAGAAGATTCTTCCATATCCACTAAATCAGATTCTGATTCAGACTCAGTAGATGTTTCAGATTCTTCTGTTTGTTTAAATTTGTGCTTTTTACTACTTTTTCTTTCATTTCTCCGTCTGCAAAAAATTCGAGAGGTTTCGTAATTCTCGGCAGAGGCAATGACATCTTCCAAAGAAGTCATCAAACCCTGTTGACAATAACGATCCATTTTCTTAGGCAAACCACCCAAGAGCCATTGCATAGGAACTAGATATTGGGCTCCTAACTTTCCTATTAAATTCTTCACCCTACGAGTATATTTCCTAAGTGATTCCTTTGGCTTTTTCTCAACAGAGTTAAGCCGAGCCAACAATCTAGTGGAATATACTATTCTCTTAAACAGTTTAAGGAATGCTGCTTTTAAAGCGTTCCAAGTATTAATTGTTTCCGGTACTAATTGACTATACCAAATCCTAGCCTGCTTCCACAGAAGACCTGGCAAAATTCTAACTTTATCCTCGTCTGTCTACTCTTTGTTTGCTATGGTAACGGATTCAAATTGCGACAAATAACTATCCGCATTCAGATGATGATCCCTTAAAAAAATCGTATCTGATTTTTGTAGATGTGGGTGGCGCTGGATTAGCCATATTAACAGATGGTGGTGAACTAGATGAACTTGGAGGATTCGAATCTAAACTTTGCTCGGACAAAGATTCTGAACTTGGTTCAGAAGTAGAATCAGACGAATCTGATTCAGGTGAATTTGTAGAACTTGGTGTTTCAACGGATCTTTCCTCAAATGAATCTACAAATGCTGTAGTAGCGTTTAGAAGATCATTAAATGCTTCAGGTGTCAATCTTGCTCTAACTGGTGAGTTTTGCAAATTCTGCAAATACAAATCTCTAGACTTCCTCTATGCTTCTAATCATTGTGCACGCTCTAAACGTTTTTGTTCAATAGTTGCTTGAGAGTATGTTCTTGGCATGCATTACATGAGAAAGATTCGTAGATGTAATACACTTAAAAAATATCGCAAAAGGTGAAATTCATCTCCCCGGCAACGATGCCAGATTATGTGGTGGCCTAGTCGTTATAGATTTTCACAAAAGCGATGAATTACGTAGTATAAAAGATTTGATCGTTCCCCAAGAGAGAGAATAATCTCATCCTTTGCATGGTAAATGTATGTATGATGGTAAACAGACTAGAATGTATAAAATTCACAATGAATGCTACAGCAACATAACTGGTTATCCAAAGATATTTGGATAAATTGGCATCCAAGAACACCAATGATGAAACGATTTGGTCAAGGTCTGCAATTGTAAATATTACTTTATCTTCCAAGCTCATCAAACATCAGGTAAACAGTCAGAACAGACAACAACTAGCAAATAGATTCATCAAGCAGAATCACATTGGCTAAGGATTCTTCTTAATCAAACACAGAGGATTAGTTCTTATTGCATAAAGCAAACAAATCAAAACATCAAACAATCTCATTATCTGAACACATAGCTCATTCAGAGTTTAAAGAAAGTTCTGCGGTTATGCTTAACAGCTTCGACTAATTCCCTGCACACATTAGTCAGAATTGTTACTTGTTGGTGTCGCCTGAAAATCCATGTTAGAGTAACTGAAATTCAGTATAACGTAAGAAATGTGTGTGACGCAAATAGAACAGTATCACAATCAATCACAGATCATACAGGGTGTATTTGCACAAATGATAAGAAGTAATTCTGTGAAAGATAGCAAAGGGAAAGAATGCTCAAGCTATAGGAACTTGCTCTTCACTCTCTATTGATACTCAGCTCTGCGTAGAAATGCGTATGTACAATGGCACAAAGTGCTATCCTTATAGGAATGTTCTTCAGCCTCAATGTCGCTTACGAACCGTCAAATGTCGGTTCTGAGCTTCTATTGCATCTCTTATAGAATGTCACAACTTCTACTCAAAATATGAATTTACAAAGTGCATAATAGGCCTTTATATGAATTTAGGCACTATAGCACATTTTACATATATAGAAATTGAAATTTTTTTACGATATATGACAAAACTTGGATAATGTGAGATCATAAGACTCCACATGGTAGAAGATCTGGACATTCACTAGATGGATGTTCATATAGCATTCCTTAATGGATACATATAAGAAGACATCTATATCTATCAACTGGAAGGTTATGTCTTTCAAGGTCAAGAGCATAAAGTATGCAAGTTGTAGAAATCTCTCTACAAGCTAAAGCAAGCTCCAAGGGCCTAGTCAATAGGATAAATCGATTCTTGTTATAGCACCAATTTACTTCCACTTCTATAGATTCAGCAAATAGGTCAACCAACTTCATCAACAACTCTTGATTTCCCATTGAATTTGATGAGAAGAAGTGCAGAGAATTGGATCGGATTGACTTCGTCTCTTGTGCAGCCCTAATAGGACTATTGATCGAAATTGGATGCACAAAACGAATCCTAAAGAAATTCACCCTTTCTTCTCTTCGATGGACTCGGATAGAATTTAATTCTGACTGGCGGCGGCTGCTGCTAGATTAGATCTACAATCTTCCAGAGTGTAGACAGACATTGCTGACCTACGTCATTAATTCGTTTAGGCATTCAACAAGATTGAGCCATTGTCAATAAGAATAAACAACTGAAGATGTACAAATGACGATCAGACATCCAAACATTCGATATCATTCAAGATAAAGAGAGGCATGTGCATAATATCTATTGTATTATCAATGATCTTTTTTTGTGACAAATCCACCCAACGCGTCGGCGCAAGAGATACTATGTCTCTTGCGAACTACATCAGACAGTTTCGCCTACTAGTGGACTCTTGGACATCATTTGGCAGTTCTATGCCTAGCTCACATCGATCTTCAACCAATTTGATGTTCAATCGATTCTCTCGTATTCGTCCTGTTTATAAATGGATTGAGAGAAATGGTTTAGTTTAATCACAAATTACAAGAACAACTGGTTAAGCACGTTCTAACGACACTCAATTTGTCATTGCCATTGTCTCTGGAGGTGGTACTCCTCCTGGTACTTGGCTTGATCTCCTTTGTACTTGAGCGTGAAGATCCATCGTCTTTCGATCTTCGGGTGTTTTGAGCTTCGTGGCTTCGTGTCTTCCTTTGGCCTTCAGCTTTCCCTTCAAGGTCCTTCGGTCTTTGAACTTTGGATCTTCATCTTCAAGCCTTCATTTGTTTGACCTTCGTGTCTTGGATCTTGGCCTTCATTAAAACCGTTATGTAGGTGGTTATTTTCCAGGACGATTACCGCCTGTGGGCAATTCCTTTTTATTTATGCAGATACAAAGACCTGTTGGTCCTTTTCATGTATTTCTCGAAAGCTATCAAAGCTTTGTGGCTAGAAACATTGAGTTTCTCAACTCCCTCTCAAAGCGTGGTAGCTTTACGATTCCCAGACTCGTCCTCTACCTCTCAAACATCCCCTTGTTTAAAGGCTTAGTAAAGATGTTGGCTACCATCTGCTTCATTCCAATGAAGGTGGTCTTCGATTCTTTTCTCTCGACTAGGTCCCTTATCAAATGATATTTGATTGCAATGTGTTTCATCCTTGAATGAAAAACGGGACCCTTTGTCAAGTTTATGATAGATGTATTGTCCATTTGCAGAATCAAAGGTTTGTTGGTGGTTTCACCCAGTCCGAACTGTCTGAGCCATGTGATCTTGTTGGCCATCTTGGCAGTTGCGACATATTCTGCTTCGCAAGATGACTGGACGTTGATGGTCCGCTTCTTGCTAACCTAGAGAATGGCTGCCTTTGCTGTGATGGTGCACCCTCCTGAGACACTTTTACAGTCATCCTTGAGTGATGCCCAACTTGCATCGCTATAAGAGTGCAATTGGAATCTGGCATCCCGGGAGTAACACAGCCCGAAATCCTGTGTTTTCTTAAGGTACTGTAGGATTCGCTTCGCAATCTTCTAGTGTATAAGACTTGGGGTTTCACGTTGAATTGGTTCATCCTAAATATGTCATAAGCGATGTCAAGGCACGTGTTATCTACTAGATACATCAACGATCCAATTAGCCTCCTGTAAGATGTGTTGCATGGCTTTCTTCGCTTCGTCGGTTTTTGGACCATCTTCGTTTGTCGGAATCGTTTCTGCAAGCATTGGGGTGTTGGCCCCTCATCGTTGTGAACTATGTTTTTTAGCTTGTTTCTGGCTCCTTGTTATGAATGTATGATCTGTTGGATCTGATAGCCTTCAGAGATCTGATAGACTATGATTGGCTTTTGTTGTAATAAGCTTCAATCGGTTTTGAAGCTGTTATCGGCTCTAATACCACTAATGAGAAGAAGTGCAGAGAATCAGATTGAATCGACTTCGTCTCCTGTGCTGCTTTGATAGGACTGCTGATCGAAATTGGATGCACGAAATGAATCCGAAAGAGATTCACTCTTTCTTCTCTTTGATGGACTCAGATAGAATTTGATTCTGATTGGCGGCTGCTGCTGTTAGATCTGATCTACAATCTTCAAGAGTGTAGACAGACACTGTTGACCTACGTCATTAATTCGTTTAAGCATTCAACAAGATTGAGCCATTGTGCGGAATAAGAATAAACAGCTGAAGATGTATAGACAACGATCAGACATCAAAACATTTGATATCATTCAAGATAAAGAAAGGCATGTGCATAATAGCTATTGTATTATCAATGATCTTTTCTAAAGCGTTGTGTGACAAACCCACCCAACGCGTTGATGCAAGAGATACTATGTCTCTCGCGAACTATATCAGACAGTCTCGCTTACTAGCGGAATCTTGGACATCGCCTAACAATTCTATGCCTAGCTCACATTGATCTTCAACCAATTTGATGTTCAACCAATTCTCTCGTGTTCGTCTTGTTTATATATGGATTGAGAGAGATGGTTTAATTTAATCACAGATTACAAAAACGACTGGTTAAGTACGTTCTAACAGCACTCAGTTTGTCATTGCCATTGTCTCTGGAGGTGGTACTCCTCTTGGTACTTGGCTTGATCTCCTTTGTAACTAAGGATAACGAAGGGTGTAACCTATCTTTTGTATCAAACTGAGTTTTCGCTTGTGTTTTTCAACACACAACTAGTTTTGTTACTTTTGTACTGGGTCTTTTCTCTAGACTGTGTCTTCTACTACAGTCCTTGAGCGTGTGCTTCCCTGTTCTTTCCTTATGGCCAATCACTTTCAGAAGCGTGACAAGCCGACCCCTCCTTCTTCCATCAGACGACCCCCCGATCCCCCCCCCCCCCCCACCACCCACTTTGCCTCTGCTCAAAGTAGACATGTTTCTAATCTTGCTTTCATTAGTACCAAGAAAGATTTGTCAACTAGCTTTGATAGGACATATTTAGGGCTTATGCACTATTGCCTTAAAGCAGAGATTTGGCAAAAGAAGGAAGGTATTGTACTCACTCACATGAAGTCTATGAGGAATGCTTGAATGCTTTAGAATTAGTGATAGCAAACCAATCTCTACCCCAATTGAAGTTGGTAGGAAGTCATGAAGTGGGGATAATGCAACATTGTTCGTCAACTAGTTGGGTGTTTGATTTACCTCACTATTAAACATTTTGAAATTAGCCATGTTGTTAGCCTAATGATTTATTTTATAGTAATACCTGCAGAGATATTGGAAAGCTATGGAAATAATTTTGCACTATGTTAAGGACACAGCTACTTATGGTTTGATGTATGAAAAACAATATGATTTTTTTTAAGTTGCAGGGTTTCGTAGATGTTGATTGGGCAAGTAGTGGTGATGACAGGAGATCCATCACATATTACTTTTTTCATTTTGGCGATGGTGCTTTATCTTGGTCCAATAAAAAGTAGGAAACAATTGCTCTATCCCCTATAGAAGCGGAGTTTAAAGCCTTATGGTCAGCAATGCATGAATATTATGGTTGAGACGAATGCTAGAAAATATTGGCATCTTATAGATGAGCCTACCATCATTAAGAGTGATAGCCAGAGTGCTATATAGGTAGCTAAGAATCTAGTGTTTTGTAAATGCAATAAACGTATTGAGACAAACTATCATTTCATTAGATAAAAGCTTTTATCTAGAGAGATTGATGTGATCATTGTAGGATTGAAGACTAGCTAGCTGATATCTTTACAAAAGCTTTAAGTTTGAGTTTCTTAGAGAAAAACTAGATGTATGTAAAACAAACTAGGGCTTAAGAGAGAGTGTTCGGATAATAAGCCCAATTGACTCATGGACAAAAAGATAAGGGCATGAGCATTTGCGGTTGCCTCTCGTACCACTAAATATGGGAATGCTTGTACTTATTGAAAAAATCCTATGACTCCCACTAAAAATCAATGTTCATATACCACCCGTTGGCACTTGGATTATTCTATGTCTCATCCAGTAGGGCCCATTTATACTCTTTGAAAAGTTTAAGCTGTCACGTTAGTTGTGGTTCTATCTTTGGAAACGTCTAATATTCCCTCCCTTTTAATAGGTTAGTAGTGTAGGAAAGTAAATAGCCACCATATGGAATAGCCTAATGTGATTTGATTTAATGGAAAATCTTCATTTTCACATAGCTAATATCAATATTCAATTCATTCTACTTATGCTCAAGAGCTTCAAATTGTTGATTTATAGTGATCATTGATCATACTTCCAATTTCAACTTGAGGTGATTGAAGGTGCTGGATTCGATAAAGAGCACCATAATTGTTTTAGCATATTAAAGAGCAGCATTTATTTTATTTTTTTTTCTAAAATTTGTTTTTTTTTTTTTTTCATTTTGCTTTTTCTATATTTTTGTTTTCGTTTTCAAAAGGATCAATCGTATTACATCTTTAAGGTTGTCCCGTTCTCATCTATTGATGAATTGTTGCTTCCAAATATATCTTTGTTTGGTGAAGTTGTTGTGTTTGTCATTGTAAAATTTCCAAATTCATCAACAATCTTTCTAGTGAAGATGATAGTTGCCTTCTTATCAGAAAGATAATGTGCACACTTTTCATGAAATATGTATACGAAGCTAAGTATCAACTAGTCATAAGTTGGAGTAAGGCTGCATCGAAGAACAAATGCATCTCCAAAATACTAGTGTCAAAATGTCCCTTACGTTCTATAAGATATTTATCGAATTTTGCCTCTCTAAAACTTGCTTCGCTTTATGGTACTCTATACTGTTAAACTTTATACAGGTGTATTTTTACCTGTTATGCTATAAATTGAAGGGTTCAAAGGGTTTGGTCTTGACTTGTCAAGAGGGACTATGTAAAACCTTGTTACTCTCTCTCTCTCTCTCTCTCTCTCTCTCTCTCTCTCTCTCTCTCTCTCTCTCTCTCTCTCTCTCTCTCTCTCTCTCTCTCTCTCTCTCTCTCTCTCTCTCTCTCTCTCTCTCTCTCTCTCTCTCTTCTATGAATTTTCTATGGTGAGGTACTCCAAGGGATAGATCCATAAGGCATTATCATCAACACGAGGTATGCACATAAAACACAGGTTATGTTGAGCCTTATCCACACCATTCACATACAGATTGGTAGTAATCCAATTACCTCATCAGTGGCATTTTTAAGTTTGTTATTCATTATACTTTTTTCATGTAGCCACTTGGTATTTTTCAAAGAGTTTGTTACAACATCTTTGCAAATCAAGGCATGTTCCATAACAGTCTCATGATCAATATTTTGATAAGTAGGTAAAAAAACTTGCCAATTCAAACCATCCATGATAAAGTTCTAAAGCTATCTCATTTATATTAGACTGACGCAATGGGATGTGATTAAGTCCTTTGTTCAGGTCATTCTTTAAAGCTTTGCTTCTAATAATTCCAGTATCCATCGAGACAACATGCCCAAAAATTCCGGAAATGAACTCTTTAAAACATTTATTGTCAGCGCAAGTACAAGGTGAAATGTTGTCAACATCGAAATCACAAAAGACTCGAAAGGATTTATACCATTCATGTTTCAATTGTAGAAAGTAAAACCAACCAAACACAATAAGCTCAAAAGTCTTATCAATATGACCGAAACTTTGAAGTAAGGTTTCAGCATATAGTTGTTTAATATCAATCTTCTCAAAGCATTTGTTATAATAACGTAAATGCAAAAAAAACTTCCCTCTGTCTCTTCTAACCACTAGTCGTCGTCTACCAGTATTGTTGACCTCCAATATCCTTGTTTCTTCTATGTCCTCCTGCACATGGATCAATCACGGTAAAAGTTCAGCTTTTTGATAGGAAGATCCCCCTTACCACCACTGCTTTGCCCTTCTTTGCCTTTGTTCAGAAAGTTCTTTCTCTTTCTGTTATTGCCACTGCCTAATATGACTGAGCTTGAATTGTTCAGGTTGAAGGAACTCGTTTTTTTGCTAGTACTCTGGAAGTATTTGTCTTGCAAGGCAGAGAAGCTGGGTTTTTTCAAAAGGCATTCAATTTCTCGAACGTTTTCAGCATCGCCAAGGTGTACAAGGAGCTTAGTAGTAGGGTTTATGGAAAGTTCAATGGCAACATCAATCATGTATTGTCGGATATACAGAAAGACAAGGTGGGACTTGACAACCTCTCTAGCAGATTTATGCAACCAAAGGAAGAAGACATTAAGCTGATTTTGCAGAGACGCACTAGGAAAGAAAATGGAAAGATTATTCATTATGTACCAAATAGAGTGATCAAACCATATGATAGAAGAAGGAAGGCTCTAGAGTTTATAAGCAGTTTTTGCATATTTAAACTCAATGATACGACTTGGTACCAATGGTACTTGGCAACTATTGGCCTGACAAAATTCAAAGGCAAATTGATTTCCCACATCACAGATTTCTTGTGAGAAGGACTCTAACTGAGAAGCACTGTCTTCATCAAGGTCTTTGGTAAAATCAAAGGGTGACGTGAAGTAGGAGCAGTAGTAGGGACAGGGGTATCAATAGAGGAGTCACCATTTTCTTTTTCCAAGCAAGCAAATACTTTCCAAATATGCATATTACAGAACTTTTCTTCAACAACAATTCGTTCAGCATAGTTTGAGAGGTCCATATAATTTTTTTCAACCATGCTAAGGGTATCCTTCTCTTTAATAAAATCTGTATAAATTTTGATCCAATCCATGATGCACATCAAATCAACAAGGCAAAGAAACTTTGCTCATACAAAGAGCCATGGTAAATCGCAATAAGTACAAGCATTTCTGAGCCAAAAATCAACACTGGCCAGCAGCCAGCCAGATCCGCCTCAAAGAGGGCATTGGCCAGCGACTACTCTCTTTTCAAAAAAGGTAATAATGATAATCAAAAGTTGGCTTGCTGTCCATCGCTTATCATAGGTCAAAAAGGTTGAAAAAATACCTAAAAAATTGCCCATGTTTGCTCCTTGGGACAATGATCGATTGCAGTAGTATCCAATCACAATATGCAAGCCAAATAGCTACTACACAAAGGTAATCACAGCAACTTGTGAGCATTCATTCTTAGCATACATCCTTCATTATCAGCGAGCTACCATTCCTCAAATCATTCTCACCTTTGTTTGCAGTATCATTCACACGATTGCTCTTCCAATAGCATTCACGAGCTTTTTCTTCAATCACAATCGCCGTATGGTAGAGCACCAGTAGAGCAAGAATGAGAGAGAGAGAGAGAGAGAGAGAGAGAGAGAGAGAGAGAGAGAGAGAGAGAGAGAGAGAGAGAGAGAGAGAGAGAGAGAGAGAGAGAGAGAGAGAGAGAGAGAGAGAGAGAGAGAGAGAGAGAGAGAGAGAGAGAGAGAGAGAGAGAGCAAGAAAGCATGAGGAAAAGTGAATAGGATTGTGTGATTTCTCTCTTATTAGAACCAGAGGACACTTAGATGTACTAAGTGCAAATTGCTGCTCATCGTTAGATTAACTGTCCATAATGTGCACAGATCCTGGCCATTGAAAGATTCACAACTTTCCCACCAATTTTAAAAAAAAAAACATTTTCTATTATGTGGGGTCTTTTATCATAGTAAGGCATTTTTTTGCCCCCACTAGTAAATAAGGTTAGTACATGACATTTACATTCCATAGAGTCTTGCGAAGCGAATAAAGTGATATATGTATGTAACAGAGCCCATGAGAGAGTTACAAGACAACACTTAGTTCCTCTTGACAAAGCAAGACTAAAGCTCTTTAAAGTCTTTATTCATAATCCAACAAGGTAAAGTACAGCTGAAAAGTAAAATACAGCACTAGAAAAGCACCATAAAGCATAACCACTTTCAAGACGTCCAGCTGATACCTGCCACCATCCCACAAAACAAAACCACTCAAGTTAGTTCAGTGAGAAAGACAGGTGTCATAGCTGAACGACAGTTGTTATTCATGTCCAAAAGAAGTTATACTACTTAACAGCTTTGAATAGCATTTTAAAACATATAGTCCAGTCTTTCCAAACACACAATGTTTTAGCAAATAGGCCAAGCCGTTATATCACCATATCAGGACGAGTGCCATACTGATCAGCTTACGGTCAATTGGCCCGTTTCAGTTCATTTTAATCAAAGAAGAGTATGAAAAGTTAAAACTGTTAGAAGTTTTAATTAGCCAGAACACCTTGTGTGAAATTAGCTTCATATTGTGAGATCAAAAAGATCTATACACACTATTAAAGAGAGCTCATTTGTCAGAAAAAAGTACAAAAATGTTCATCCTACCATCGCTGGTTGGAGGAGGATGTTGATGTGAAAAAAGCATTTGAAAAGATAACCTAATTTTATGGTCCATCGTTGGACAGACAGTCACGGATGATCTTAGATTGTAAGTACATGAAAAGCAGATGGCCCTCATGTCCATCGTTGGACAACAAGGTAGGTATGTGCAAAACGGTGAGTATGTGTAAGACTAATCATGCATGAAGTATCCATCGCTGAATGAAGCACAAGCATATACATTTATCAACCATAAATTATGCAATAGGCAGCGATTTGTCCATCGCTGGACAGCGCCCAACCTATATTCAAAAAGTGTGAGCAAAGTGTGCATAAATGAGGCAGCCCTCCATCACTGTCTTCTAAGTAGTATAGAGCAAGTTTTTGCTCATAAAATGGTTACTATATCATTGTTATCACCTGCAATATCAGAGGATTATCACAAAAACAAAACTATCCATCGCTGCCTATTGAGGCAGAATGGATGGTTTCAATCATCAACAAGTATCATTGTTGTCCATCGCTGGATCTCGATGCATTCTTAACCTATCACATCCTCTTTGCAACTTGGAGTGATGAATAGCATCGAGAAGCAAAAGGTAGTCAAAGTATTCTTAGCATGAGAGCAGAACAATTACGAGAGAACTATAAAAGAGAAGAAGATACATACCGTAGCTTATCAAATCGTTGATCCGTAGGTAGGGCGCATTTCCAGTGAGTGACAGAGGAGCAAAACTTCTTCACCGGTGTTGTAGAGCAAAGGGTTGAAGAGAGCGCGCACTTATAGTGCCCAGTAAGGTAGTAACCTGGAAGGTGTGAGTGGGAGTGGGAAATTCCATTTCCCTCCAATTTATTTTAAATGGACCAAACCATTTCAATTTTTTGTGGGAAACCTTCTAAATAAAAAAATGGAACTTCATCATATGCAAGGGTACAACAATAAAAACCTTGTAAGTTTGGAGGAGCGGTATGTCAGTATCTGTCCACGTTTTCTGTTAATGCAGTAGGGTGAAACTAAACAAAGGAGCATCCATGAGAGAGAGAGAGAGAGAGAGAGAGAGAGAGAGAGAGAGAGAGAGAGAGAGAGAGAGAGAGAGAGAGAGAGAGAGAGAGAGAGAGAGAGAGAGAGAGAGAGAGAGAGAGAGAGAGAGAGAGAGAGAGAGAGAGAGAGAGAGAGAGAGAGAGAGAGAGAGAGGACCTCATCTAATTACCATTTTCTCTCCTTGCTTGTATGAGAAAAAGGACTTTAAAAATGTATTGTGTTTATATATGATTCTATTGTTTCAAGTAGCTATCATCTACTACACCAATATCTTAGAATAATTTAAACCAACCTGAGTTGAGAGAGAGAGAGAGAGAGAGAGAGAGAGAGAGAGAGAGAGAGAGAGAGAGAGAGAGAGAGAGAGAGAGAGAGAGAGAGAGAGAGAGAGAGAGAGAGAGAGAGAGAGAGAGAGAGAGAGAGAGAGAGAGAGAGAGAGGACCTCATCTTATTACCATTTTCTCTCCTTGCTTGTATGAGAAAAAGGACTTTAAAAATGTATTGCGTTTATATATGATTCTATTGTTACAAGTAGCTATCATCTCCTACACCAATATCTTAGAATAATTTAAACCAACCTGAGTTGAGGCCACCCTTAGTTAGGGGCTCTCACCCGAATCCCAAGCCAAGAAGTTATCTTGTATCTTGCCAATAACTATTGACTAACAATAGCTTCTCTTGTCTTTTGGAGAGCCTTGCAACTCAAGCTACCGCTCATGACAAGATACTCCTCACAAGTGGAATGCAATTACTTCATCCTTATTCCCAAAGTTTTCCAAAGATGATCACATCATCATCATATATCTATCTATCTATTAATATTTGGACAAGGAAAAGGCAATAAATTCACATGAAATTGTTCTCATTTTATTTTTTTCATTTAATATTTGATCTCATTCACATTGCATCTCATCCAGTTTATTTGCTTTTAGCCATTCAAGAGTTTGCCATGTAAGTCTTTTCTTCTACTTGTTAATAATCAAAAGTGAGCATGTATAATTTTCTTGAACAATTTTAGTTTTCATAGAAAAAAAAAGTTGCCAAAATAGATAGGAGGTCTAGACTATTTTTATTCAAATCAAAATTAAGACATAGAAGAGAGATAAAACTTAAGCAAGAATCATGGTAGGGTTGCACCCCTTTGTCCTCTTAGTGCATATGGTCATTTATAAGCAAAAAGAAAAAACTATAAGCTTGACACCAATAATTTAACTTTTTAAGAAGATTGGGATTGAAAACGACCTCCCTATACTTTATGTGTTAGTTTGTCCCTTTTCATATATTTGTTGTCCATATTCTAATAGTATGATGTCACTTTTCCTGCCCAAAAGAAAACAAGTTTCCTTCACATATGAGAGTTTCACTTTTGCTTTAATGTCTGAAGGTGAGAGCAGATGTGGAAAGAAGATGTCAATCAATAGGCCCTACATTGAAGTACAAATGAAGTGTTGACTTCAAACTGCATTAACTTTCATTTGTAACTTTCAAGCAAGAAACCTCATTCAAGTTTTCTTTATTACAAGAATTCAAATCAAAACTATCATTCAATCATTGAATATAAAAGGCACCTCATGAAAGGACTTACCAACCACTGCTCATATCTTAGAATGGACACTCTAGACCAAAAAATAAAAAGGGAAATCAAAATCCATAGTGAGAAAATATGACAAATGAACAATCTCAAAAAAATGAGATATCCACCAAAACGAACTTGGAAAAAAAAATTCTTAAAATCAATCTAATCAATCTAAAATTGGCGTTGTGTGAAATAATTGAAAATAGACCACACACAAGATCTAAGCTACATACATTATACCAATGATGTGCTTTACTTGCTCAATACATCAATAAGTCCAATTTGAACTAAGGTCTTAGGGATGTTTCAATGGACAAAGCTTTGTTATCCTCATCACTTGCCATTTCATGTGATCATTTCAATATCAAATGGAGTGAGATTTCCATTCAAGAATAACAAAATCTTAAAATCAACCTAATCAATCTAAAATTGGCATTGTGTGAAATAATAAAAAATAGACCACACACAAGATCTAAGCTACATACATTATACCAATGATGTGCTTTACTTGCTCAATACATAAATTAGTCCAATTTGAACTAAGACCTTAGGGATGTTTCAATGGACCCAAAACTTTGTTATCCTCGTCACTTGCCATTTCACGTGATCATTTCAATATCAAATTGAGTGAGAATTCTATTCAAGAATAACACACAATAAAATTGATTTTATCAAAAGAAACAATATTTGGGTTTTCAAAAAGACACACGAATAGACATATGGAAAAAACAATGTGGTAAATGTGACCTTGAAAATGAAATGCAAGAGGAGGAGTTTTAAAATTTGAGTTTCAGAAGTTGATCTTGGGAGAACATATATGTGTCTACGCAACAAGATACAATTCTTAGTACTTGGATTACGTAAAATTAGGTGGTCTTATTTCATCAACCATAGTAGACGTATTGAGGGACTAAGTCTGTGCTATTTCTCCAAAGGAGTCCATAAGTTTCATAACAAGAATAGTTATAAAGTCCTTAGGCCCATATTGAGACACGCAGAAAAAACACTAGATAGGCGATGAGAGTATGCGTCTAACTACATCAATTCTAGTAGCAACATAAAGGTTTTCAAGGTTCAATATGAAGAGCTTGAAAATGAAATTAATCAAGAGCCAATCAATTTTCCATCTATTTGTGAAGTAACAGATTGAATGGAGCACATAAGAAATGAGTCACACCGGGAGGAACAAGGAGAAGGCAATGATGGGTGAGAGCAATAGGAACTAAAATGTTGTGATTTACCTTTGAAAATGATGAGAGAAGGACAAGTTGAGAAATTTTTAGAAAGTCCCAAGGCTATTTTCTCATGTAAGCCCAAGAGAAAAGCGACATGATCAACAAAAAAGATGTGGGAGATGATTTCCAAGAAGATAAAAACCCTAATGAGATTGGCTAATTTGTAGGAAAAGAAAAAGCCAAAGCTCATAGATTTGAGGGATATTCTTATCTTATCACAACTAATTTGCAAGGGTATGTTAAAAAGAACCATGAAAGTGAGTGTTGGTCATAATATTCAAATGCATGGCTTTAGCCAAGTGGAGGAAGTAAGGAGAATATCTAATGGTTTCACAACTCTAAAAAAAACGTAGCTTTAGTTCTTATGATCGAATGTCTTATTGAGGTCCAAACTAAAAAATAAGACTTGGAGGAGAAATTGTGCAAAGAGTGAAGTTTGAACACTTTTCTTTCCTTAACAAAATTAGATTGTTCTAGAGAAATAAATTCATCCTCGATGTGGAGATAGTCTTTCAATTGAGGTCTCATCAATGATAATGTAGGAGATATTGAGCATGGTGGGAGAAAGGAAGTTGTTGATCAAAGATAGGTTTTTGTTTAATATATCGGTTCATTTGTACTCTCTCCAGGAGATGAAGGGAAGGGTGTAGTGATAAGAACAAGATAAATACAAAAGAGAAGGCCAAATTTTTTGTTATTCCTAAAGTTTGTGAAGAATTCAAGATAGCACCATCAAAGTTATAGCTCCTTTGAAAGCAAGAATGCAAAAAAAAAAAGCTCAAACTTTTCCTAAAAGACATGAGCATCCCATGTAGCTCCATCTTGGAAATAAAGAAAAGGCTTAATCTTCTAGAGATTGACATATGAGAGGATGAGGAGTCACGTAGTCATAGAGCTATATGGTTTGTTCTTAAACCTTGAAAAAGGTCTAGTATTGAAGTTATCAATACCAATGACAAACAAGGAGTGAAAGAAAGAAAATATCTATCTATGTTCATTTTAGCAAAGGAGACATAAGAGAAAGAGCAATGAAAAAGGTTTGGTGAGTGATCAAAGAGTGTGTTGAAGATGAGGGCTTCTACCTTCTGGATCTTCACCTAGCTAGGGGAGGAGGAGATGTAAAATATGTCTAAATGGGAGGAGCAAAACCAAGGGATCAAAATCAGAGTTGATCTTCAAGGTCAAAATCATAAATGATCTTTATGGTCCAAATGGAATATCGATCTTCACAACCACCAATAATGATCTTGTGTACTTATAAAACATATTCTTCAATGGACATAACAACTAACCACAAATTACTCAGCAACAGTTACTATTAGTAAGAGTCTTGTAATTTAATTTAAGATGTAATCAGCATCCTTGTATATATATGAGGTCCATTGAAACCATTTGTAAGGGTTGTACCATAGCGCATTCTTCCATAGGAGAGAGGCATCACACTCTTTTTCAATGGAGGTGATGTAGCTGCTTCCATGAGAAGCAAATGCACTTGTTATAGATTCGTGCTTTCTATAACAATATTACTATTGCTAATGGTTCTATTTATTAGTGATTGTCTTGCCATAGCTTTCTTGCACTGTTTTGAAACATAGTTTATAATGTATATTAGCATTGATTTAATGTAATTACACATTATTATATGCAAAAAATGTTTTATTTTGATCTGAAATCAATTTGACAAGTAGATCATGCCTTAAGTGAGCTCTTGCCTAGAAAGCTAGAAGTTGTCTAGTCATTGGAAATCCAAGTTCTTGTGCAACCTCAACCACATGGATAAGAGTGCATCAAATTATTTGAGATTAAGTCTGAACAAGACAACTTTCAAAATTATCACCTTCATGTAAACTTAGATTCAAATGACTTACATGACATACTGGGTGTGCATCCGATTTTTCTTGAAGATCGAGTTCATACGCCAAAGAACCAATTCTACGTACAATCCTGAACGGTCCACAAAAACGGGGAGATGGTTTGTAATGCTTCCCGATACGTAATGTCTTACAATCTTTTGGAATCCTAAGATATACCCAATCATCAACTTTAAAATCTCTTGGAAATCTCGTAAGATTTGTATAGTGTTTAGCTCTATCTTGAGCAATACGGACACTATCCTTAGCCACTCGCAACATCTCTTGCATATCATGTAGGAAATCAACAACCTTCTGGATCTTAACAGACTTTGTCTCAACATTTACTATAGATCTAGGTTGAAAATCGTACATAAGCATAAAAGTAACTTGTAGCAGAATGTTTTCTACTATTATATGCAAAGTCAACTAGTGGGAGGTAATCTTTTCAATGAGATTGCCTATGGGAAACATGTCCTCAAAATATCTTCCATAGTTTGATTAGTCCTTTCAATCTAGTCATCTGATTCACGATGATTAGAAGAACTTAAACTCAAGGAAGTTTCCAGTTTATGAAATACTGCTGACCAAAAGTGACCTGTGAACTTAGGATCTCTATCACTAACAATGTCACTTGGTAGACCATCCAACCGAAATAATCTTTCAACAAAGATCTAGGCTAAATCAGAAGCCTTTATAGTTGACTTAACTGTCTTGAATTTGTCCTCGTCAATCTTGATCCCATTAACTGTGATCTTATGACTGAGATAAAGCAACTCTTGCTTAAAGAATTCACACTTGGACTCTTTAGCGCAGAGTGCCGGAGTTTCATCATGACAATTCTCAGGTGCTCTATATGTTCCTTAAAGATTTTACTGTAGACAAGAATATCATCTAGGAATACTACCACAAACTATAAATCATTCCTCATTTGCTAGAACGTTGCTAGAGCATTCGTTAACCCGAAAGGCAACACTAAGGACTGATAATGACCAAATCTAGAACAAAATCTTGTCTTTTGGACATCTTTCGATTTAATTCTTATTTGATGGTACCTTGTCCTGAGATCTATCTTGGTGAAATACTGAGCTCCACCCAAGCCATCTACAAGGTCATCTGTCCTGGGTAACGGATATTTATTCTTGATAGTCACCTTACTTAACCCCTTGTAATCCACACACTTTCGGAAACCTCCATCTTTTTTCACTTTTAGAAGAAAAGGAGCACCCCATGGTGACTCACTAGGTTGTATATGTCACATCCGGTGGTAATCCATGAGGTAATTTAGATGGAAAAACATCCCTAAATTCATTTATGATCTGTTCATTCATTGCTTGTTTATGATCTAAATTTACCGAGTGAAGAATTGCTGAGAATTCACAACCATTTAGATACATTTCAAGAACATCCACAACTGGAATAACAAATATAAAAAAAACTTCATATTGTGAATAGTCCAATGCTTCCATTTCATTAACTATAGAAATCTTATCCAACGGATGTACAACATTACTGCCAAATAATACCTTATCAGCCTCCTTAAATGTGAGAACATGCTTCTCAAAATCAATTATCAGAGAAGGCGATTTACTAAATAACCATTCGTATCCCAAAATTAAATGAGTACGGGCTAGGTCTAAAACATGAAGGAAAAAACTAAAAATTTTGAATTTTTGGATTTTATTTTATTTTTAAACTTTACGTAATCTTAAAAATTCGTCAAAATCACTGTCAATATTTAGGCAATCGAAATAAAAAAAATGATTCACTGTTCGATTCCTAAACTATCTCATTGTCATCTAGGCGAGGCCGAGTACAAAGCTCTTACTCATTGCACAAAAGAGATGGTATGGATCAAGAGGATGATCAAGGAACTTCACTTGCTGGATTTTTCAGAGAGCCCAATAATCTTTTGTGACAACCTATTAGCCCAAAAGTTGGCAACCAATCCTATATTTCATGCTAGGAGCAAGCATATTGAGGTGGCATATGGCTTTGTGAGGGAGCAAGTCATGGCAAAGGAGGTGGAGCTTCAACATGTTTCTTCAAGGGAACGTGTAGCTGATATCTTCACCAAAGCAATGGGAAAAACTTGTTTACAAAACACAGGACTTCACTTGGAGTATTCTCAAAGTCTATGCTAAAACTAGTTGAAGAGAGAGTGTGAGAAATTGTCAACTAGTATAATATTTTGGCCATATTTGTTTATTTGGCAATTGAGACTAATTTTCATATTGGAATTAGAGTTTGACTTTTCAAAGTTATATTAGTCTAAAAGCATTTGAATTACCACTTTTAGAAAGTGAGGGAAAGTAGAAAGTTGAGTTTGGACACATTCAAATTTGAATGTTAGATACATCGATTTTAGTCCACATTAATAGTAGGATTTTTGATATGGAGGGAAGCCAAGCTCATTAATGAGACATGGACCTATTATAAATAGATGTAAACTCGTGGGAGAAATGTATTCTTCTCTCTCTCATCTCATTTCATGCTTATTCATGAGTTCTCTTGGGTTCATCTTCCATTGGTGCACTATATATATATGATATCTTGCAATATTGTATGTAGAATGTATTGTTTAGTTGATATTCGAATCCACACGTGTGAAATACAATAACTTACTATCTTGTACGGACAACAACTTCATCTTATCATAAGTTTGATGTTTGATCAATATCTTGTTGAGTTTGCATCTCTTTCATTAAGTAGATGTTGATTTTCTATATTACAAATGGTGTAATTGTGTTCTCTTTCAAAGATCAATAGATGATTTTGGATCATAGTGATTCACAAAATCTTCACACTATCCTTAGGGTGTCTTTCCATATCACCCGTCCGAGATGCATTACACACTTCCTTGGATAGAATGGGTGACGTTCTATCTAACACCTAAAAATTTGTCTTTCTTTTTACTTGTGCACATAATTTACCTGTTTTTTTTTTATTGGAGTCACTTTTCAATAGTTGAACAAGAGAGAGAGAGAGAGAGAGAGAGAGAGAGAGAGAGAGAGAGAGAGAGAGAGAGAGAGAGAGAGAGAAGAAGAAGAAGAAGAAGAAGAAGAAGAAGAAGAAGAAGAAGAAGAAAAATAAGCAGCTTTATTAACATCTTTTCCATGCCAAAAGACATATAAGACGAACAAGTACAACAGATAAAGTGGAACTAAGATGAAGCAATGCCGTCAAACAACATAACTAAAACCAAACTAACTAAGAAGAGGACAATGTCCAGGATTATATGGTACAAAAACCATTTACATATTCAACTGGCATCTCTTCAATGCTCTAACTCTCTCACTAACTCTGAACAATCTCAGATATCTCATTAATAGCAACAAGTTTAATATCTACTGACCCGTTCGTTGGCTGGAGGCATCAGCGCGCTGGAGCTAAAGCTATGGAGGCATGGAGCTAGGCCATCGCTATCCGTCCGTTGGCTGGAGGCAACAGAGCGATGGAGCTGGAGCGCTAGGCCATCGATGGCTGTTGGAGAGGGCTGGCCGCTGGAGAGAAAAAGAAAGATCTTTATTAATGTCCATGGAATACCCTAAGGTACATAGGAATGAGAGAGAGAGAGAGAGAGAGAGAGAGAGAGAGAGAGAGAGAGAGAGAGAGAGAGAGAGAGAGAGAGAGAGAGAGAGAGAGAGAGAGAGAGAGAGAGAGAGAGAGAGAGAGAGAGAGAGAGAGAGAGAGAGAGAGAGAGAGAGAGATGTGAAAAATGCAAAAATAAGCTTGGTAGAGGCCAAAAATCTTGTATATAGATGATTACACATGTGTGGAGCCTGTTCCCACGTGTGAAAATAATGTACTTGTCATGTACCATAATCATATAGGTTGTACATATGATTTAATTCAAGTTCTAGTGGCTAAAAAGGCCAAAAACTAGTTTTCTAGATATATGACACATGGCATCAATCTATTGATTGCATGAGCCAAATATTTTGGTTAGGTGTCATATTCCATGTGTAGAGGACAGCTCACATGTGTGGAATAAGCTGAATTAGGCGAATTTTAAATTCTAGAAGATTTCCAAGTAGATCTCCATATAGAAGGAAAATGGACCAAAAGTGCTCAAAATAGAAGGTTTTGTCCAAGTGTCAGTTTTGCATGATGAATCATCATATGACAAAGCACATTCACACATGTGAGATCAGAGGGATGATCAGTACCACGAGCTCTCACTTATTGTATATATAGAGCCACATTTGGCCATAATCATTGTGAGACACCAATCTTGGTTTTGGAAGCAATTTTGAGTGATTCTCTCCATTTATCTACATTTGTTTTGATTGTTTTGAGGTTCTATCAATGTGTACTTGATTTTCAGGTTGGAGTCCATACTCAGACAGTGTTTCACACGTGTGAAACCAGAAAGTACACTTACCTTCAATTAATGATTGTTCTTGTTAGGATTTGTGTCTAGAATTGATCTAGATTGATCTTAATCTGAAGTAGATTGATAGATCAAGTAATCTGACAACCAATCCCTCTTGAGGATCAGATTAGGATCCACTCTTGGTCCTTTTTTTACTTTTTCCACATGGTATCAGAGCTTAGTACAAGAGGTTTTGTTGAAATTGATAGGGTTAATCCAAATCAAAGCCAAAATTAGCAGTTTTTTGGAAACTAGTCAAATTTTGGGTAGCGAGTTGGATTTGATAGATATTCTCAAAATTTTTGGACCAGAACTTGTTGTGGGCTGTAGGAACCCTTTTCACACGTGTGAGACCGTACAGCTCTGGTTTTGGCTGAGAAAATTCAAAAATTTGTACAATTTGACTCACACACCCAATTTGAGAGATTTTTTGGTGCAAAATCAAGCATTTTCTATAGATAATCTAATCCTTTGATTAGTTCTTGGATTAGATCAGCCAAGAAATTAAATTTGAAGCTTGAAATAGGTGCATTAATTGATCATCTCTGATTTTTTGAGTGCATGTTGAAGTTGAGAGAGATTTTGCTAAAAATCATAGATTAAGGAGTGATATGCAAGGTGAGAGGTTGTAATCCATTGTACCATCACTCTAGATTTGTTCAAGAGTGATAGGGTCAAGTTTAGAAGCATCAATTTGCTAGAAAACATCCTTGGATCTGTCCTCCAAGTGAAACCTTTGAGAGTTTCTAGTGCATATAGAGCATTTATGCAAATCTTTTGTAGAATTTGACATAGATTGGCTTAAATTGAGAGTTCTAGAAAAGAGATTGAGATCCAAGTCACATTATTCAATCCTACTCAATTTGTTTGAGTGTTTGTAAGGTTTGAAAAGAGTCATTAAGGTATCTATGGCAAATGTGTAGAGAGAGATCCAATTTTCTAAAGAGTTCCTTCCTTTGTAGAGGGCAAGACCTAGAAGCTCAGTATGTGTTGTTATAGGTGAAGCATTTGTCTTCTCCTAGGTGATCAAATCTTTCTAAGTGGTATTAGCTCTTTGAAGCACAATATCTTAGTGAGAAAAATCACAACTTTTGATTTTGAATTTCATTCCAAGTCTTAAAAGTAGAGTAATTGGTGGAATCCAATAGCAGTAATTGAATTCAATTTGTTGAGCAAAAATTGACATAGAATGTATGAAACTCAAATTAATTCTATTAAACTTTCTTTGTGAGAGTGTGAGGGTCAATTTGTGATCCCATTGGATGTCTAGAATGAGGAGAAGTCCATATTTGAGTATTCATGCATGGTTGAGATCTTTGTGAATCTCGAGTTGTCTAATTTTTTAGCTTTGTGAAAAATTGGTGGTATAGTTTGTTTTCAAATCAAATCAAATTCATTCTAAATCTCAAGAGTGAGATTATTTGGGTCAAGAGTGAGTCTAAAAGAAGTGATTAAGTTTGATTTTCACGTGTTTGAAACAAAATCCATCTTTTGTTCAAGAATCTCAAGTGTTGAGAGAACTAGTCAAGTGAAAAGGAAAATCTAGGTGTCAAATCTTTTCATATCCATTTCAACTTTCAAAATTGGTATTTGATGAGTCGAATAGGAGGGTGGATTTGATTTCTTTTGTGATTTGATTCAAAGATTGTATGCTATTGTCTTAGTGATCAAAGCAAAGTTTCCAAGTGACTAGTCATTAGTGTGAAGATTGATTCTTAGGTTTGTGAGTTAGATCTTTTGTAGATCCTTCTAGATTGTTGAAGATGTTCAAATCTAGTCTCTTGAGAGTCACAAATTACATTTGTAGAATCATATCACAAGTTTTTATTCACATAGCATCAATAGGTGGCATCCTATTGAAGGAAAGAAAGGATCCTAAGTGCAACCTTTGTGACAAGGGAGGATATATTTTCTCAAGATACTACAAAAAGAAGACCAATCCATCCAAGGAGAACCAAAGCAAGGGGGCCGAGGTGAAGGATGGAGCTTCAAGTTCGAAATGCAAATACAAGAAGGACAAATCCAAGGAAAGGTGTTTCCTTTGTGGAAAGGTGAATGAGGCTTGGAGTCTCACAAGGACTTGCAAGATTTGTCTTCAAGAGTCCATCACAACACATGTTGAATCTTTTGAGATTTTTCATTTGGAAGTGCATTGTTGGGTTCAAGATGCAAAGATAGATGTCACTTTCATGAAAGTAACTTGGAATTATTTTTTGTCCTTGGAAAGTATTTTGCTTGTAACTTTGGACAAGTTCAAACTTATTGTTATTATCCAAGAGAAATCAATCAAGAATAAGGAGCATCACAAAATGAAAATAGTTTCATTTATGCTCTCATGTCAACTTATGAAGAACCATTTTGCTTTGAAGAGATTTTTGTATCTCAAAGGTGGATTAAGGCAATACTAGTTGAGTGTGATGCCTTAAAAGATAGCAAAATATGTTTTCCTTGTAAGCTTACATTAGTTATGAAGTCAAGGAAATGGAAATATCTTCATAATGTAGGATCTTTTGGTTTCAATAAGATCATGAATGATGTGTTCATTCATAAAGATGAAAATTGTATGTTTTCAATCCTAAAGGCAAGTTGTAAACTTCTTATGAGAATAAGTGAAGCATCCAAAGTGGACACTTATATCCATAAGCAAGTAGTTAGCCTTATTGAGATGGAGATACCTTTTGATTTCAATATTGGAAAAATCATGCCAAGTTGTGGTGATTTTTGGACTTATGTTTCTAGCATAAGTAATCTTGATAATCATAAGAAGTGCATATTGAATGGTCATACTTGTTGTGATCATTATGAGACATTGTGGTCTCGGATTTCCATCAAGAAGGAGCATCATGAAGAGGATCTTAAGGAGTCATCCCAAGGTTCAAGTGTGCCAAGGATTGAGGAGGAGAGACCTCCTCAAGTTGTGATTCCAAAAAGAAACTCAAGAAACATGGTTGAACCCATGTGGCTCACATTTCAAGGGAAAGAGGAGCATATCTCATGTGAAGGAGCAAGCCTCAAGGTCAAGCATCTACATGAAAATTGGAAGGAATCAATTTTGGAGGTGCTAGGATGGTGCAAAGCTCTCAAGCTCATCAAAGATGTCAACATCAAAGAAGCACTATCATGGATATGGTGATTTCAGATCAACATCAACCTCATTGGCTGATCTTCACACCTTTTGAACCAGCAAAGACCAATTCAGCCCATGGAGTCAAGTTCAAGATCATCATGTTTTCCATCAAGCTAGATTTACCAAGCTAGATTTTTGAGGAGTGTGGAAAATGCAAAAATAAGCTTGGTAGAGGCCAAAAATCTTGTATATAGATGATTACACATGTGTGGAGCCTGTTCCCACGTGTGAAAATAATGTACTTGTCATGTACCATAATCATATAGGTTGTACATATGATTTAATTCAAGTTCTAGTGGCTAAAAAGGCCAAAAACTAGTTTTCTAGATATATGACACATGACATCAATCTATTGATTGCATGAGCCAAATATTTTGGTTAGGTGTCATATTCCATGTGTAGAGGACAGCTCACACGTGTGGAATAAGCTGAAGTAGGCGAATTTTGAATTCTAGAAGATTTCCAAGTAGATCTCCATATAGAAAGAAAATGGACCAAAAGTGCTCAAAATAGAAGGTTTTGTCCAAGTGTCAGTTTTGCATGATGAATCATCATATGACAAAGCACCTTCACACATGTGAGATCAGAGGGATGATCAGTACCACGAGCTCCCACTTATATATAGAGCCACATTTGGCCATAATCATTGTGAGACACCAATCTTGGTTTTGGAAGCAATTTTGAGTGATTCTCTCCATTTGTCTACATTTGTTTTGATTGTTTTGAGGTTTTATCAATGTGTACTTGATTTTCAGGTTGGAGTCTGTACTCAGACAGTGTTTCACACGTGTGAAACCAGAAAGTACACTTACCTTCAATTAATGATTGTTCTTGTTAGGATTTTGTGTCTAGAATTGATCTAGATTGATCTTAATCTGAAGCAGATTGATAGATCAAGTAATCTGACAACCAATCCCTCTTGAGGATCAGATTAGGATCCGCTCTTTGTCCTTTTTGTACTTTTTTCACAAGAGAGAGATCTTAAAAACAAAAAAAAAACAATCCAATGAAGTGTGTAACATACTCTTGATTCAAGTAGTTGCCAAGCCCTACATGAGTTTGAAGCCACCCTTAGGACATCTTTGCATTTGACATGTTCACCCGCACTCCCTTGGATAGAAGAGGTGATGTTCTATCGGCACCTAAAAATCTATTTTTTTTATACCTATTCAACCTGCAAATTGACCCATTCTTTTAAATGACATCCATTTTCAGAGGTGAACAATGGGCCACATGGAAAGGCGCCCATGCCTTAGCCTTTCACCCCACACCCATTTGCCCAACTCCCCAAAGCCCAAAAATAGAGTTTCTTGACATAAATTATTTATCAACAATAACAAGAAGAAGGACAATAACTTTTCTCTCGCCTTTTGGAGTGTGAAGCAAGTCTTGCTGCCGGACACGACAAGCCTCGCAAGCGGCAAGCAATTGCCTCATCCTCATCCTCATCCCGCAGACGATCGCATCATCTATCTATCTATCGATTACTGTCCGCATTACGCAAAGGCAAAGGCAATCAATTCACATGAAATTGTTCGCAATTCCTGTTCTTTGATTTGGTTCGCATCCCATTTCTTCGCTCTCGGCCATCAAAAGTTCACAGTGTAAATTTCTTCCTTCTACTCTATACATTTGTGGTCATTGCATTTGGGAATCAAGTGTATAATTGTTTTTGGGTAGAGTTGTGAGGGTTTATGCAGCGATGGCGTTGATACTGACGTGTTTTACTTGAGAGAGCGAGATGATGGTGAAAGCAGTTTGGCCCATGTTGGTGCTAGTTGAAGTAAAACCCAAATGTAGCTCTTGTGATGGTGAGAGCTGAAGGGCAGGCCTGTACTGGGCACTTTCAATCCACCTTGCAAACTTTGGAAGCCTCTGTTCACCCCTTATTGTTTCTGATCCCGTTAAACTTGATCCTTCTGCTGCAGGGTTTTAGGATGCAAAGACTATCTACCAAAATTAGTCATGAATTCCTGTCATGCTGTCCATATGCTCTTTAGGTTGCAAAGTCTTGGTCAATTAGTGGATTTAGCCTTCAGTTCTGAAATTTCTTATGAAGATCTTCAAACACCTACTGAGTGGAAATCTATATCTATCAAGGGCTAGGAACTAGCTGTTTTATAATTTCACAAAGTTTGAAGATTGCTGACTACAATAAAGTTTCATAATCACTGCAATCTAAGGTATGCATCGTTTGCCTTTTCAGATTGTGTTCGGATAGTCACGTTGCTACTAAGTTTACAATGCTGCAGTTTTTTTTTGACTCCTCACTCAAGTCTCTATTAATAATATCAATTGGTCAAAGTCTGTAATCATTTCTTTGAAGGACCACTCAGTGCTTGCTAGTTGCAACCGAGGTTTGAAATCTGACTTCAATTAAGTCGATCATCAGTAAGTTTTTGCTCTACATTGTGCACTATAATCTCACCAGAGTGAATGTGGAGTTAAACATTCTAATGCATCGACTGGCATTGTCCTCTGACCTGGCGTAATGCATCACAGAATTCGGATCATATAGTATGCAATTTACCTGAGTCAAGAGTGAAAATTCTAAGATTAACTTCATATCAGTGCAGAGATTTGTGTGAGTCTTTTTTGAAGAAAGTCTGATTACTATTTCTAGGCTTGATGCACAGCTGAAACTTCTATTAAAGTCCAGATAGCCCTTCTTTGCCGTTTTTATCCATATTAAAACCATATATGTGTAGAGAGACTTAGACCACAAATCAGTGGCGTATCGGTTGACAACTTGTTTCCTCACCTCGAGGTCTGGAGTTTGATTCTACTCAGATATGCATGGACGCACAAGGTAAAAGTACTAAAAGACAGATAGTAAGGAAATCTGGTAGGCTGGGTCAGGAGACACCTAGGCATGAAGCAAGGCGATTGTTGATTGTCTGGTTTTCAGAAAGGTGCCCAAGTGTTAAGGAGTAATGAAGAGGTTCTTTACTTGGGCCTCCTTAACACCCACTTTCGTAACTATCGATTGTCTGCTTTTCTCTATCAGAACCTTGATTCTCCCTGCAATATTTTGACCTATAGTGCTACAAATAGTTGTCATTGTCAGTGTTCACTGATACCATCAAAATGCATACAAATCAACTTTGTTTGGTAAAATTAAGCATTTTCTGGCACTGTGTCTTTTCTTGTCTACGAGTTTGATGCTTAAATTATTATTGAGCTGTCATTTTTAATTATAAACAATTGATGGTCTTGACATCTAAGTTCGTCGTTTTCTGCTTATTCTGGAAAGTTGGGTTTGTCTTGCTGCAGATTTAGAGAATCTGGTATCATCCCAACACACACTTGTGATGTGGAGACTGAAATTCAGGCACTTCTTATGGGTGGAAAGTAAATCACACGACCTTATAAACCATGAAGCTTCTGTCAAGTTTATGTTAAGTACTGAAGGAAATGTGGGGGAACTATAAGTGGTTTGGAGCACCTTCTAGAACAAAAAGGAGGTCGCTTATTGGCATTTTGTTGTACCCATCCAAATCAAGAGAAAGCGGGGATAGTGTTAGTGTAGTTGTGGGAGAGATCCAAGAATTTTATGGTTCGAAAGGAGACTGTGATGAATATGGTTGTTCAGGCGGCCATGGAGACTGCAGTACTGGTGCGCATTCATGGTCCGGTGAGTTATCTACAATGACTGATTTTGGTTTTTAGTTGTTAAATACCTATGTAGATAGTATAGACAAGAAAAAGTTGCAATGTGGCCAGCCATATCCCATAGGTGTGCGTTGAATTTGAAGTAATTATATATTGCAGGCTATGTCGCTTTAATGATTGCATTTGTAACCATTTTCACATCCTTAGTTTGTCCCCTATCTTGGAATAACATTACATCTTTGCCTAGTTGAAATTGTTTTCCTGTTTTTCGTTATAGATTTTGGCAATGCCTTTATATTATGCCATGCGAGGTGTGAGGGTGTCCTGATGGAGCCCTGATAGTTGTAGCCCGGGTTGCCGTTGACAGGACGTGTGTCTCGTTGACTTGCCTCGTGGCGAGGCCAATTGGTCCTAATCCACCGATTGGACCCACAGTATAGTAACACAGTACTTCTACTTTTATTCTAACTCTCTCCCTAAAAATAAAATCTACTTTTACACTCTCATATACATAGCATCAAAGTTAGCAAACGTTAAGTACAAAAAGTTTTGATCTAAACTTACCAAACTTTTCTCTAATGAGTGGCTTAGTGCGAATGTCAGCTAATTGCTCATCTATGCTGCAATGAACAATATTTATTTCTTGACTCAGTAGCCTTTCACGTATGAAGTGATAGTGAATCTCGATGTGTTTGGTCCTCACATGAAAATTTGCCAGTTGAATGCCACTCTGACTATCGCTATATATAGTTGTAGGTTTTTCCTGCTTCATGTCCATGTCTTCCAAGATTTGCCTCAACGAACCGGTTTCCTGTGCCGCGCTACACATTGCCTTATACTCTGCTTCTGTTGTGGACAAAGCAACTTGTACTTTGCTTCTTACTAGACCAGGAAAAGCAACTGCCACAAAACTGGAATACATACCTTGTGGTAGATCTACGATCATGAATTACCTCCGCAATTTGTATCTACTTAACTACATAGCTCAGGTGAACTTAAGGTCTCCTCATAGTTGATGCCTTTACTTTGTGCGTAACCTTTGATCACCAATCTTGCCTTGTGCTTTGCTATACTTTCATTTGCATGGTACTTAGTCCTGTATACCCATTTACAACCAATGGGTTTCTGGTGGTTCCACCAAGTCCCATGTGCCATGCTTAGCAATTGATTCCATTTCTTCTTCCATGGCCCAAATGTCATCATCCTTCGCGGCATCATAAGTCGAAGGTTCTTTGCTTTGAATGATGCTAGATAAGATAGCATAATTTGCTTCATACGTATCAGGTTGTGTCCTCTCTCTCATTGATCTCCTTAGCTCTCCTGGATGGATGATTCAGGAAAGTCATCCATGTCGCGACTCTCCATCAATCTCTCAATCCACTTGGGGAGCTTCTGTCAGGTGATCGGCTTCCTGGTGAAAATGTATCCCATGGTACATCTTTCTCCTGTTTGTCACCTGCAACTTCAATCCTCTTAGCACCAAATGGTTTATTCCTATCTCTCCAACCTGTCTCCTGATGTTCAGTCACGCCATCATGAGGTGCATCCATCTGTCCATCCTCAGGAATGTCAACAAATGGTCCATCATCAAGAGGAATTCTCACTGTACCATTTTGCCACTAGATGTATCCAACTTCTCAGCATCCTTATCTTTGTACATCTTAGATTCATCAAAGATAACATCATGACTAACATGCATTTTGTTTTCCAATGGATCAAAGCTTCACACGATCATCATATCCTAAGAAGATGCACTTCACAGCTTTTACATCAAGCTTTCGTCTCTCTTCCTTAGGAATGTGTACAAATGCCTTACATCCAAAGCTTTGCAAATGGTTCACCTTTGGCTTCTCTTCATGAATGTCTCCTCAGGTGTTATCTTTGGTATGACAATGGTAGGACTCCTATTTTGAAGATAGACTTTGGCATTGCATGCTTCTGACCAAAAATCCTTTGGTAGTTTCATCTCAACAAGCATAGATCTAGCGCTCTCCACAATCATACTATTCTTGCGCTCGACTATACCATTGAGTTCAGGATTATGAGCTTGCATGAATTGTCTTTTGATCCCACATTGGCCACAAAAGTCATTAAATTCAGTAGACTTGTACTCACCTCCACTATCAGATCTTAAGACCTTGATCTTCTTACCTGTTTGATTTTCGCAATGACCTTGAACTTCTAGTTCATGTATTTCACAAAGCAACAATCATGGGCAAATTCTACTTTCAACTTTTGAGTCTATGACTCCAACTGAAAGTAAATTTTTCTTCAAACCCGGTACATGAAGTACCTCCTTGATCGTTTTGCTTTTGCCATCAGGTAGTTGGATGGAAACAATGCCTATCCCCTTGATCTTGCACACGTCACCATTTGCTTGTGAAACAGACGTTCTATTATCCAACTCTTTCAGGCTACTGAACCAATCTTTATTACCCGTCATATGTCTTGTGGCTCCTGAGTCAATGTGCCAAGTTTGATCCTCTTGATTCGATGATAGTGCTTATATAAAGATGCTAGAGTCTTCGACTTCACCTTCGTCGACAAGATTACCAACTTGCTTTGGTTTCTCCTTGCTTGATTCCGCCAAGAATTTTTGGCATTCACTCTTTCAATAGGCCTTTTTGCCACAATAGAAGCACTTGCCTTTCTTCTTGGTCTTGCTGGATGACCCTTCTTCCTCTTGAGTCTTGGCAAATTGCTATTTAATCTTTTTCTTGGCCTTGCCCTTGCCCTTGCCTTGTTTTTGGCGTGCCACAAGTGCTTGATCATCAGTGTTTTGACGACGAGCTTTCACCGTTTCCTGTCGTTGCTCCTCCTGCATCAAGATTCTTGTGAGCTCGTCAAAGGTTGGTAGTCTTTCCCGTGATGCTATCTTGCTTACAAACATTTGATAGGTATCTGCGATGCCGCATAATTCGGTGTGCACCAACTCGGCATCACGTATGCACTTGTGGATCGAGACCAAACATAATACGGTCTTTAACCTCATCGTTGAATTTTTATCATCATTTTCAGAGATAGTGAGATGTGGGAGAGGGGATTGCAAAAAACATGACACTTGCTGGCTGCGATCTATCTGACAGGAGGGTTTGTAAGCAGAATCACTGTGGTAAAGCTTGGATCCCAACAACTGCCAGCCTTTTTTTGTGGGAAGAATCTTTCTCCTAAGCAGTGGTTGTGTCTAACAGGCTTTTGAGTAACCAATTTACTCTCTTTGTGTGGTTTCCAGACTGTAAAATAGGGCTTAATAGATTCGCTATGTGTGGAAAGGCCATGACAGCCACCTAGGTCTGATTTTGGTGTAGTGTTTCAATTATAGTTAAGTAAAAATCTCCTGAGGTTATGCTACTGTCTGCGGCAGCAGCATATTGATTGGTTAGATTCGTTGGAAGGCCAACCTTTGGAAGTTCTTGTTACTTATGTATAACTGTGATAGCTAAAGTGGTAATCAATGTGAATTTGTAAGGGATTCTTGCTGTATAAGGATTAGTAGAAACCGGAAATTGGTTGTAACTTTGTTACACGCATAGTTGCCCGTCCCAGAATCACTATGGGAGGTCACGATGGTGAGACATTTGAATACCTACTAGCTGAAAATGCTCCACCATAATCTGCTGAACCAATATATGCTGAAACCTGGGTCTAAACGGACTTTGTTGAATATTTACGTTTTTTGTTTTATAAATAAATTTTGCCCACGTTCCGAAACGCGTTCCATTCCGGAACATGCAACTATGATTCAAGGTCGACATTAGTCATTCTAAAGCTGTGAATAAGTTCAAGCACTTTTTTTTTTTGACCATGGTTTTTGTTTGAGTACATGTAGTTGCTCTTTGAGTAGTGTGTGCACTGTGCATTCGATGATCAGTCAGTGCTAACAGGAAGCTTCTTTGAAACCAATCAGACATTTTTCTCATTGTTAGTCAACTGTTTTGAGCAGGACCCAAAGCGGCGCAAAATGCGGCAACATGCGTTTTACCATACTGAGTATGCAACACCCTTATACCCATTTCTAATTCTCTCTTCAAGCCATAATTTGGTTTGCATTTTGTCGTGTAAATTTTCATGGTGAATATATTCTGTGGATTAGAGCATCATATTTTATACTTTTTAAAGCTACAAGCTGATTCTTGATGACAGTAATGTGTTTACATGAGCCTCCATCACAATTTCTCTAAAAATTTCCCAGTTTGTCTTGTATATGTTTTTAAACTGAGTTTGTGTCCGCATCACATATTTAAAGTTACATTATCTTACAAATTTGTTATCTACATGGCAATTTGGACATTATCTTGGTTGATCAAGCTACTTATAGTATTTTGCCAAGCAATGTGTGCGAAATCAAAGAATGGTCATTTCTCCAATGTGTGCCCTGGTTGAAATATTAAAACATATCTTCTTTATGAGATGCCTAAGTAGCTCTTTGTTTGATCAAAGGGATCGTAAGAATAGTGAGCTTGGAAACGTACTTGGATAGGTCCAGCCAAAAAGACCTTGTGTGCCATGGGCCCACGCTTATGTGAGCAATCAACAATTGACCAACAATTGACCATCAGCCTTAGAACTTACTGTCGGGGCCCTTATTTGAGCGTTCACAACAATTGACCATCAGCCTTAGAACTTATTGTCGACTGAAGAATAGTGTGCCATATAGTTGTTGAAGAGTAACGCTTATTTTACCCCTTTGGCTAAGCACTAATGTTATTGTAAGGTGTACATTACTCATGGGGCCTGTTATTTGTAAACAGATGGGGCCTCCTATTGTATCTTAACTAAGTTAGTGCAAGTGCCCCACTTGGCCAAGTAGCTCAATCATATGGTTGCCACTTATACCTTCCATGCATGCACACATGAAGTGCTTGCCTCATAGAGGACTTGGAGGACCCATGTGCTCCTCTCTCTCTCTAGCAAATTTATTCTCTCTTCTTAGTTTTGGTGTTGTGAGGTGCTTAAGAACGTTCCCTTGTGTTTGATCAAGCTTTCTCAAGCTTTCATGGTTGATCTGGTTTTGAAGTTATGATACTCCATAGCTAGATCTTGCAATTTATCATGACATCATACTAGGTCATGTAGCATGTGAGTCTGAGAGTGACAAACATCAGTGCTTAGATTCTTGAGAAGATTCTCATCCCCACAAGCACCTCAATCTTGTAGGAGGGTGCTTTTGATCTTTGATCCTTACATTGTTCGATAGCTGTTGGCAAGGGGAGTGTTACGATCCAAAAATTTGCCACTTCTGGCTAGGTTTGGAAAAAGCTTTATGGAGGAGCTTACACATAAAGAGGGCACACTTTTGTAGGGGCTTTTGTCTTCTGATCTAGGTGGATCTAGTGTTGTGCTATCAAGGCCATACCAAGTGGCAAGGTCAAATAGGAACTGAAGGGTTGCCTTGAAGTGGCTACATACCCTAGTTTGAGGTGGAACCCTAGTTGTTGGAAGCCGTTTCTTTCTGATTCCTTTCAAGTTGAGCTTTTATGTGAGCAAAATTTTAGCATAAGCAGTCTTGGAGAGAATTTGTTGGGGGAATCAAGCAGACTTGATGGCACTAACTACGGGTTGTGGAAGATTAAGATGGCTAACATCTTGATGGACAAGAATTGTTGAGAGACAATTATAGGCAGAGAGCTTGTATTTACATTTGAACCTAATTTGAAGGACTACATTAGTGTAAGATAGAAGGCACATAGTGTGATTAATCTTTTTGTTTAAGATAACATTATTCCTCACATCTGCAATGCAAGAGGTGCAGTGGAAGCTTGGAGCATTCTTATTTACTTGGAGAATAGGTTATATGCTCACATTAAAAAGGTCAAGGACCTTATGGACATGCTGTTACGAGCTCGTAACCAGTGCCGAACCCTAGAGAACACAGATAGGTCAGATACCACAGTCAGGGTCGTGTCCAGCGTACATGACCAACAGGGCAAGACAGTGTGAGTAGTGTGCCCCAGCACGGTCCATAGCCATGGCGGGCCTAACACAGCCTAGGGACCCTGTCAGCAGGATAGGGCCCCCAGTTGGGTCCCGACGTGCAGTCGGCCACGTCAGTGCCACGTGGCCGACACTTGGCAGTAGCATGCTACCAGTCCTCACACTGGGCTAGGAGGGGCTTACTCTATATCAGGAAGTAGGCAAGGTTGGGTGGATCAGTTAGTGTTTGCCCTACTGTGGTGTTAGGATCTATTACACATGCTTACTTTAGTGAGACAATAAGTGGTAGGAGTATAGTCTTGAATAGTTTATCATTCAACTATCAAGATTATGTGATGTCCCTTTCCACTAGGGAGAGACTCTCAACTTCTGGGGAGTTTTGTGGCCCTCTATTATAGGAAGAGATGAGAAAAAATAAACTTTTTAAAAGGGGAGATAATCCAAAACAGCATTTGCTTCTAAGAAGAAGCAAAACTTTCAGAAGAAAGGCAAAGGCAAGGGAAAGAACTCAAAGCAAATCTTGGAATAAGTGTCCAACTTGTAGATTGTAGAGGAGACAAACACCAATTTCTCATCTACACCCAAGACTAAGGTCAACTGCAACTATTGTGGCAAGTATGGGCTTTTTGCTTTTGAATGTTGATAGAAGCAAAGTGATGAAAAGAAGGGCAAGAACCAGCAAAAGGACAAAAAAGTTCACTTTGTTGACAAAATTGTAGAAGAAGACTACTCACAACAGCCCTATCATCAAAGTCCATGTTTGTTGGATGATACATTGATTGTGGAGCCTCAAAGTACATGACATTTGATAGACATTGGTTCAACACCTATGAGGAGACAAGTGACCTATCATCAAAGTCCATGTTTGTTGGATGATACATTGATTGTAGAGCCTCAAAGTACATGACACCTAATAGACATTGGTTCAACACCTATGAGGAGACAAGTGATGGTTAACAAGTTTGCCTTGAAGACAACTCTACACATGAGGTGAGGAGCAAAATACAGTTTTAGTGAAGCTATCATCAGGAGAGGCAAAGATAATAAAAAATGTGTTGTATGTACAAGGATTGGCCAATTTGACTATGGGCGCTTTTTCACGAAGCATCAATTGTACTATCATAGGCTTTTGCAACACAAATAACATCTTCCAAAGTATGGAGAACATTGTGCTTACACTCATTTTGATAGTCGGTAGGTAGTCCGAACACGAACTGCCACTGAGACAACTTGTGATCAAAAAGCGGCACCTTGGCCAAAAAATCGATGAATTCTTAAACATACGTGTCCAATTCCCAGTTGCCCATCCGGCAGTATGGCAACGAAGGCCTTCAGAATTTCTCCCAAGTTGCCGGTTTCGAAGGAAGTTCCCTCCACCAGGAGGAAGCTTTACCTTCCAGAAACAAGAGGATTGACAATATTCAGTTCTCCTCCGGGACGCTATGCAAGCTAAAAGACCTTGACCATTGATTAATCTAGTCTTCAACAACCTCGGGGCGTTTAAATTTTTTCTCGCTGGGCTTAAAATGGTGAAATTGTATCTTTTTGAACAAGAAACTAACCCAGTAATAAACTCAGCATAATATACTACTCATAGCCTCAAAAATCATTTAGTTTCCTTGCCTTTCAAGCACTCAAATCCTGCTTGAAAAGCAAAATTTTCAACCTTTAACTAAGGGCAGTAACCCCTTTTAAGGGCTGACATTTTGCCTAAAAGCATAAAAGCAAAGGCATATTGCAAAAACCTTTTGGCAAAGAATGAATTCACATCCCTTCCAAAATCACTTTTCAAGAGCCTGATTCAACAAACTTGTTGCAAACTTGGTAGTGCACTTACCTTGCAACAAAATCCTCTCGAAAAAAAAAAACCGTAATTTTGGGAAGAGACCAAAGAGGAATCACACCAACAGCATGTAGCTACAATCACCAAAATCAAGCATGCACTAGTGAGAGCCCTATGGGTATACTTATACCCTCCAAGGCCCATGCACCACTAGTAGTGAATGGTGACACCTTTTTGGACACATCAGCAGCCTAACTGGGCCGCCTCATTCTCCTATGAGTCACTTCCATACAAATCCACATCTTGAGTTTTAGGCCTCCAATCATTAATTATGACTTTGATTCCATGAGGGCCCCAACCACTCATAATCATCATTAATTTACGGGTCGAGGTAGGCCTACTGACCTCCTTATGGGATAATAATCTGAGATTACTCCATAAGTGGGCATGCCAGCCACCATTTTTTTGAATGGGACGAGGATGATTTTAGTGCACCAGGATGAAAGAAACCGGATACTAATAGCTCGATTGAGCAAAATGGCTAGGATAGGCGAAAGTATGTTTGCAGCATGAATTAACAATCCCAATTCAAGATCCTCTATGTCTATGGTACAATGAGTCTTCATTCCCTTGATGGCCTCTAGGACCATGTCAGAGGAAGGGGAACTCACATGTGTAGGAAATCAAAGTGCCAAGATTCTTCTAACATTCAATCTCCATATACAAGAAGAAGAAGAAAAAGAAGAAGAGGAGGGAGAGGGTTAGGCTCCCTCAAGGAGAGAGAAAGTAGTAGCAATGCTTGAAAGCTTAATGCCGCCAAAAAAACTTTAGCTTGAAGTAGTCGAAGTAGCCGAAATCTCAGCCCCAATCATGCCCGATGTAGAAGAGATGTAGAATACGAAGTGCGGTAGCATCAAGTCGAAGAGTGAAGACAAGCATGCTCCATCCAAAGTAGGTAACCAAATAACCAGCCACAAGCCGAAATATGGATTTGCAATCCATCAATGGTTCCCACATGATTCCATAAGTCTTTTTACCACAAGAAACATAAAGAAGAGTATGATACTCTTTTACCATCACATCCTCCCAAATCTTACTATCAATGATCTGCTCACCAACACTAGGTAAAACAACACCGTCATCATAAGAAGTAAGCATCAAAACAGGAAAATCAGCATAAGGTACTAATTTTGGTGAGGCATGTGTGTTTCCTCCAAGGTAAAAAGATGCTTTGTTATCCCGCAAAGACTCGGACAGCCAACAAGAGGCTGTAGCAGGCTGTCCAACAGCCACAAAATCACAACACTTTGCTTGTCCAAAGTGTTCCAAATGTGGAGGCCAAAAACCTTCCACAGGCCGTTCCCGATGCATAATAGGATGCTCACGATGTAACATAGGCTAAAAATGATCAATAACTGAATTTGTTGTCCACCATCTTCAAGAAAAAAACCAGCCACAAGCCGAAATATGGATTTGCAATCGATCAATGGTTCCCACATGATTCCATAAGTCTTTTTACCACAAGAAACATAAAGAAGAGTATGATACTCTTTTACCATCACATCCTCCCGAATCTTACTATCAATGATCTGCTTACCAACACTAGGTTAAACAACACCGTCATCATAAGAAGTAAGCATCAAAACAGGAAAATCAGCATAAGGTACTAATTTTGGTGAGGCATGTGTGTTTCCTCCAAGGTAAAAAGATGCTTTGTTATCCTGCAAAGACTTGGACAGCCAACAAGAGGCTGTAGCAGGCTGTCCAACAACCACAAAATCACCAACACTTTGTTGTCCAAAGTGTTCTAAATGTGGACCTTGCTGTCCAAAAACCTTCCACAGGCTGTTCCCGATGCATAATAGGATGCTCACGATGTAACATAGGCTGAAAATGATCAATAAACCATGACTGAATATGATGTCCACCATCTTCAAGAAGAAACCCAGCAGCTTGCCACTTTGAACCAATATACTATTTGACATGATTTTTACCCCTCCTCCATTAGTACAAAATGGCTTCAAAGAATGCTTGATATCAGCCTTTTCCAAAGCATTAACTTGAGAAGCTTGCTCATAAAGTTCTTCTCTATTGCATCCATCATTTGCAACAAATGGCTCAAGAGAAGAAGAATGCTCTACCATACCAACATTCTGATGCACGCTTGTACTTGTAGAAAGACAATGATCAAACTTTGCATGCCTTTGCTCTTCTACCTTCAAAGAGGATGAAGTAGAGAGGAGAAAGCATGATGATGAATTCTTTATTCGGTATATCTTTAAAAGTGTTTCCCAAGCACTTTCAGAGGTCTTGCAAAATCTCAAATGATATAAAATAGATCTTGTTACCGATAAAATCTTGATCATCACGTCGATGCCAAACCTCAGCTTGCAACTGCATGAAGAATAGTTGGTGCCATCTAACATATCTTCGCCCGAACAAGTACGAATTGCTCCCAAATCTCTTGCCATAAGAACCAGCCAAGAAGATAAACTTTTTCAAACCCTAAATGTGCCCTAAAAGACACAAAAACCAGCAAGTATCAAATCTGAAAAATCAGCATCGGAATGTGTCGAAACGACACATTAGATGGATGTAGGAACCTGCCCTTCTACAAGCCTTGTGTGCTGAAAATTTCAGCCTGAAATTGCATTACAAACTCAAAAAACCAGCAAGCAAAGAATTAGGTTAGGAGGGGGTGTACTGATATGGATGAATTCACGCCAAAAGGCACTTGTGGAAGAAAATCGACAGGGTGTCTCTGTTCCCATTCTTCGTAGGCACATTTTTTAGGACGAAGTGTAGATGGAGAGATCGACGAGCAATATGAAGAATACGTGACTTATGTAGGCTTGCATGGACAATATGAAGCTGAATTGGATGGCATGATTTGGATGTGTGTTGGAAGGGTTTTGATGGAAAGGATACTGAGGCAGTTGTATGAAGTGAAGTGGTGAGAAAGTCGGCTTGCGACTCCAACGAGCTATCATGTGGGAAATGGAGCGAAGTAAGTTCCTCCTTATAAGTCGCAATGTAGGGGTGGGCGAAGGTACATCTGGGTGCACAATCAATGAAGGAATGGGGTGAAGGCCATAAGGTCGAGATAGAACCTAGATGGAAGGACAAAAAAGAGTGGTTTGGAGGATCTAAAAATGTGATATCATTGGAATAAAAGATGGTGACCCCATGAGGTAGTCGACAACACTATGTCCACTATGAGGATGGCATGTGTAATTCCTCGAATAAGGTCAACAGGTTAGGACATTATAAATGGCTAACACATGGGCTTCGATGAGGATGGAGAGAGGAGGTGGAGGGTGTGCCAGAGGCTGCTACGCAGCAACATTAGCAACAAGGGGTGGAGGGGTCGAGTGGGGAGGGGGTGGTTGGGACTCGGGAGAAGGGGGAGGGTGGCTTTCTTTTGAGAGAGAGAGAGAGAGAGAGAGAGAGAGAGAGAGAGAGAGAGAGAGAGAGAATAGAATAGAATATATTAATGTCTATAGAGTGCCCTTGGGCACATAAGACAAAGAAAAAGTACATCAGAAAGGAGCAGTGTCCGTGTCGGACTTATTGCTATCAACTACAACTAAAAAAACAGAGATAAACTGGAAATAAAAACCAAAGCTTAACCTCCATCTATGGTGAGGGTACAAAAGCAATAGCTTAACCACCAGCTACGCGGAGGAATAAAACTCACTAACTGAGAGAAAAACTGTGTGATCTGGTGTGAGGCACATGGTGGCCTCTGGTGACGAACTCTGGATGGTCGAGGAAGACGCTGGAGCTTCGGTCGACGAGCTGGAATGTCAATCTCACTATCCGAAGTATCAACAAGGGGTGGAGGGGTCGAGTGGGGGGAGAGAGAGAGAGAGAGAGAGAGAGAGAGAGAGAGAGAGAGAGAGAGAGAGAGAGAGAAGAAGAAGAAGAAGAAGAAAGGAAGCTTTATTAATGTCTTGGATTTGACCATTTTGAATGGCGTTTTCAACCAGGGACGAGGTGAAGAGGGTGGATTCTGAAGGGCGTGGGGAAAGAGAAATGGAAAGAGAGTCTACTGTATAAAGTCTGGTAGCATAATTTATCCATGACTCTATAGCAATAGGAGCGAGTTTATAAGGGTTTTTAGAGAACATCCGCCGAAGAGGATGGGGAGGCAATAGCATCAACAAGTTTTTGTCCCAAGGACTGTAGATAGGCTGTCTTCTTTTTCAGAGTCACTTTGTGATATTCCTTTTGTTTCTAGGGTGTGAGGAGAGTGGTATCTAGCGTAAACAACTTGTTTATGCAGTGAGAAGCACTCCGTATCATACCATCTGTTGTGGGATGGGATGAGAAAGTTTTTGAAGGATAGGCAGTATTGGCAGATTGCAAAAGAGATTGAGATAAAAAGATAGCTTGTTGGTCCATTGAGGAGGTGAAGGGAAAGTCATGGAGAAAAGTGGTTAGGGATGTGGTGTAAAAGGGAAGACCAGATAGAGAGAAAACCGGGCGATGGTGATGAGTGGGACGGTGTATCGTGACCATGGTAATAGGATGTCTAAGGGATAGAAGCAGGAGGGAGTGATCAGAGATGGTAGGAGTTATAATGTGGAAGGTATGAAGAAATGGGATCAAAGCCGGTGACCCAATGAAGTAGTCAACAACACTCCTCCTTCATGTGGGTGACAGGTAAAATAAGATGATGAAGGCCAGCAAGGAAGGCCATTCAATATGGCTAAGGAATGGGCCTCTGCTAAACCAATCAGCTGCTCTCCAAAGTGGGTAGCCGGAGTATCTGCATCCTGTGAGGCTCTGTCAAATCCCATATCTAATGTGTGAACCTGTAAAAAGTCACTCTCTGCATGAAACTCTGCCTGCCTGATGCTCGTGCGAGCATTAAAATCCCCTGCTAAAAGAATAAGGCCTCGTTGTGCAAAGCTGACTATATCATCTGAGAGAGCCTGGAAAGGGTCACCACCAAAATCCGCAAAAGATGATGTTTGCGGTGCAAAGTAACAAACTGCAAATTGTGACCAAAGAACTGAAACCAAATAAACCGTGCAAATGGATCACTTTTGACCAATTTTAAACGAGAACTAAAAACATCTTTGGTGAGAGAGAGAGAGAGAGAGAGAGAGAGAGAGAGAGAGAGAGAGAGAGAGAGAGAGAGAGAGAGAGAGAGAGAGAGAGAGAGAGAGAGAGAGAGAGAGAGAATAGCGGAGGACTTGTTGGCCTGGATCATACGTGCAAGAATAGTGACCTTTAGATGAGAAATACTAGTCCACTCTGACTCAGGAATCCATGTGCACCGAGCCTCCACTGCATACATAGTTGTAGGTGAAACAATGGTGTCAAACAATCTGCACTTACTCGGGGCATCAAATGTGCTTTTTGTTGAAGAGTAATGCCTATTTTACCCCTTTTGGCTAAGCATTAGTTAAGTTGTACATAACTCATGGGGCATGTTTTAATTAAATGCATGACCCCCCCTTTTGTTAAGTTATGTAAATTAGTGCAAGTGGCCCACTTGGCCAAGTAGCTCACTCCCATGGTTGACACCTAGACTTTCCATGCATGTAAAGGAGGTGCTTGCCTCACAAGAGATTTGGAGGACCCACGCCCTCCTCTCTCTCACTAGCAATTCATTTCTTCTTGAGACTTTTGAGTTTGTGAGATGCTTATGCAATTCTCCTTGTGTGTGATATTTCCATAGCCAAGTTTTCTCAAGCTTTCATAGTTGATCTAGCATCTGAGTTAAGATACTCCATAGCTAGGTCTTGTAATTCTTCATGGTATCAGAGCAGGTTGTCTAGCCTGTGAGTCTGAGAGTGAGAGAAACTTCAGTGCTTAGATTCTTGAGAAGATTCTTATCTTCTACAAGCACCTCAATCTTGAAAGAGGGAGCATTTGATCTACAGGTGTCAGATCAGGTGGAGTCTTGCACTGTTGGTGAGCTATTGGCAAGGGGAGTGGGATGATCCAAAAACTTTCTAAATCTGGCTAAGTTTTGGAGAGTTTTTCTGGAGGAGCTTACACAAAAGTAGGGCGCACTTTCTGTAGGGGCTTCTGGTTTCTGTTCCAGTGGAGCCTAGTGCTTGTGCTAGTGAGGCCACACCAAGTGGCAAAGACAAAAGCAGGAGCTGAAGGGTTGCCTTGAAGTGGCTACATACCCTAGTTTGGGGTTAAACCCTTGTTGCTGGAAGCTGTTCTTTTCTGATCTCTTTCAAGTTGAGCTTCTGTTTTAAGCACAGATTTTAGCATGGCAAGTCTTGGGGAGAGTTTGCTGGGTGAATCTAGCAAACTAGATGGCACAAACTACAGAGTGTGGAAGTTCAAGATAGCCAATATCTTGATGGATAAGAATTGCTGGGAGGTCATGACAGGTACAGAACCTGTACCAACATCTGATCCTGAATTGAAGGACTACATGAACAGGAGACATAAAGCTCATAGGATAATCAATCTTTCTGTCAAGGACAATATTATTCCTCACATTTGCAATGCAAGGGATGCAGCTGATGCTTGGACAATTCTGAAGTCTATGTTTGAAACAGTGGATTCAGCCAAGCTGGTGTATTTGCAAAACAGGTTACATACTCTCAAGATGGAAGCAGGTGCAACAATTGGTGATCATATTACAAAGGTCAAGGACCTATTGGATCAGCTTGCTTCAGTTGGAGAGAAAGTAAGTGACAGGAGTATTGTTCCCATAGTCTTGAACAGCTTGTCATTCAACTATCAAGACTATGCGATGTCCCTTTCTGCTAGGGAGAAACTCCCAACCTTTGGGGAGTTATGTGGTCTTCTTTTACAGGAGGAGATGAGAAGGAAGAATCTTTCTGAAAGGGAAGATAATCCAGAGCTTGCATTTGCTTCTAAGAAGAAGCAAAACTTTCAGAAGAAAGGCAAAGGCAAAAAGAAGAACTCAAAGCAAAGCTTGGAGCAGCAGGTGTCCAAGTTACAGGTTGGAGAGGAGTCAAGCACCAATTCCTCATCCACACCCAAGAGGAAGGGCAACTGCAACTATTGTGGTAAGTATGGGCATTTTGCTTTTGAATGCAGGAAGAAGCAAAGTGATCAGAAGAAGGGAAAGAACCAGCAGAGTCACTTTGTTGACAAAGTTGCAGAGGAGGAGCAATCTGGTGTGCTTGAGCTATTCACCGCAGCCCTATCATCTGAATCCACATTTGGTGGATGGTATATTGATTCTGGAGCCTCAAAGCACATGACACCTCATAGAGATTGGTTCAGCACCTATGAGGAGACAGAAGATAGCCAGCATGTTTGCCTTGGAGATAATTCTACACGTATGGTGAGGGGCAAAGGTATAGTTGCAATACAGCTATCATCAGGTGAGGTGAAGGAAATTAAAAGTGTGTTGCATGTACCAGGGTTGGCTAAGAACTTGTTATCTGTTGGTGCCATTACCAAACAGAACATGGTGGTAGAGTTTAATGATTCTAAATGTTTGGTAAAAGACAAAGAGAAGAACTTCAAAGTGGTAGCCAAGGGAATGCAAGAAGGAGGTCTTTACAAGCTTTTCACAACCATTCCTAGCCAAGAGGTCTTGTCTGCAAGAGATACTAATCGGGACAAGCTTTGGCATGAGAGATATGGTCATTTGAGTTACAAAAGTTTGCAAGTTTTGAACAGGCACAAAATGGTAGTAGATCTTCCTAGCATTAAGTCTTCTTCAGATACATGTGAGGCTTGTGCATTAGGGAAGCAACAGAGGAAAAAGTTTCCAAAGGAGAAAGCTACCAGGGCCAAGGGCATTCTTGAACTTGTGCATTCAGATTTATGTGGTCCCATGCAGGTCAAATCAGCAGTGGGGGCATACTATCTCATGACCTTCGTAGATGATTTCTCTCGGAAGGTATGGGTCTATTTTCTGAAACTGAAATCTGAAGCGTTCAAATACTTCAAACAGTGGAAAGCTATGGTGGAAAACCACACAGGAAAGAGGTTAAAGACTCTCAGGTCAGATAAGGGTGGTGAGTATATTTCTGATGAGTTCAAAGATCTTTGCAAAGCTTGTGGGATAAAGAGACAGTTTACTGCTCCACATACACCGCAGCAAAACGGCGTGGCTGAGCGGAAAAACAGGTCTATAGTTGAGTGTGCGAGGAGCATGCTCAAGGCAAAGGGGTTGCCAAATTCCTTTTGGGCAGAAGCGGTAGCAACTGCTGTTTTTCTATTGAATAGAAGTCCAACCAAAGCAGTTGAAGGAATCACGCCAGAAGAGGCATATAGTGGCAAGAAGCCCAAAGTGGGCAGCCTTCGAGTATTTGGGTGTACAGCATATGCACATATACCAAAGGACTTGCGGAAGAAACTTGATGCAAAATCCGTAAAGTGTGTCTTTCTTGGGTATAGTGAAGGTGAGAAAGCTTATGTGCTATATGATCTCGAAAACAGGAGGAAGATCCTAAGTCGAGATGTCATCTTTGATGAAGAGCATGCACCCAAGATACAGGAGCAGGAGAAGGAAGGAATTACTGAGTTCATACCCTTGATTGATTCCACGGATGAGGATCCTAGTCAAGAGTCCTGTAAGCCTCAAGTGCAGGAGCAACAACAGGAAATCGAACCTACTAGTTCGAGACCTCTTTTTGGCCAAGTACCAGAAGCAGAAGTTGGGGACAAACGGAAGACTAAAACAGTACCATGGGATACGTGGTCACCATCCACATCACCCACTGCTAGGAAGAAGCTACCTAGGTGGTATTGGGAAACAATCAAAGAAGGTCAAATGATTGAAGAAGGAGAGAGCAGTGAACAGGGTGTCAGAAGATCTCTTAGGTCTCATGAGAGACAAGAGACTAACTTTGCTCTTATGTCCACTATTCTGAATGCAGATGAGCCACAATTCTTTCACGAAGCCGTGAGAGAAAAGGTATGGCAACATGCCATGCAGGAGGAGTACGACTCCATTGTCAAGAATGACACATGGGAGCTCACTACATTGCCAGAAGGGAAGCAACCAATAGGTTGCAAGTGGGTCTATAAGACCAAGTTTCATGCCAATGGAACAGTGGACAAGTACAAGGCAAGGTTGGTGGCGAAAGGCTATGCTCAGCAAGAGGGGCTAGACTATGATGAGACATTCGCACCTGTTGCTAAAATGACATCTATCAGGACTGTTTTGGCTATAGCCTCATATTTTGATTGGGATGTCCATCAAATGGATGTCAAGAGTGCCTTTCTTAATGGGCACCTACAGGAGGAGGTTTACATGGAACAACCGCAGGGATTTGAAATAACTGGCAAGGAGAATCTGGTTTGCAGGCTTAGGAAAGCCTTGTATGGGCTCAAACAGGCGCCAAGGGCTTGGTATAGCCGAATTGATGAGTACTTTGCAAGGCAAGGGTTTGAGAAGAGTAAGTCTGATTGCAATCTTTATGTCTTCAGGGAAGGAGAAGACTTTGTGGTTGTTGTGCTCTATGTGGATGATCTACTCATCACGGGAAGCAATAAGAAGCTTATTGCTTGTGTTAAGAAGAATCTTTCTAATGAGTTTGAAATGAAAGATTTGGGTTTGCTACACTATTGCCTAGGAGTTGAAGTTTGGAAAGGAAAGCGTTGTCTTTTTATCTCACAGGCAAAGTATGCACAGAAATTATTGAAGAAGTTTAACATGCAAGAAAGCAAACCAATCAGCACACCCATGGATGCAAGCAACAAGCCATCAAAAGATGATGGTCCAGCATTTGCAGATGAGACGCTCTATCGTCAATTAGTGGGCAGCCTGATTTACCTTACTACCACCAGGCCAGATATTGCTTATGCGGTTGGAATCGCAAGTCAATACATGTGTAAGCCTACCGAAGCACATTGGAAGGCAGCAAAGCGGATCCTACGATATGTGAGAGGGACAGTGACTTATGGGATTGGATACACGGATGACGGGAACCTTCAGCTGGAAGGCTATTCAGATTCTGATTGGGCAGGTGATAGAGACGATCGGAGATCGACGACAGGCTATTGCTTCAGCCTAGGTTCAGGGGCTATATCGTGGTGCAGTAAGAAGCAGCCTACTATTGCTCTATCGTCTACCGAAGCTGAGTACAGGGCGACTACGAGGTCCGCCTGTGAAGCCATTTGGTTACGCCGTCTACTTGAGGACATGCAGATTGCTCAAGTAAGACCTACATTGTTACATTGTGATAACCAAAGCTGCATTCAGCTTGCAAGGAATCCAGTCTATCATGCACGGACAAAACATATAGAGGTGGACCAGCATTTTATACGAGAAAAAGTGCACAGTGGGGAGATCGAGCTAGTTTATTGCGACACCAACGACCAGACAGCTGATATTTTTACTAAACCACTTAGTAAAGATAAGTTTGAAAAGTTCAGAACTTTGTTGGGTGTCAGTTTGAATAAAATTGCCATTAAGGGGGGGTGTTGAAGAGTAATGCCTATTTTACCCCTTTTGGCTAAGCATTAGTTAAGTTGTACATAACTCATGGGGCATGTTTTAATTAAATGCATGACCCCCCCTTTTGTTAAGTTATGTAAATTAGTGCAAGTGGCCCACTTGGCCAAGTAGCTCACTCCCATGGTTGACACCTAGACTTTCCATGCATGTAAAGGAGGTGCTTGCCTCACAAGAGATTTGGAGGACCCACGCCCTCCTCTCTCTCACTAGCAATTCATTTCTTCTTGAGACTTTTGAGTTTGTGAGATGCTTATGCAATTCTCCTTGTGTGTGATATTTCCATAGCCAAGTTTTCTCAAGCTTTCATAGTTGATCTAGCATCTGAGTTAAGATACTCCATAGCTAGGTCTTGTAATTCTTCACTTTTTTAGATGGCCCTTCTACAATCTAGCTGTGGTGTCATCTCTTGTTCTAAAAGTAGGTCCCGTGAAGGATGTCCCCAAATAAGTATAAGAGGATACCGCCTCTAGCGGTTGTCCTCCTAGAGTAAACACTCCTACCGCATGAAGGTCATGGAGGTATTGAAAATCATAATTTGGGTTTTCTTGGTATGCACAATCAAATTAAATAAGCTTCTAAAAACCTATAATGTATCCAAATGCTGTTGCAACCCCTTATGAGAAGAAGAAAGCAATGCCACATTGTTAGCATAAAGTAGAATGGAAATGAGTATATCACCAACCCGCATCCAATACCACCATCTTGGTTGATGGCTTCCTCAAGCTCATCAATGTACAAACCAAAGAGTGTGGGGCAGAGGGAGCAACCTCGCTTCACCACAATAGTACTTTCAACTCTGTCAAACATACCCTCCTTTAATCTGATACATCCCTAAACCTGCTCATATAGTACCATGACATCCAATATGTTATCAGTAGAAAAGCTAAGATCCCTCAACCTTTGGATGAGCATGTGTCACGGGACTGAGTCAAAAGTTTTTCAGAAATCCACAAAACAACAATAAACTCTCTCATGTTTAGACCTAGACTCCTCAATGATAGCATGATATGTGAACACATGATCAGTAGTGGAATGTTGTGTCCCAAAACCGGCTTGACCCAAGGTCTCCATGGCTCTGTCTCACTACTAATCATTGTTTGAAGAATAGTGCCATAAAGCTTCACCACAATGTGCTCAATCACAATGGTACAATAGTTATCAAGTTTCATGGAGTCACCACTCTTATGGATGGGGTGGATGATATTGGTGCACCATGATGGTGGAAACCCAAAGATTATAGCATGATTAAGTGGAGTATGAAATGCAGCCCCAATTGGTCTTGTAAGCCCTATGGACCAGACTTTGCAACATACATCACTACAAGAGTGACCAGTGTATTGAAGAGGTAGCACTTCACAATATTAGGATTAGAGTCAATGCAAAAACATTCAGTGACTAGTTTGTAGACAGTCTAGAAAGAAGGAAAGCAAGCTAGTTGCAAAAGTCCTTGGCTTTGGTTTTTGGTGTTTCCATAGCTACAGTGATCTGTTGTTGTCAATTCGTTTCAATTTTTTGATATTATTGCTCAGAAGGCTGATATGTTTTTTTCTTTCACTTACTCGTTTGCTAGTTGTAGATGTCCTTGGCTTGTTTGTTTGGTGTTTCCATATCTGCAGTGATCTGTTACTGTCGATTCGTTTTGATTTTTGATCTTATCGCTTGGAAGGTTTATGTCTTTTCCCTTCACTTGCTCGTCCCATACTAAATTTGTAAGCATTTTCTACATATGATGCTTAGACCACTTGATGTGCATTCACCTTCTGTTGAGTTTTAATTGTTTGTGCCTTGCTTTAGTACACATTCTTGGTGACGTGTTTTCTTAGGATTGAATTGCAGTTGCTTACATGCTTTAGTTTCATACGCTATGAGTTTCCTTGTTGTTTGGTTCATAGTTTAGGGTTTTAGTCTCTCGTTTTAGGTCTTTATCTTTTTTCATTTGCTGGTCATTGTTTGGAAGCAAAAAACTGTGGTGGCATATGGAGGAGATTGAGGTATTACATGAGGATGAAGCTGCCTACACAAGTTTCGCCTGTGTTCTAGTGTGTAGACATGGATATCTTTTCAGTGTTAATTCTTAATGCATTTTGATTTCTCTTATGTGACTCCCTGTGTATCTGAATCTGTAATATGTAATTATTGTCGAAGATATTTATCTTCATGTTCATTATGAATGATGTCATGACTTCGTATAAGTTGTGATAGTGTACTACTTCTTCAGTTGTTGGGCTATTACAGTGGAGTAGTTAGATGTTTAGTGATGAATCATGTTGTACCTCTTGCTGTGAGTCATCGAAACATCATGGACCAGTTGTAGGGCTGTAACTAGTAATGTCAGTTTTGACAGTTTGGTGGATAGCATCAAGGTCCATATGTAGTACAGGAAAAAGGTGTACTAAATAGGAAGGCATTGGGCACAGTGCTTTTTGCTATTGGAGTCATAATTATGCTTTGATGGTAAAATCTGGTACTCCCTGCTTACATTCTCCTGTATAAAACATTTCTCCATTTACTTATCAACTCTATAAAAATTGAAATTTGAATCTTGTGCATCGATGGCTTGTAGGTCTGGCGATACCACGCTGTCTTCATCAGGTTTGATCGTATTGAGAAATACCCCTCCAATTGAAGAGTTTGAAAAGTTTTGCTCTTTTCATGGGCATCACGAGCTCATTGGAGATTTGGACAGTTCTGCTTTGGTGATCACATGCGCATCAACTGTGGAGCCATTCCTCTTGCCTAAACTGCACCCAGGAGGTGGAAAGGTATTGCTTTCTATTCAGTTACACAGCTGTGCCCTTATCGGGGATGTTTGTACTTTATGATGAACGAATGACATTGCATTTACTTAAACAGCAAATAGCATTGTGATGGAGCTTCCATTAACTGAAGAAGATGCTGTACTTATCATTTCAAAACAGGTTCAAGCATCTCCAAGGTTAATTGCTGGTGCAGAATTAGACGTGCTTATTAAGGTACGGATCAGTAAGAATGATGATGAAAGCTATTTTTTTTTACTTGTATCAAGGAGAGGATCAGTGAAGATGATATGAAAGCAATTGTTTTTGACAATTAGCTTAGTGCTTGCACTGTCTTGCATCACTAGACACACAGAAACATAATTGCTTGCATGGTAAACACATATGAATCTCACATGTATTCAATTTATAGTCATTGGTTGATCCTCTTTCATCACAGAACAAATATTTTGTTGATTTGAACTAAAGTTTTTGAAATACTCCTTTTGTAAAGCCTAATATGGACACGCTTAGCAAGCTAAATTTGGTTTTATATCTGTAACAATAAGGTGATATAATATCATTATACATGTTTCTTTTTAGTTACAAAAGGTTTTTCCTTTCTTTTGTAGGTACCACAAAAAGCTAGTGAGGAAGTTGGCAGTTCTCAAACGTACTGGTCTCCAGCTCAACTTTTGACTTTGGTATTTCCACTATGGGCCCTTAGATTGCTACAAACCTCCTCTGCTGTTCTACCATCATTAGTAACTCTTTAAGCCTCCTGAGACATTTTGAATCAACACATATTCAGGCAATCAGTCTGCTGGTCACTGGAAATTATTCAATTTTGTCTTTGATAGCAAAAATGTAAGATCAGCTAAATTGCTGGTTTTGCCTGTTGACTGTCTGAGCCTATGTAGATCCCTTGAGCTGTGAATTCTTTACAGATACTCAGTTTCTTCTCGTGTTCTGTGCATCCCCTTGTTTATCCCATTCAATATATACCATATCTTTGCAGGCTTCCCCGGGCCCTCAAAACCTGAAGCTTTCATCTGGGCTGTGATCTAGTGATGGAAATTGAGGGTTTTTCAGACTTAGATAGAAACATTGATATCACAGCTGAGAGAACTCTACTTCGTTTTCCCTTCATAGGGGTATGTCTGAGTTGATGGTCAAGGGCTGAGGTGAATAGCATGGTGTAACACCTACTTTAAATGTTTACATATAGCGCAGTTTAGGTTTCCTGGTGGCCTCTTGTTGCGCAGGAAGATGTTTGTTGCTGCAAAGGGAACACTTGACAGGATCTTTAAGTTAATGCTATGTATTGAGTTGGTTTTTGTAATATTTAGCTGTTATACCCTGTAGCAGTGATGTGACCATCCTAACTTTGTTGTGAGCCCTCATATTCAGGTTGATATTCCAGAAGCTGGTGAAGCTTTGGGGGCCTTGCTAGATGCTCATACTGGTAATATTGACAGCACATGGGAAGTTGGTTGGGCTTTAGCAAAAGCAGATAGCAATCGCCAGCTCCATGGATTCAACACACAAGCAGTCACAGATATGGGCTTGATGGTAATACCGCTTTGTTGAAAAACTGCTGGACCTTTTCTAAGATGTAACCCTTTCCTAACTCTATGCTGCACCTTTTCTACTCTACATAGAAGACCCAAGCCATTAAGAACATTATCAGAACTGCTTTTATGAACAAAATACTGCATAAAGCATCACGTAAGACAATGATGGGCACCAATGTTGATCTAAGATCGTTATATGAACATCAACTAGCTGAGCATGAGGTGAATCACTGACCTTCCTCAACAAGGAAATAGAAAGGAAACAAACCATTTAACTCTACCATTTTGAGAAACCTTAAGGAATTCTTCTATGCTTTTAAAGCTCAATGCTTTTCTTTTCTCTTCAGGTGCTCATACATGCCATTCGCTTATTCTCGTGTGAGAAACATCTATTCTAAAACCGAACCATTCTTCCTTAGAAGTATTATTAATTAAAGCTTTAGAAGGGAGCCTGTTGTTGGTGTGGCAGTCACGAGGGCTTTTTCCCAAAATAGCTTTCCCAAACCATTGTTTGTTAGTAAGCACTTTGTTCTGTCCATTAGTGTTTCATTTTTCCTTTTAGAGACGCCAATGTTGTTCAATATATGGATGTTATCTCTCGATAGTACCCAACATAACAAAGGAGTCACACCAGCATATTTCCACGTTAGCTTTCATATGTACAATGACCAACATATTGACCTTGTATCACTTATCCAGAGATCGAGGGCAAGCTCATGCCTTAAGGAAACGACTACTGAACCTAATGCATTCAAGAAATAATGAGAGGGGCACCACAAGGGATATGTACTCCAATGTAATGAAACAGATAGCTAACTACTAAACTGAAGTAGCTATTTAGCTGTTGATCGGCACTCAGTTGAGAACTCCTTCAAACTCGTGATGTCGTTGATATGGATGTGAAGACATATCAGTAATACACCCCCCTGATCAAACAACCATGATTAACAAAAAGTATCCATTCAACAACTCAGAAGGTCTTCTCTCCTACACCTGCACCTACAATTGCATGGTTTGTAGCAAGATGAAATAGAACTCTCCTGCATCTTCAAGCGATCCTGAGATTGGCAAATCTCCATGAAAATCTCCTTGTCAAATCTCAAAGACAATCAGTTTTACTCAGAAAGATGTCACACATGTACACTCAAAAGAACAAAAAAGGGAGTTGCTTTTTTGGCAAAAAGTTTACAACAGCCTCTTTTGCATCATCCTTATCCTACAATTTCCAAGCCTTCATGTCGTCCTTCCTTTTGAGACATTGATTGACGGAATATTCAAGTTTACCATGGAAATAGAAATGACTCTACATAAAACTTGAGGAAACAAACCATTTAACTCTACCATATTGAGAAACCTTACGGAATTCTTCTATGCTTTTAAAGCTCAATGCTTTTCTTTTCTCTTCAGGTGCTCATACATGCCATTCGCTTATTCTCGTGTGAGAAACATCTATTCTAAAACCGAACCATTCTTCCTTAGAGGTATTTTTAATTAAAGCTTTAGAAGGGAGCCTGTTGTTGGTGTGGCAGTCACGAGGGCTTTTTCCCAAAATAGCTTTCCCAAACCATTGTTTGTTAGTAAGCACTTTGTTCTGTCCATTAGTGTTTCATTTTTCCTTTTAGAGACGCCAATGTTGTTCAATATATGGATGTTATCTCTCGATAGTACCCAACATAACAAAGGAGTCACACAAGCATATTTCCACGTTAGCTTTCATATGTACAATGACCAACATATTGACCTTGTATCACTTATCCAGAGATCGAGGGCAAGCTCATGCCTTAAGGAAACGACTAAAAGAGCTGAACCTAATGCATTCAAGAAATAATGAGAGGGGCACCACAAGGGATATGTACTCCAATGTAATGAAACAGATAGCTAACTACTAAACTGAAGTAGCTAGTTAGTTGTTAATCGGCACTCAGTTGAGAACTCCTTCAAACTCGTGATGTCGTTGTTATGGATGTGAAGACATATCATTAATACACCCCCCTGATCAAACAACCATGATTAACAAAAAGTATCCAGTCAACAACTCAGAAGGTCTTCTCTCCTACACCTGCACCTACAATTGCATGGTTTGTAGCAAGATGGAATAGAACTCTCCTGCATCTTCAAGCGATCCTGAGATTGGCAAATCTCCATGAAAATTTCCTTGTCAAATCTCAAAGACAATCAGTTTTACTCAGAAAGATGTCACACATGTACACTCAAAAGAACAAAAAAGGGAGTTGCTTTTTTGGCAAAAAGTTTACAACAGCCTCTTTTGCATCATCCTTATCCTACAATTTCCAAGCCTTCATGTCGTCCTTCCTTTTGAGACATTGATTAACGGAATATTCAAGTTTACCATGGAAACAGCATCTAACATCTCTCTTGTTGCCTTTAGAATCATGTTTGGCATTCTTTGGACTTTTCTTTATATGAAGGAACTTTTACTTAGCAAACAAAAGAGTATCACTTGAAGGCATTGCAGTCACAAGTTTTTTCACTCCATGTTCTTTTCAAGTATGCCAATGGCCACAAGATCTGCCAAACATTTGCTGTTGTCAAGCTTCAAGAACCATAATGATAGCTGTCTTTAACAAAAGCAAAAGCATTGTAGAATTCCAGTTTCAATTTACTTTATGCAAGGCATAGAAAAGGTCTCCAACCTCTATGACTTTCGGGAGAGTTGTTCAAGATGAAGTTCTGGAGGGAAAACAACTGCTTGTAGTTTTAGTATCTCTATGTCAATTCACATATTTCTACTTGATAAAGAGCAACATCTTTAAGAGACATCTTTTAGTTCAAATCACTTCTGCTTGTGCTGGCTAGCAGGCTATCTCATTCAAAGCAATTTTTCTCCAATTTGTGATGCTGATCACCTCTTCATCTACCGTTATTGATTGTCCAGTTTTCACAAAATTCTGGCAGGAAAACGAGATTCCACATTCTGGGGCAGACAGCAGCAAGGGAACTGCATTGGAAGGCTTGGTTCAGTCTGGCTCGCTTGCAAGAGCTGCCACAAGGATAGCATTACTTATTGTGCGTCTCCAAGATTCGAAGGTAACATTTTCCACCAATAAATTTGCAAGTGTTAAGTGAACAGAGAATGCTATTGAAGTCACTGCCATCTGAACATCTTAAGTGTGCATGGGTAGTTCTAACCATGTAGAGAAGAAAGTGTCTGAGAATGTTTGTTTCAATGGTCGAGTCGTGTGTGTTAAAGGCATATTGATGATTTGAAGAGGATTTTAGCATTCATTTTTATTGGATTCTATGATGACTGGACAAACATTGAATCGTTCATGCTTAGAGATTGTCTTGCTCTATACTTGAGTGTTGGAGATCTGCTGCTACATTTGCAGTTTTAGAGCACGTATTGTATCAAATAAATTTGGAATAGGTGGCCATGCATTTCCAAGAAGAATAGTGGGTGCCATGATGGCAACTGAGGATATGTCTTGTGGGCATATATTGAATTAGACAGTTGAAAATACAACACTTTGAAGGTATGAATCTGCCACTGTCATGCATACCGATCTTCTTGTAGTAGCCTAACAGGCTCTGTAGTGCTGCTAAGTGAGCATGCTCATTCACTTAGTTCCTTACTACTGGCTCATTGGGAAGACTCTTTGCTTTGAAACGAGCTGGTATTGTTGTGAGAATACTGACCCTTATACATGCTAATCCTGACCTGTACATCCTCATCCTTGTCTAGTATTTTATAGTAGGCTGCAGTGATGCTTGATTACAAAGTCAGTTTCACATGTTGCAGTTTTTCTCTGTGGCCCAACAAGCCTCTTCAGAGCTGCTACTTGGGATGCCAACACCTTAGAGACCTGTGAATTGCACAAACTGTTGCAAGTTGGAATCAACACCAGGGGTGTGAATAGTTTAGCAAAGTGCATTCTATGTCGTCGCCCTGAAATTGCCTTCTGTACTCCATGTATAAGGATTACTTGACAACTATTCAGTCTTTTGTTTTGGAAACACTTTCTCTTTGAAGTTGTAAATAGGCTCTTTGTTTTGTGATTCACAGATTCAGTTCACTTGAGTTATCACAAGGTGTACTGTTCTAAAAGTTCGTTCATCTTTCTGTAAACAGTTGAAGCTTGTTTCTGATTTGATGCCTACTGAGAAAATATGACCTTTTGAAGTTTTAGAAATGAAGCTGTATCAGCCTTTTGCTGATTTTTTGAGATGGAAAAAGAGAAGTCAATTACATTGACAGTTGTATATTGTAGCTAGTCTAGAGTTTTAGGTTTTATCAAAAAATTTAGACTACAGAGGGGCTGAAAGGACTTTTATGCTTTATCTGACAATTCAGCAAAGATTTCCCAGGGACTAATCATGAATGATACGTCCATTTTCCCACAACCGGAAAGATAAAATGAATGCTTAGCTAATTGTTTGTGAATCTTGAGTCTATCTCAGTAAATGTATAATAATGTCTGCCTGTACATAGTTCTTTTTTACCTTTTACACACTTTATTTGGGTGAAACCAGATGAACAATCCTCTAGTTCTGGCAGAGCCCAGCAAACGGGGTGACTTTCTTTTGCACGTCGGTTCGCCGTTTGGAGCTCTCTCCCCCTTGCATTTTTTTAATAGGTACAATTTATTTCTTTGTTTCAAATTGTGTTGTATACTTTGAAGTTTAAATATCTCAGATACATCATCTCACCATAAGACTACAACTCTGAACGCTGGAAAGCAACCTGGCTGATGTATTGGAGTTCTGTCATGCCTTTCAACGATATTGGGCCATTCTTACCTGACTGTATTGTGGGATTTTGGTCAGTGTGTCCGTGGGTATCGTCTCCAATTGTTGGCCTCCAGCATCAAGTCTGATGTCACTCTTAATGGCTGATGTTCGATGTCTTCCCGGTGTGCTTCACTCTACAAGATGTGTGAACTCACTTTGTGTCGTTTTTTTCTAACTGAGATTGTTCATAGTCCTTTGAAAGAACTGGATTAACATGGCATTCTATTTTACATTTCTTTGGTGCAGGAATGGAAGGTGGGCCTGTCTTTAATGACAATGGGTCATTTGTTGGCATCCTAATTCGGCCTTTACGACAGCGTAGTGGTGGTGCTGAAATACAGGTTCAAAAGTAGCAGTTGTGAATAGACATTTTAGTTTTTGTATCCTTCAAGGTACTTGATCATAAGTTGTCTTTGCTAATTTCATTTTGAAACGTATCAATTTTTGCTCTTTTTCACTTATTGATGAATATTCTTCCCATAGAATTAATGAACCGTTATCGGTTCACCACAGAACCGTACGGTTCTTAAAAATTTTTGCCCAGAACCGTGGTGAACCGTACTGATTAATTAATTAATTAATTGATTAATTTTTTTTTTAGTTTCCCCCCCCAAAAATAACCCAAAAATATGCAAAAAAAGGGCCAAAAATTTCTATGAATTCTGTGAATCATCTGTGAAATCTGTCAATCATTTGTATCATCTGTGAAATCATATGTCAAATCATCTATATCATCTGTCAAATCATCTGTACATCATGTGAAATCTGTGAAATCTGTCAAATCAGTGATGATTTTACATCTGTCAAATCATCTGTATCATCTGTCAAATCATCTGTACATCATGTGAAATCTGTCAAATCTGTATCATCTGTGAAATCTATGAAATTATCTGTGAAATCTGTGAATTTGGTAATTAATTAATTAATTAATCAATTGAATAGAGGAACTGTAGCACGGTTCAAGGAACCGTGGTACGGTTCCTTCCACGGTTCCCAGGACCCACGGTTCTGGGAACCGTGGGTTCTATGATTCCTCCATTAAAAAATTGAGATGTTATTTATCATTATCTAAAGTTTGAAGGGTTATATTTTTGGCATCTCCTTGGGCCCCTTGTTATTGATATTAGACAATTTTATTATGGGATTGGGCTCTTTGTTTGTTATTTGACATATGTTAGCGACATAAATTGATTGGTGGTTATTGTAGGTCCCATAGGTAGGGGGAAGGCCCTAGCTCAAATTTGGGCCCTTATACTCTATAATTTCTCGTTCTAGTTGATTGATGGTCTGGCTCTTACTATGCATTAAGAGAACAATTTGAGATCAGTTTAGCATAGCTTTATGTTACATTCAACTTTGATCATTTAGTATACCTTTGGAGATTGTTATTCAAGTATTGTTCCATATTCAGTTACTCTCTTTGATCGTATAGTGTACCCATGGAGATTGTTATTCAATGATTGCTCTACATTTGGTTGCTCTTTGCATCTGTTTATTCTCTTTATCTATGTTTCATTGTGATGTTTTGCTCATTATTACAAATACAATGATTTCGGCAATCAGACTACTAACAAAGATCATTGGTGGGTGAACGTTACAGAGGGCTTGCTAGTGTGCAAATTTTCTTTTGTGAACGTTGTCTAGCGGTCAACTTCCACAGCAGACCAGTGTGTGCACCTTTTTTCATTGTTCTCATTTGGCTCAGAGGCAAGCTTTTAAAATACCCTAGGTCATTGTGACATTTGTGGTTGGGTGGTGAGCAACATCATAGCAGATGTATCTTGTCACCTTTTAGTTCGATCCAATCAGTAAGTTGTTATTCCTATTGGATCGCTCTAAAAGGATAGCTGTTGTGGTATGCAAGTTGTCGGATTAGTGTGAGGTCATTAGGGCAAAGCCTGAGAACCTCAACCAAGCAATTGAGCTTGCAAAAACCTACGCTGACTAGAGGAGCAATGAAAGATCAGGGAAGTTGATTTAAGCAAAAAAATATTTATCATTTTGTTTTTACATTCCGTACATATCCCGCGTAAGGCTTGGAACATTCTGAACCTTTATCTGTGATTAATTTACATGTAAGGCCCTATTTATTCGTTCTATTATTGATTCACATGACCATTTAGTGAGTTGGTTGCAAGGGTCAATTTTTACAAATAGCAAGGCCTGTGACCATGGGGTAGGGTGTAGACCGTCTGTGGGAACACTGAAGCCCTAATTACTGATACTATAGATAGAGCTACCTTCACTCATTCCTTAGTTTTAAGTTGTCTATGGGAGGCCCTACAGGTTCCCACAGACGGTCTGCACCCTACCCCATGGTCATAGGCCTTGCTATTTGTAAAAATTGACCCTTGCAACCAACTCACTAAATGGTCATGTGAATCAATAATAGAACAAATAAAGAGGGCCTTACATGTAAATTAATCACAGATAAAGGTTCGGAATGTTGCTGTTCTTGGCTGCCATTGATGTCATTTAGTTTTGAGTCTTTTGTAGCAGGCTCTAGAGCAGGTCTTTTTAGAAAATATGCTACTCTTGGCAGCCATTGATGTTTGTTCACTGTTTTTACTTGGAGATGGCTTAGGATTGTCTTTTGCTTTCTGTTTGCATCACAAGTGTTAATGTCTATAATTCACTACATGCTTGCATTTATGCTTTATCGGCCAGACATCTTGAGTAAGCACTATTAGGATGATCATATCCAAAAAATTTCTCTCCCTTTATGGTCATAAAATAAATTGGAATCAGTTCGGAGAGGGGTTTTGAGCATCTGCCAGACACCAACTAAGTGTTACATAGGTTCTGATGGTCCACATTGCATCACCATCATGGTTCCTGCTTTTGTGATGTACGTGGGACTCATAGAGGTTCTCCCGGTCTTGTTTTGCAACATAGAGATCACTCATGTCTAGTAGATACTGTGTCTCCAACTCTATGTTAATGCTTAGCTACATCCAACAATATCTTCCTGTCATCACCAAGACCAAAAGGGCAAGTAATAGCTAGACCGTTGGGGAGCATCAAGAGCTAGAATTCATTTCATAGGTGTGTTGAGAGAGTCATACCTGTGTTTTTGGTCCTACTTGTCTGTGAGACTGGACAAAGATGCTTATACTTTGATTACCTTGTCTTGGATGTTTGTAAAGGACCTGCTTTTCAGTTGCTGCCGGAATTTGATTACTTTGAATGTGTTTAAATGCACTGTGTTTTTCGGTTGAAATCTCTTAAACATATTGAATGCTTTCTAGGAGGACTCAACCTGGTAATTCAGAAGGTGGAGGAAGACTTATGATGCCACTAAACTTGTGTGAAAATAGTTTGTCCTGTAAGATAACAATATAGTGCTGTCTCAAGCGTTTGGTTATTGCGCCAGTTTGGAAAATCTCAATTTAGATAAAAAGAATATCCGGTGTAGTGGATTACTGTACACCTATTTGTTTGGTAACTATGGAAGGTGTTTGCTTGCTTTTAGTGCCACCATTGGAATTGGTTTCTTTGCAATGAATCTTAGGAAACTTGTGATTGAAGTATGTGGCTTTAAAAACGTGAATGACTTAATTAGCAACTACTTGACGTTGGAAGAGGGTATGTTCCTTTTGAGAAGCTTGATCAAGAACCTTGGTAAGGAAATTCTGGAGTTTATGACTTCAAGCTCCCTTCTATGGTGAGGAGAGGTGGGGGCTCATCAATTCACATAATGACAAGTTGTGATTTGCAGGAGTTATCCCTGAATAAATAATGGAAACTTGCATGCTCAATTTGGAGTTTCTCTGGCATATTCTAAAGTCAAAACAATGTGATTCTTGCAGCTTGTGATCACTTCACATGCATTGGTACATGCATTAGAGAATATTGGGATTCTTCTGGGCGTACCTCATCTGAAGGAAAATGCTGTATCTCACCTGCAACAAAAAGGAGCATTTAGCCAACTCATAAAAGGGAATCAACTTGTTTCCTCTGCTTTTGAAGTACAAGGGACGTTGCAACCTTTCAGCTTAGGCAGTTCTGTATTGTTAGCAGTCCAAAAGGCTGTTGCTTCGGTGGTATTGGTAACTGTGGGAGATGGAGCATGGGCTTCTGGAATTATCTTGAATAAAGGAGGCCTTATACTCACCAATGCGCATTTACTTGAGCCATGGCGATTTGGTAAAAGTAAATTGTCACAGATAGCTGAAGAACATACCTTCAATGACTGTTCTTTTTGTAATAAGGCTCATGGACATCCAAATGGAAGAACATGCTCAGATGCAAACCAAGTGCCTGCTAATCAAAGAGGTCTTAGTCAAATGAAAGAGATTGACAACGAACTTATTTTTAGACAGATTTCTGATGGCTTATCCAATACAGCTTCACCAAATCTGGGAAGACTTTATGAGAGTGCTACAGATTCTGCTTTTACCTTTGGCCCAACTGCAAAATGGAATCGCTATGATCGCATACGTGTTCGCTTGGATCACTGTTTTCCAAATTCATGGTGTGATGCTCGAGCTTTATACATCTCTCAAGGACCTTTGGACATAGCACTGCTGCAGCTCACACTCGTGCCAGAGAATCTTTTGCCAATCACACCAGAGAAAGCAAGCCCAGCACTCGGTTCTGTGGCAGTGGTTCTTGGTTATGGCCTATTTGGACCACGTTCAGGTAAACAGTTAAGAAATCTATATGTAGTCAGTCATGTGGGTGTTCAACTTTCATGGTTGAGTTCTTTTCTTTTGCTAAAGAATTTGCACTCTTGTTGTGTCAGTTGTAAGGTACTCTGATGCTCATAAAGTTGCAAGAAGCTGAGCTGGCTTGAACTAAATGTTCGCAGTGTTCCATATCATCTGATCTAGCAGTTCAATTACATCACTAGTGTTATGTGTATGCAGAGCTTTGTTCATCAGCAACAGCAGGCGTTGTTTCTAGAGTTGTAAAGGTTGGATTTGATACCTCCTCCAATGAAGAGATACCTGCAATGCTCGAAACAACTGCTGCTGTGCATCCTGGTGGTAGTGGTGGTGCAGTCATTAATGAGCAGGGCCATTTGATTGGTTTAGTAACAAGGTGAGGAGTTTCCTGTGAATCTTGACAGAATTGGGCTAAATTGCCTGGATGTTTCAGACTTTTGGGTAATATCATTGAAATCAAGTTCGTTCATTTACAGATAGCTTGAACCCTGTTTGGCAAAAGGCTTCATATGCACTTTAAAGATGTTTCTAAGGCATGAATACTTGTTCTCAGTATTGCCAGGCACAGCGGTGGAACAGTTATTCCTTACTTGAATTTTAGTATCCCTTGCACCATATTGGAACCCGTACTTGATTGTGCTTCTAAAGGTGAATTTCGTCCATATTCAGAGCAAGTTCTCCTCCCTAAATTCTCTTTTCAAAAATGACTAGTACTTTCAGCTTTGAAAATTTATTTCCATGGTGTTGATCTTTTTTGCAAGATGATTTACAAAGGGTTTGATTTTTTTGCAGAAAAAAATGAGTGGTCTTTTCTTCAGCAAATTGACAAACCAAATGAGGCCCTGTCAGCTGTTTGGGCTCTAGTTCCACCTACTCCTCCTAGGCCCTCTCAAAAGATACAAATGTATCTCACACCACCTCCATCTACAGATATTCAAAAGCCCTCAGAACCTGATATTTCAAAAGGTTCCAAATTTGCAAAATTTTTATCTGACAGACAATCTATACTGGGTTTGAAGCAGATGGAGCCTAGGAAGGAGAATTGGTATATTGAAGACCAGCAAAGACTTGTTCATTCAAGTAGAGCTTCATCAGCTTCAGTTCTCCAGAGTCGTTTATAATCTACAAGCTGCATGTTATGGCTTTATCATACTTGCTGTGTTTCAAAATAAAGAATGTCATCGGCCCACGCGTGGTGAGGTGGTGTAGTGTGCCTGTGTTGGGCTTGCCCACTTGCATTTGATTACATCCCCCCCTCACATGTGGGATACGTTAAAGATGAATAAGGAACATCACTTCATTTTAAATTGAGGGACTGGAAATGAACGACCTGGAATCTGCCTTTATTGATGTTACATAATCTGAGACAAAAGGTTCATGAGACTGCTGTAATGCCTCTTCTTTTGTGGACACATCCAATCCCCTATTGGTTACAATGCATTGCTAGTTGTGGGCACAACAAACTTATGTTAGCATGTAAAAGTCTTATATAAGCAAAAGCTGGTTGATCATACTAAGATTAGTTGCATTTAACGTAGGGCGTTCATTTGATTTGCTTTGTAATCCACAAGCTTTACTTGAGTAGCCTGTGCTTTGGCCTCATGGTAACCAATTTGGCCTTACCTCTTGAGAAGACTTAAAAAAATCAGGAAAAATTCTCTTGTTATGTGTTTGCAAATCAACACAAAGACCTTTGCTTGAGTGTTTTTCGCCACCCAAAAAACTGAGTACTAGAGTTAATTGGATGGTAATGTAGCTGTCGATACAGAATTACTTACTAATCAAGAGGTTTTGCATTAAGGATCGCTACGATTGTATGCAAGTATTGCGAACAAGGTGTTTGCACCAAGGGAAGCAACGACGATGGCGACAATCGGCACGACTCTAGGTTCATCAAACGTTCGGAAGTCAGGAATAGCTCAATTCAAGACTATCTGACGAAATTAAGGTTGGATCATCTCCAGAAATTCAATCCAAACAAAGTCGTGGAAGGAAGCAGCATTAGAATTCCTTAATAATATAAGGAGATGGATGAGCAGGGTACCACACAAGTACGGAATGTGAGCATACAGATCACAGAACAGATGTTCGGTGACACCATAGGATTGCCAGTAAATTTTGATATACCGAATGTGCCTCCGGTGAAGATGGCTGAATTTTTTCTTGAGGATGCATTCAACAAAGAGCAGGGGTACAAATTAATTCTCTGCCAACCATCAACACTAGGTGCCTTGGGGAGGTGGATGAATCAGATGATTTTTAGGAGACATACTGATCAGTATATGTCTCTCATGAACTTTGCACTGATTCAGGCTGCCTTGTATGGAGCACCGATTCTCTCATGAACTTTGCACTGATTCAGGCTGCCTTGTATGGAGCACCGATTCCATGGGGAAGGATTGCACTCAAACAATTCAAAGTGTCTGGATGGCACTAAAAAGTATAGTGAGTGGGGGGCGCATCAAGATATGCGAAGCTTTTGGAGTCTTAACTGATCAGGAAGTGGGGTTGTTGCGCCACAATCCAGTTCAAGCAAAAGCTCTAAGCAACATTGTTTCGTTGCCACATATACAAGGGGATGAGGCTGAGGTGCAATCGGACTCATTCAGGCCTCAAACGCTACAGGAAACGACACCAGCTGAGGAGGTGCAGCAGCAAGATGGTGATTTCTATGAGGACTTGTCACGAGGAATACAGGATGTCGTACATGTCTACACTGTCATCAAATATATGCTATGGCACCAACGCCTGGGACATCTCCATATGAGATCAATATAGTATATGTTCTACAACAATCTTGTCGAAGGCTTAGACATCAACAAGTCATCACCAAAACATACTTGTGAGACTTGTATTTTTGGATACAAACAAGGTAAAGATTTTCTAAAGGCCAAGCTCATAGAGCTAAAGACATTCTGGATCTGATTCACTGTGATCTTTGTGGCCCAATGCAATCCCATCATGTGAGTCAATGTATTTCATTACATTCATCAACGATTTTTCTTGATAACATCAAGAACAAACTAGAAGCATGTCTGCGTTTTCAACAATTCAGACGTCTATTTGAAACTCAGACAGGAAGGAAGATCAAAGCCCTACGCACAGATGGAGAGGGAGAGTTCATCTCAAATGCTATGAATGACTTTCTAAGCAAATATGGAATTCAAAGACAATATTCTTTGAGCTACTTAGCTGAACAAAAGAATCGGGAGTCAACAAGATCCATGTTATTTGTTGCTAATCTTCTGAACAAGTTCTAGGCAGAGGCAATTGTAATAGGCTGCTATGTTCGGAATCATTGCAATAACATGGTCGTCAACAAAAAAATCCCTAAGGAAGTTTGGTCAGGTACAAAACCATTCGTAGATCATCTGAGAGTTTTTGGATGTGTTTGCTATGCTCAAATTTCAGCAGAATTAAGGAAGAAACTCCACTAAACCAGCACCAAGTCAATATTTCTTGGATATATATCAGATCACAAGGCTTTTATTTTTGGTTCAAATATGAACCATTGATTGCCAATATCAAAGACAACTTTGTCCCATCTACTTCCACTGATCTTAAGAGAACTAGAGTCTCCAAGATGAATGGCATTGTCATGATGTGACGAAAAAAAATGCTTGAACTAGTCTCATCGAGATGTCATATGTTGTGTCACACATGAGTCCAGATACCAACATTTAGAATCTGAATCATTGTTCGATTCGGCCATAAATAGCTTTTGGTTGGATATTTTTTCAGAAGCATTAGTTGATTGCAGTATGAACCTGTTGGTTCTTGTTCGCAAAAATTCTTATCATTTATATCATGTCCTTTTTTCTTGCAACACTTGCGGAAGATTTTGGCGTCAGTGATGTCTTGACTTACCTTGTTATGATGAATGTTGAGTATTTGACTATAAAGAAGTATTGACAACACCCTTCTTTGAATATTGTTTTTTTTTTTAATATAGTGTGACCGATTCGTCTAATGTAGAAACATCATTTGACTTTCTTTGAGTTATTCTTGGAGAAGAATTGAAGTGACCTTTTGCATAGTTAAATCGGACTGTGTAGAGATCAACATGACTAGATGATCGTAAGGGATAGGAAGACTTCATAAGAGAGTCATGACAACATCATTGTCAGCAACGGGTGATCCTACTATAGAAAGTTGATCAATCAATGATCTAACATGATTAACATGGTCATTTATAGAAGTCAATTATGATATCTTGCCAAAAAAAAAAATTCTTTTACAAGAATAGATGAGTGGTAACATCTTGGGTCTCATAAAGTCTGATGAGTGCTTCCCAAGCTTGCTTAGATGTTACGTTGTTACTGGTATGAGATATTTGTGAATCTTTGAGATTCATGGATATTTAATCCGAGAGCTTAGCCATCTTTGGATTTCCATTTGGCTATAAGATTAGCATCTTGTTGAGAATAAGAGAACTTGAAATGTTATGATAATCAACCTAAGCTCTGATACCGTTGTTGTGATAGGCTATGGGCGATAGTTCGAGGTGTCGGACGACACTCTCAGACTATCATGCTAATTAGCACTATGGAAGACTAATAATAGAACATCGTGTCTAAAATCATCTATGACAATAGAACCAATTGATCATTCAATTAGACAACCATAGTTACAGAATTTTGAAGGTGTCAAAAACAAAAAACATCCTTTTGTATTTTCACATGACCCATCAAATCAAAATGCTATCACTCGGATTTTGGACCTATCCCTATTCTTTTTAAGAGCTTATAACTCTTGCTAGACACATCAGATTGATTTGGTTTCAATTTTTCTGGAAAGTACAGATCATAAGCTTTCCATTAAGCTATAACACTGTTATCTTTGGATCTATTAGCAAGGAGAACAAAAGGACTGAAAATCTTTGATTTTCACACGTGCGAAATTCCAAAATTCCGTACTACCAAGGAGTTGTGCGCCTCTCAGGAGTTTGCAAAGAAGTATCCAACAACGAAAGAGCGAGATGGCTACATACTACAAAGTTGTATGTAGAGGGCTCAGTTGAAGTTGTATGTAGAGGGCTCGGTCAAAGTTGTATGTGGAGGGCAGGGTCGAAGTATGTGGAGGACTCGGACTCGGTCGATATGCGTGGAAGGAGGGTTCAGGTGAGAATTGGTCGAGATGATGAATGGAGAAGGTAGTGAGGGCTCGGTCGAGATGCGTGGAAGGAGGGTTTGGGTGAGACTCAGTCGAAAATGGATGAAGGTACGGGCTCGGGTCGAGATGATGCATGGAGAAGGCAGTGAGGGCTCAGTCGAGAAGGGATGGAGAAGGCGTGTGGCCTCGGCCAAGAAGGGAGTGGAGGAGGGCTCGTAGGACTTGGTCGAGAATGGAGAGGGTGTGTGGGCTCGGCTGAGAAGTTGTGCAGGTTGTCCGGTTGAGAGGAATGGATGAGGGCTCGGGCATGTGAAGAGTGAAGGAGGGTGCATGTTGTTTGGTTGAGAGAAATGGATGAGGGCTCGGCCCGGTCAGAAAGGAGGAAGTCGTATGGGCTTGGCTGTTTCAGGAGCGTGAGCACTCGGTCTGGTCAGGTGACTATGGTGCGTGATTCTTTCATGCCTCATATGCGATTCTCACTTGGACATGTCTGGATGTTGGCTCGGGCAGGTGTGGATGTGTTGGTGTCGCTGTCAAGTTTTGGAGAACATTGCTTGAAAGGGGTTTCTAAAGAAATCTAAACAGAGGAATCTTAAAGAAAATGTTGAAAATCTGAAATCTCGTTTGGTGAGGCTCTGTCAAGTGTTGGAGAAGGTTGTCTAGTTTGCAAGTCTTACTTGTTGTAGGGGTTGGATGGCGTGGTAGGTGCAGGATGTGGATGACTCGACTGGTGCAGTACGTGATTGGCTATTCACTCACTCACACACAAAACAAAACACATCTACTTGCAAGTTCCGCTCCCAAAAAACAAATGCAATAGGGCTCTGCAAATCTACACAGTAGATTGAAGAAGAGCATTGCACACAGTAGCGACGGATCAGACTGTAGAGGTATGAACATGGAAGATCAAGAATTTGTAGAATATAGTGTTACGTTTTTTGTAGAGCTCAGATGTGTTGAGAGATGGAGAGATTTTGTGCAAGAATCTGAGCATGGGCAGTATTGCAGCAGTTATGGATTTAGAATGTGTTGGAGTTCAAGTGGCAACGGGCGTCAAATGTAGACAGATTCTTTATCTATCTATTGGTTTTTGTCTTTCTTGTTTACAGATCTGCCTGTTACCAGGCTCCTTGGGCATTTCTTGGTTATTATCGTTCTTGTTTCATTGCCCAGATCAAGTAAAAATGGCTGAAATTTGTTGTAGATTGTCCTATCTGTCAGAGGACACTCAAGTTTGTCTCTCTTGAACCGTATTTATGTGCATTCAAAACCCAACATCCAAATCAATGTGTTCGAACAAGAAATCAGCGTGCAGCTCAATTGAACATCAAACAAAATCCTACTTCTAACTGCTACAGAAACGAGTTTGAATAGATCAATACAAGCTGAAAACTAATATACATGCATCGATCCACAAACAAGAAACAAGAAACTAAACTAGCCAGCATTTTGAAGGTCCAAGAATCAAGAAACACACATTTCTTGATTCTTCGACATAACATCGTTTAGTAATCTTGGGGACAATCCCAAAGTCCCATTCTTTCCTTTTATGAGGTCCTATGCTCAAAATTAAGTTTAATCGCACAAACTTGACAAAGACTTATGCTCGAACTTAAGTTTGAGCACATGATTCTTTGCTCGAACTTAAGTCTGAGCACACAAGCATATACTAGAGAGGATAGAGAGAAAAATTAATTTGTTCCAAAATCAAGAAATTCTCCCAATATTACTAAACCAGTATTACATCTAAAAACATCAAGAAATGGGATGTCACAAAATTTGCAAGAACTCAATTACAATCCCATTTTAAATGGTTTACTACAATGATGATTCCTACTTTAATCCACAAAGCAAGAAATCTAATCCATGCTAGTTCCACAAAACAAGAAAACTAATCCACAACTAAATCCACAACCACACACAAGGAATGCTTCTTGGTTTCCAAGGGGAGGCTCGAACCTGGGACCAAAGAAACTTTGGATGCCAAGCTAACCAGTTGAGCCAACCCCGTTGGGTCACACACAAGGAATGGAAGGGCAAGATCATAAATGCATCACTCAAGAAAACAAGAATGATCAAGGAGCTCAAAGGATGCACCAAACTCGTAGAGGCTATTTTCATTAGGACATGGAGTAGATGCATCACGCAAGAAGCTCCCTTCTACAAAAGGGGGAGTCTCTTAAATAAGGAAGAGAGCTCCTTAAGTGGCATCCTAGTGGCAATTCCAAATTACACAAATTACAAGTGGAATTATCCTCTCCACTAGAGGTCACCATCAAAAGGTGGCTCATTCTACTTTTCTAAGAAGGGTCTACTTGCATTTATTACAAATGCTTAGAAATACTAGTTCCTACATGGTCATTCCATCATTCGGGATTCACCATGAGGCTCACACAGTTTCTACTTGTCATTCTTGACTAGCATTCATCGGCTCTCATACTTGGATCTCATTCTTCATTCATTCCTTCTTCAGAGACCCTTCGGTCTTAGGTGAGATGTGTTCTTGGGGAGCTCTGGCTAAGTATCTTGGGAATTCGTTAGAATCAACCAACACATGGATAAAGAATACAACTCTATGATGAAGAGCAACACTTGGGTTTTCACTAAGTTGCCTACAGGCAAAAAGATCATTGATTGTAAGTGGATATTCAAGATCAAATATAAGGCAAATGGCAGCATCGACAGACGGAAGGCTCGAATAGTGGAAAGGAAATTTTCACATGAAATTTTTTTCAACATGGATTATTTTGAGACTTTCAACCCAATAGTCAAGCACTCATCAATCATATTATTGTTGCAGCCAACCTTGAGGTACATCAACCAGGTGTACAAGCAGTATTCCACAATGGAGCTATTGACAAAAAGACAATTACATGATCCAGCCAAAAGGTTATGTACTTAATGGCAAAGAGGATCAAGTCTACAAACTCCAAAAGGCATTGTATGGCTTCAAGCAATCTTCAAAAGCATGTTATTAAAGAATCAACTCATTCCTTATATTTCAACAAGGATGCACACCAAGCTCTACAGATTGCAATGTCTACTTCAAGGCCATTAAAAAATCCTTTATCATCATCACACTATATTTGGATGATTCCATTCAGTAATAACTTGAATCTAATAAAGGATAGCAAGAGGATGTTGTCTCAAGAATTTAAAGTTACAGCCCTAGAAGAAGCTCGCTACTATCTTGGAATCCAAATTGATAGAGATAGGAAGAAAAAGCTACTCTACATTACTCAGGAGAGGTATATTATTAACATGCTTTCAAAGTTCAATGTCATGAATTCCAAGCTTGTACATTCTCCTATGGATCAAAGTCTCAAGTTATCCAAACAGAAATGCCCTCAAATCAAAGAGGAGCATTTCAGTCAATTATGGAATCTCTCATGTATGCAATGATCTCCACAAGGCCAGACCTTGCATATGTGAGAAATTATCTGACATTGGCCTCAAACAATTTTCTCTGAAAACTATTCAATGTGATAATCAAAATGCCATTGCATTGTCAATCAATCTTAGATTCCACTCTAGGAGCAAGGACATTAAAATTAACTATCACTACATCAGGAGCAGAATTCTCAACAAGGATATATGTTTAAAATTTTACAGAACACAGTACATGACAACTAACATATTTACAAAGGCATTAAGTCAAGAGGCACACAATAATTTTTGTGAGATCTTGAATTTGTTACTCTCTCTCTCTCTCTCTCTCTATATATATATATATATATATATATATATATATATATATATATATATATATATATATATATATATATATATATATAGAGAGAGAGAGAGAGAGAGAGAGAGAAGGGAGCAAGACACTTGGTGAGGGCTTTGGCTATGACTTTGTAGAGTGTGTTGAGCATGTTCAAAGGCTTGAGAGATGAATGGTTTGGGGACTTGGGAAATAATCTTGAAAAGTCTTTTTGTGACACAAGACAAAAAGAAAACAGAAGAGGTAGTAGAGTTCATGAGACTCAAAATATTGTCAACCTTGTCAAGGAGATCCAAGAAAGCCAAGAGTAACTTACATGTGATTATATTAAAACCAAGGGTTTTTCTCCATATTTCAAAGTGCAAGTTCAAGCTTGGGGGTGGAAAAAGGCAACTCAAATTCTCAATGGTGTTTGTTGGCATTAAAGTGTTGGGGAATAAGCAAGTCAATCATCTTAAACGTAGTAGTGGGGACTAGGGAGTAAAGCTCGTAAAAGTGTTGAAGAGCAAAAGAGAAAACAACACTTGGGTTGGAGACAATAGTGTCATTAAGGACTAGGGAAGAGGTGGTCAAGGATGGATCTAACCCTTTTGAAATTTAAAAAAAACAAAGAAGTGGAGAGCTCCCATGATGGAGCCACAATCTTGTGCTCCTAGGTATCATCCCTGCCACTTTGTGGCTACCAATTTTCTTAAGGCTATATAGGCAATGGCTCTCTAGGTTATGGAAAGGACAAGATGGGAGTGAGATGCTTTAAGGATTTGATTTTAGAGGGTATCTTTTAAGAAGACTTCAACATAACAGGAGGTAGCCTTGAAGACTCTTTCTAGGATCTAGCATTCATTGTCAACATGGTGTACATCAAAACACCATTGAAGGAGTTCTAGCACATGGCATTCACAAACCATGTTCCATCTCAGTTTTTTGTTTCATAGGTTGCAAAAAGATAAAAATGGAAGGAAATGAACATGCATAGAGAACCAGCATATTTTTTCAATGTTCAATTACTTTTTGTGCAAAAACAATGGCCAAATGCATCTACAAGATACTACATGGATTGAATCATGTTGCACAAAAACCCACATCCTATTGTAAGCGTGCTATACTTTTTCTTAAACCTTGAAGATGCCAAACAATTACTTGTATTGTAGGAGATACTCAAGGAAGGAAGGTGCTATGCCCTATCTTTTTGTTAGAAATGGTGAACTCCTGCAACTTTGTCGCAGCACAAACAAGATACGAAAGTTGAATGAGAACAATTCGCGACAGTCAACGTCCCTTGACTTGAAGCACGAATGATTTGCGAATTATTCGTGGATCGTAAACACAGCTCCAGGACCGCAAACCGCAAAGGGACACAAAACGAAAAACTATGAAACAAACAAAGAAGAATCTTTCGCACTGCTAGTTGGCAGTTCAACGGGCTTTACGCTGAGCTGAAATGAATAGCAATGACAGAGACTAACTAACTAGTTGATTAGCGTTAACTAGTTTTGTGATTCTACATCTAGCTATCCTGTAAGACTCCACATAGTTGAGGTATAAACGATCCTCTCTGGATCACAAAAAATAATCTTGATACAGAGATTTGTAAGAGACAAAGAGAAAGAGAGGTAGCGAGTAGAGCAGAAAAAAATACTAGAAACTATAGTTGTGCATGAAAGTCTGCCAATGAGCAGAACACAACAAAAGAGTAGAGTGTCATTTCGCCAACGAGCGAGACACTGACGATCTTGCTCTAAAAACTAAACTGATAATACAGTCGCTCTATTTTTCGTGCATCTCCCTATCTTGTGCTATCATTTGTCTTGATTGCTAGAATAGAATGTGTTCTGTGATGTGTAGTCGCATGTTTGGAATCCTGAAAACCACTTTCGCGCAAAGGAAACTTCAAAGACACAAAATGATTCTTGAATAAGAAGAGAGAGAAGAAGAAAGTGAAACACTCTCGCTTTCGCTACATGGTATCAGAGCCAACAGGTTATCACTACTGATATCTCAGCAATGATTCTTCCAGACAACACAATATGGCTACAACAATCCAGACCAGAGTAGCAATCAGTCTAGATGGCGCAAATTACAGAATTTGGAAATTCAAAATCAAAATGCTTCTGAACGGCGAAGGGATCCGGTCAGTGACCGAGCTCTCAGAGGTGCAGCCTCCAGAGGGAGACCCGAGGAGAGCTGAATGGATTAGAAAGGATGAGCACGCAATGGCGATCATCGTTTCATCCATAAATGAAGATCTACTCATGCAGATTGAAGACTACGAAAGCAGCCATGCAGTGTGGAAAAGATTAAAGCAGAAGTATGAAGTGAGGACTGCAGCTTCAGTCATGCACCTTCACAATCAGCTGCAATCCATACGGTGCGATGACAACCAGTTGGATCAGCACGTTGAGAAGATCAGAACGGTCTTCGCTCAACTCGCTGCATCAAGATAGGAGCACCAGGTCCCAGCACCACAACAGCTGATGTACTTCATGAAATCTCTACCGACGTCCTATCAGCCACTGAGAATGCTCATACTGAGTCTACCAGATATGACATTCGACAAAGCAGTCAGTCTTGTCACTGATGAGAGACTGATGATAGACGAAGGAGAGGGAAGCAGTGATCAAGAGAAGGCTCTCTTCACGAAAGGAAAGAAGAAGAATAAAAACAAGCCAAGATTCGAGAAGACAAACTCCTCGAATCAACAATCTTCTTCCTGCAATCACTGCGACAAACCAGGCCATACGGCCAAGAAATGTTGGTTCAATCCAACAATACCTTGCATGCACTACAAGAAGAAAGGGCATTCTGCATACGACTATAGATTCAACCCAAAAAGAAAAAACAAGGCTAAAAAGACAAACGTTGCAGAGTCATCAAAGGATGCTGAAAGAGGTGACGAAGCTTTCACGATAATCGACGAAGCTTCGACAAGCTACTCTGAACATGACTACGATGTAGTCATCGATTCAGGAGCAACATCTCACATAACCTGCAACAAAAAGATCTTGATCAACTTTCTCGAACTTGAAAACAACAGAGCGGTGATTCTAGGCGATGGAAGCATACATGATGTCAATGGCATCGGCTCTCTACAGCTACGAACACTGTCAAGCCGAGCAGAGCTGCCAGGAGCACTTTATGTGCCCTCACTCAGAAAGGATCTACTATCTGTCTCCAAGATGACAGATATAGGCATTCGAGTTTTATTCGACGACAATACTTCTCGTATGATCGAGAAGACAACAAACAAGTTGCTGACGGTCGGATGCAGAGAAGGAAACCTCTACCAGGCCAAAATAATCAGCAACTCTGATAGCATATTAAATGCTTCAGAAAATGAAGATCAGCTTTGGCATAAGAGAATGTATCATCTGAACATGTGGAGCCTGTATGACATGAGCAAAAAGGACATTGTCACAGGTCTCAAGATTTCAAGGCCCGAGGCTGAGTTCTTCGAAGCTTGTCAAAAAGGCAAGCAAAATCGGAATCCATTCACACACGAGGGAATAAGAGCCAAGGAAGTTCTTGAGCTCGTCCACTCTGATGTCTGTGGACCGATGAAAATAGATTCGCTCTCAGGTTCGAGATATTTTCTAACATTCATAGATGATTACAGCCGGATGACCACGATCTACTACTTGAAGAAGAAATCTGAAGTGTTTGATTCCTTCAAGAAGTTTGTGGCATTCACAGAGCGACACACCTCAAAAAAGATACAGATCCTTAGACCTGACAATGGAGGTGAATACAAAAGTACAGAATTCTCAAGATTCTGCGAAGAACAGGGGATCGAACACCAATTCACTCCTGCATACACACTGCTGCCCATTCCAAAGGGAGATCGAGGACAAACATCAAATCAGAATTATGTTTAAAAGCACATTAGGCCTTTCCACTAACTGTTTAAACAACACAAATAAGCAAAAAAAAATTGATCTTGTAGAGATCCATAGTTGCCTATCAAAGTGTAGTTCAATGCTTACTTGTCCATCCTCCATAAATAGGCACCTCTATGCATTTTAGTATTTTCTTGGAAACAAAAGTATTCAAAAGCACAAGACTAGTTGCAATCAAAACAACAAAAAGGTTTTTTCATTCCTCTCTTGTGGAGGTTAGGAGCTTAACTCCCATGTGTTGCACAAAAGAGAACATAGAAGGAAAATTAATATATCTTTTTTGGTGGCTTGATAACAAGAGGAGCTCAACTCCAATTAGAGTTGCAGAAAAGAGGACATAAAAGAAAAACTAGCATGTTGTCTAGCCGATTTATAACCAACACATTGGTTGTTACTATAAAAAAATATATGTCGTGTTTGTTCTATGTTATTATCTCCTTTGTGCAATAGATTGTAATCAAACTTCGTGATATTATCACGTAGAGGCAATGAATTATTCAAAGTACCACTTATTAAAGCTATATATTGGAGGAATGGAATGCTTAATAACCCTCCCATGAAATAAAACAACTATAAAATTATGGCGAGATCAATCGGCCGAGCTAGCCATTATTTAATGGTCAATAAACTTAATGGAAAGTCATTGAAAAATCCTTTCCCAAGCATAGATGATTGTCCATTTACCTTTTAATGAGCAAGTAAAACTATGATGAGGCTATAAGGATGATTCTTGAACCTAGTGGAAAAGTCAATTAGAAAATCTTTCCCAAGCATAGAATATTGGCAACGCATTTTAGTTCACGAATGAAATTTTTTAATGGCTTACACTAGGTTGTAATCTCTTCCTCCAACTTCTTTATGATTTTTTTTTGGCCCATTATTTCTTCTAAATTGTTTTTATTGATCTCAAGATTTATAATCTGCTTGCACGAAAGCTTTTGTAGCTTCTATTTTTGCAAATTCTTCATTGTCTTCCTCCTAGTTTCATCTTAACAAAAAAATGAAACAATCTATGATGCCTTGGAAGTTTGACTTGCCAGAACATGTTGCATTATATTCATTAGAAGAGATATCTTATCTTCTGGCATGTGGTGAGAGTTGGTCTTGAATTAGGACTTGCCAACCCAGGTTCATTAGTCTATGATCCCAAAGGTTGATCATACGCAAAAGCATAATATGTTGCATTATATTCATGAGGAGATATATCTTCGCAAGGTTTAAAACTCTCCAACAAATGAACTTGACCTATGACAAGTTACTCTGATGTGATTCTTTTCCACGATGTGAACCTCTCCAACAAATGAATCAAGATGCCAAGCTAATCTACTATTAAATGTTTTGATTATTTTTCTCTTTGTGTACTCATTTGTGCAAATGATTGGAGTCCAACTCCATACGTAGCTTCGAGGATATGAAATCTTCACCAACATATCATGTATCGGAGGACTCTACTATTTGTTTATTTAGTGTAAGTTTTACCATATTAAACAAGGCGTTTTATGTTGAAAGTTCATGACAAGCCTACAATGTAGAAGAATCATTTCATCATCGAAAAATGAAAATAAGAAATTGCAATCTTAAGTGGACTAAAATAAAAAGAACCTCATAAAATTGAGACAATTTAGCTTTGAGCAGATTGTCATCATAGCTTATTGATTTGCAGAAAAGCTAAAAGGCCAATTTCTTAAAGGCTGTGAGATTTTTTTATGCATAAAATTGCAAAAATTTTGTACTACCATCATTCTATATACAATGCATACAAAGTACAACAACTAGAAGTCCCAAGACAAAGTTGGAGCAAGCTCTTTGAGAAACACCTAATATGCAACCGCCAAAATTTGAGCTTGTGTCAAAGCTGATGCAACGAGTCTTATTCAACAAGGCTATTGCTCGAATCCACAACAACTGGATTTGTGCTTGTGTCAAAGTTGATGCAATGCAACTCCTATCTAAAAAGGCTATTGCCCTAATTTGTAATAATTGGAATTTGTCCAACATTAAAGTCGAAACAAAGGAATGTATTATTCATCAACTAGGCTGACGGTGCAAGCAAGGCCCTACCCTCTCATCCCATCCAAAGTGCACCGCAAATGCACCTGCATTGCCCTTGTTGCACAGGCCCATCCAAGGGGGGACATATCTTCTTTCTCCCTTAGCCTCATCCATCACCGTGAGTGGGGCCAAGAGTGCACTCCTTAAGTATTCCCCATCCAAAGATGCATCATTCTTAAAATATGTCATCATTTATCATGATTGAGAATTAACTCTGACACATTGTTCGATGAGGGTGGGGCCTTGCCTGCATCCTCAATCGAGTTGAGCAATCTAGTTGAGGCACCGAAGAGATCACAAGATTATAGCACCGCTTTATGGGAGAGTGTATTCCACACACAACAGTGATGGCGACCCACAAATCCAAGGGTGGACAATGGTAACACTGTTTTGAAAAACACAGTGCTGCCATTGCCCATCTCCATTAGATGGGCACTGCATCACCACTGTGCGCTGCCATTGCCCATCTCCATTAGATGGGCACTGCATCACCAATGTGCAAAATACGCTGCTCCTCGCTTTATTACGAAAATTGAGACTCTTATCCATAATCCAACTAACTAGGCCTCTAGGCTTCAAGTGTGTCTACTTTGGCATTTTACTTCGTGTCCTCTTCTTATGATTTCCATCGCCCTCACAAACCCTCCTATTTTATTAACACGTCGTGCCTTTAAGCCCTGTACCGTTAGATTTTATCAGATGCATTTAGATCTTGCCACGTGGCTAATGAATACAATTGGATGGCTTCCAAGTGGCATCTCTGACGCGTGTATAGCATCCGACGGGCGGGCGTGGAAGACCTACTGCTATCAAGTCTCCGTCTCTCGTTCGATGGGGCCTAATGACACGAGATATTTACGCGGAGCCGCTTCGATGCTTGCCACGTGGCATGTTGACACTTGGGTTATTTTCAACGGTGGATTGGGAAAACGTGGCGAGATCTGAACGATTGGGTGAAGATCCGACGGCTTCTCACAGCAGAGACGGCAGAGGATGAATTTTTTGCTTCGATCAAAGTTTTTCCCGAAGGATCGTTACTGCACAAGGATGATGCATCGAGAGAGAGAGAGAGAGAGGAAGGGAGAGGAGGGAGAGGGGGAGGGAGAGGGGAAGGGTGGGGGGAGCGGACTCATCATTTGCTTGCATAATCCATAGGTTGTGGTAATGCCATATCTATGGATCTATTCGGCATCAGGAGCTTCTGAAAATGGTGTTTGTTTCGATGGTTAGGGTTGAGTATCCGGCATCGGGAGCTTCTTCTGGCTATGGTGTTTGTTTCGATGGCTGAGGTTGAGTAGAAGTAGGGATCTGGTGGGAAAGTGAGAGGGTTAGGGCAGGGAGGTATGGCGTACATGGATACGGGCGAGGATGAGTTGGATTACGAAGGTGAGGATTTTGTGGATCGAGAGGATTTGCTTTTGGGTTCGCCTCGTGGCAGTGAGGCCATCGGGGCTCTGGCAGAAGAGGAAATCGAAGAAGATGACTACGAAGATCTTTATCACGATGTGAATGTGGGGTTTTTCCCCGGTGCTGCTGCTCCTGCTCCGGATCAGGGTTTGATGAAGGGAAAAGGGCTGAATGGCGGGCAGGAGCATTATGAGAAGGAGATGGAGGGTGGTCTTGGTGAGGATCGGAGCGGCAGAAGTAGGGCGGGTGAGAAGTCTTACAGGGAAAAAGATGAAAGGGATTTAGGGTATGGCGATGCATCAGAGGGAGGCCAAGCAACTCGAGTAGTGACATCCAACAAGGATAGTGTGGAAAAAGCAGAAGGAAAAACCCTATGGCGGAATAGCAAAACGGGGTCAGCAGTGCAGAATTCCCATTCTGGCATAGTGCAGACTGCTGCAGTGAGTGATGGTGGAATAGCGGACGAAACAGAAACAGACAAATACGAAGATCCTAACAGTTCGAGGGCTAGGAGCAAGGGAGTGGAAGCAGACATCCTGGGTGTGAAATCCCTAGAGCCAAAAGATGCTTCTGTAGTGGATATATCTCGCGAGCAGAGTGCACTTTTTGAAGATAATGAGTATATAGAGGATGAACTGGTTGGGGTTTCCGAGGAAGGAAGGGCAAGTAGTGATGCAGGAGGGGGGGGAGGGCCAGGCAGAGGGCCGGGATCGACTTCTAGTGCTGGTCGGAATGTCAAGGCTGGATCACCGGTGAAAGCCCGCGTAAGTCCTCCTCCTTTAACCGTTAATAATGACAGTGGTTCTTCTCGGCAAGGAAGTGCCGCCGCAGTAGTTGATGGTAGGACATCTGTGTTTGTGGGGGAGCTGCATTGGTGGACAACAGATGCTGAGCTAGAGGCAGCATTATCAGAATATGGGCGTGTTAAGAGCATCAAGTTTTATGAGGAAAGAGCAAGTGGCAAGTCAAAGGGTTACTGTTTGGTGGAGTTTTGTGATGCCGCTGCAGCACACCTTTGCAAAGAAAAGATGGAGGGCAAAGTTTTCAATGGTCGCCCATGTATTGTGGCATTTCCATCTGCTCGAAATCAAAATCAGCCAAGCATTGCTCAAGTCAGCAGAAATCAGGGACCTTCTGCACCAGCTCAAGGGGGGCAGGGGCATGGCCCCATCAAAAAGATGGGTGATAGAGGAGGGATTTCAGGACGAGGAGCAGGTTCACAGACTGGCAATGGTGGACGCAGCAGCTACGGCAAAATTGGAATGGGCCAGGCATCTGCAATGGGTGGTGGTAGAGGACAGACTCCTGGTAGAAGCAGAGGACGAGCCATGGGCGGCAATGGACCTTACTCACAGGGGCACCCAGGGCCGATGGGAGGTCCTGGTGCAGCAGGGATGATGGCAGCTCAAGGTATGATGGGGCAGGGCTACGATGCAGGTTTTGGGCCTCCGATGGGGAGGCAGAATATGGGTAATATGGGCTATGGAATGGGACCTGCTGGAGGATTTGTTCCAAGAGCTCCTTCTTATCCCTCTATGGGGCCTCCATATCCTGGTGTTGGCCCAGGTTTACCTGGCGTTGCCCCTCATGTCAATCCTGCGTTTTTTGGAAGGGGCTCAAATGGCACTGCAATGGGAAAGATGGGAGGGGGAGCTATGAATGGTTCTTTCAGAGGGTGGGATGGTTCCATGTCAGGATGGGGTGGTGACGAGAATGAAAGGTGGATGAGAGATGGTGATTTTGGAGATGAAATGGGAAGTGGGGAGTATGGTCATGGTGCAGAAATGTCTGGTGAAAGAGGAAGATCAGTTCAATCGAGAGATCGCAGTAAGGGCATCGATGGTGACTGGGTAGATTGGAGACGGAAAGGAGCAAAAGAAGTTGATTGGGAAAGAGAGAAGCATAATGACTGGGATGGTTACAGTGAACAACAAGAAGGGGATTGGGATGGTGAGACAGAAAGGCCTCAAAGAATCAGAAGCAGATCTAGGGTTACAGAGGAGGACGAGTCTATCAGGTACAGGGAAGAAGACCATGTCAAGAAGCGAAGATATGCAGGGGACAGGAAGATCGAGAAATGATGAGGCCAACTTTTCGTTGTTTCATGGTCGAATGGCAGTGACTCAATGGCACTACAACTATCGGTAGTTGCGGTTTGTCTTGAGGATTTCGAAGCATATTTTAAGATTGACATGTGCTATTTACATATGACATTTCACTGTTGGCTTAGTGTCTTTTATTAACAAATGCTGAAACTCCTGATGAGTTTTAGAAAACGTTCTGTAAGTTCGGTGTTGGAGCTTTAACTCCTTAAATTTGCAAAAACTTTTAACTTGAAGTCTTATATCATGCCAACCAGTAAAGTTCTTGCTGAAATTTGGTATAAACCATGCACAACTTGATGTGTAGGATGTTTGTATCCCGAATGGTTGGTTTTTCAAGCCTAGACCAGTCATGAGTCATGACAGATAATATGATTGACTTGTTGAATTCTGCTGTGACGCAGATCAAGATTTGTCAAACAATTCTTGTATTATTCTCAAGGAACTTTTTACAACAATCTAGAATATTAGCATTTAAATCTTTGGCCCTTGCGAATTGTCCAATTTTCATATCAACGACGACTTTTCAAGTTGTTAGATAATTCGTCTTTGAAAACATTGTACATAGCTGTATTGATAATGAAAACAACTTGTCCAAGAAAGGAGCAAACTGCAATGTGATTATTGATTAAGCGATGAAGGCTGTTCTGACCCACAACATTATTAAGAAGTTATTTCCTGTAACTTTTCTCACATGATCTTATTTGCTTGTGAAGAACACATCTCTACCTTCCTAGTGATTTTAGATGTGCACTTTTTGAATCGATGACATTTGTTTGAGTTTTTCCGAGTCTTGATCTTTTTAGTTTTTAGTGAGTCTTGGAATCAAATGCTCATTTATTGGCCATGTTGGAATTTGCTTTGGGAAGAAGGGTTAGCCCATTCAACAAAATGTGTAGAGGGGGTGGAAATCTGTCAAATGCATTTTTTTGTTATGTCGGGTATAATCTTAGACATCACGTTGATACATTGTATTCTTTTTGTATTGCTGGCCATCCCTTCATGTTCTAATGCGGGCTTGTTTGGCAGGTAGGCAGTATCTTAAGACTATTATGATTCATAGGCCCTTTTTCTGGCAGGTCTTGCAAAGTGTTTCCTCCAAACATCAAGGACTTGTAGGTTTGACACTTGCAGTTCTTGTCTTGTTTGTATATCACTTAGAAGTGTTAAGTTTTTCAATTTGGTCACTATCATCGTGAAGTATGTCAAATCTTTTTTTTTTTACCCAGTCTATAATTTTCATTCTAAGAGAATGTGTATTTGTGAATGATGGTGATTTGGAATGATGTCTCAATTAAACTTAGATATTTTTAATGAGTGTGAGCAAGCATTTTTATTGAGGCTTATCCATTGATAGGGTGCAAGAGACTTCGGAACTCCATGCCATGATGATGTTTGCCTTAACCTTATTTGAAAGCTTCTAGGGAGGAACCTATAATGGGCCAAAGTAGTATAAATAGGACGATTCACAATCATTTAGTATTTTGTTGTTTAGTTCTCAATGGTTCTTTCTAGGACACTCTTTACTTTCAGCTTATTGATGGTTGTACAGAGGTTTGGGTTAGGAATTGATATATGGTCTTCAGTTTGCTGCGTGATATTTTCCTTATGGGATCACTTTTTCTTAACTTCATTCTGTAGGACTTTCTAGGGTAAGGAGGAAGATTTTTGTGGAAGGAGAAGATATTCTAACTTGCAAGTCTCATTAGATCCTCATGAAGATTGTGACAAAATTGTTTAAGATATGGATGGCTACTGTTTGGAAAAAACGTTTATTTTGATCTTTAGACAATCAGTTTATAATTTTGACAACCAACTTAGAACTTATGAAGGTAAATGATTGAAGTTTATTATTTTCTTGATCTTAAGCATCAAAGTAGGGCACCAAAAGCTCTTCAACTTAGGAGCATGCTTAAGAGTAAGAATCTTCCAAATTCTTTTTGGGGTGAAGCAGTTCAAATAACAGATTTATCTTTTGAGTAGAAGTCCTTCTAAAGTGGTAAAGAATCAGACTCCAGAAGAAGCTTATATAAGTAGGAAACCTAATGTAAATCATTGAGGGTGTTTGGGAGTATTGCATATGCTCATATACCTAAGGACATGAGATTGAGTTCCATATGGCAGATTTGGACCCTCAAATTTGTGCACTTGACGGTGATGATGTGCGTATTACTAGGATATCTGTAGACAAATCATGGACTGGTCACATAATATGGTGAGTATTTTCTTTAACTTGATGAGGCTCGTGAGCTGGCCATCTTCAATGGTTTGGCTCGTTGGCCACTTTCAGATTATTATACGTATCATCCACACAGTGGCGGCCACAGGGTTCTGGATAACCTCATGGGGTCATCCTCTCTCATCCCATTTATCTAACCACTTCTTCCTTTCTTTTCGCCTGGGACCCTGTGCACTGTTTTAGATCACACCCCACCACCCACCTACTCACTAGAGCACAAACACATACCTCTAGTGTGGAATATAAACATTTCTACCAACACACACTTTCAGCCTTGCTACTCCATTTCCCATACGACATTTCACTCACCACACAGGCTTCCTTTCTCAGTACTGCCTTTCATACAACCGCTTCACTCGCCTTTCCATCCATATATTGCAAGCGTTCCATTTAGATAGTGCTTCACAACCAAGAACTAACAACACCATGCCTTTGGAAGATCATCTTTACACCATTCCCATTAACTCTCCCGTCGTCATTTCTCCTCGCCCATCCACCTCTTTTTTTACCCCTGCCATGGTTTCCTTTGCCATTTAGCACTTATGAACCCACTGAGCACATGATGTCGAGGGCCTTGAGGCCGGGCTTTTGATTCATAGTGCACACTGCAGATGCCATCTCACCTCTGCTTGACACCCTGCTAAACCAAGCAGTAGTCTCAAGCTTTTTCAAATCCTGTTGTACAAACGTCATTCATCCCATCCAAAAGAGTGGTGACCATGAAACCAAATAGTTACTGCACCATCATGATTGGGCACATCATTGCTAAGCTTTATGGGACCATTTTACAAACGACAATGATGATGAGGCATAGACAAGACAGTTACATAAATTGGGGTAGGCAGGCTTCAGGGCTCATGAGTGTACAACTGATCGTGTATTTGCTCTTAGATCTGTGACTGAGGTAGCTAGATTTATACATGAGGGTCTACTGTTGTTTTGTGGATTTCAAAGAGGCCTTCGACTCAATTTCACACCATTTACTTATCCAGTGCCTGAGAAATCCTGGCCTTTCCATAGATACTATCCTTGAAGTCATGGCATTATATGAGTAGGTGTTTGGATGTTTGAGGACAGATGAGGGTCTTTCACGTTTGAGCAGGAGCTTTGTAAGGGTGAAGCTGGGTTGTCTCCTCTCTCCTGCACTTTTGGGATTGTATATTGATGAGTCGGAGAGAGTTATCACATAGGATGGTGGCTAGGGTTGTGGACTCTCTGACATAATGATTCCCATTTTACTCTATGTACATTGTAGATTATGTGGTATTTATCTCCAATAAAAGGGTGAGGCTACAGGGACATTTGGATTGGCTTCATTCATTCAGTTAATACCACAATATGGGGTATATCAATTGAATCTAAATTTCCATGGACGATGTATGTTACAAATTGCAAGTTTATTTTACACAAAACCTCACGTGTTCCACCCTAGAGACTCAATTTAGGACCTCTATTATGTGAATTATGCGGCCATAATTTGAAACTTGAAACTCAAAATATTCAAACTTCCAAAGTTTAGTAAAATTTTGCAGCAAAGTGAACTGGGATTTCTCAAGTAAAATATGTTGTTTTCAGTCTTGACAGCATTTTTAAAGGGAAAAAAATGAAGGCATAGCCTGCATTTAAAATTATCAGCCTGCTGGTTATTGGTTGCATCCTGTAGCCTACGTTCTGTAATTCATCCGGTTTCAAATTACTGCTTTAAAGTTGAAAACACCTTGTCATTCTTCAGTTAGTATGATAGTCAGAATTGTGTGTTCAGATTTTTGGTGGAGATGAATCTAAGATTAATGTCTTGAGATAACAAATCTAGCATTTGATTTTTGTATCCCCTTGGGGAATATCAGCTCAATAACCATGTTCAGCACTTTCTTATTTTTGGTTTGGCTGGCGTGGGGCAAGAAAACCTATTTTTTTGTTTTAAAGACCTTTTGACAGGCAGATGAAATTTAAAAAAAGGAACAGTTGAAGCATGCTATCTTGCTGATCTGATTTGATAGGTCTTTTTCATTCATTAGAAACTGGTGAGTATGGAAATTGTTTAAAGATAAAAGTGAGCCACAAATTGCAATTGAGTGCTTGTTATAACTAGTATACCTGTCTTTTTTCTTCGATCTAGTTTTGAGACTGTTTCTCATGATGAGAGCATAACTTTGGCTCATCTTTTTCTTCGTTTCTTATTGAGACTGTGCATAGTTATGCTTCTCTTTTCCTTTTCTACCTTATGGAATTGTTGCTTCAATGGTTTTTAGAATTTTTGTTTATGTTGTTTAGAATCACAATTGTATGCAGTTGAGCAGAAGTATAAGAGTAAAATGATCCAATTCTGCCAGTGAAGGGAGAATTTGGGTTAAACCAACTACTGGAAGATAGTAAAGTGGAAAAAGCAATATAAATTATGATTAGTCACTAAACTGTAATCACCAGCTATAATTTTCAACACCTTAGCTCCAATGTGGTGAGTTTGCTTGCGTTGTGGCTTTAAAATATGTGTCTGTAATTGACAACAATTAGCTGGATGAGTTTACTTATTTAGATGCAAAACTGAGTTATATCTTGTGTTATTTGGCTGTGTGTGGTAATGCAAATAAACTTTGGTGCTTGTTAACAAAGTCATAGCTTTATAGGTTTTCCTATACGTGTGACTCCTGTGATCATTTTATCCATGCTAAGCTCCAATGTCTTTGTGATAGAAACCATTTTATTTCCACAGGTATTCCAGTACAGTCCTGTTTATAATGACATTTTGGATATCAAACTGTTTTTCCATCAGATAATCTGGTTCTCCAAGACATGGAAATACATGTGATCTAGTTTGTACTTTAACAATGGATTTCTCTTTTGTTTTACTGCATTTTATTCTATCCTTAAAGTATCTCTTTGCTGCAACCGGTACAAAGTGCACTTCTTTGTGGAAGCATGTGGAACCATAGCCTCACGTCATACAGGGACGTGGTTAGTAAGCCATAAATTTTTCTTTCCTCAACAGCGGACTTTCTTAGCCACTTTCAGCAGAGCTCCCATTAACGTATGCGCGTGCATGCAAGGAAGCATTGAGCCCATTCAAATATTTACCACCAATTCCACCTCTGTTCCACGTGCAAATCTCAGGCGTTCCTTCGACTGATATTGTGCCTCAGAAGGACTATGGAACAATAGGGCAGCAGGGAGACTCCCGAGACTCAAATGACCTTCCCTTCCAGAATTCATCAATAGCATTAGGAAGAGATGCACTGAAGAGTATATAACATTATAGCAGCTTGTAAATCAGCCTGTCATAAATGCATACATGTTGAAGGATTGTGACATGTGAGATAAGTGTGAATCAAAGAACTAGCTGTACCCATTTGGATTTACTTGTTGTGAATGAGATCTCAAGGCTTGACTAAAGGATGTAAAATAAATGCAGTTGCAACTGAACAAAAAGAGAGTGTATTCAAACAAGTAGGATGATGCTGTCGGAGCCACAGCCTGTTTGGTTTCTCCTCAGGCTGGATGTACCATGGAATGGGCAGAGGCAGGCCCATTCTTTCCCATAAGCTGCCTGGCCTTGAATTTTGCTGAGCCCAATTGGGCAAAGCCAAAATGCAAGTCCAGGGAGCGAACGAACAGAATGGACATGCCCACCCATTCCATGATGTGATAGGCCAGCCTGCATTCCCAGGCCCACAAGCAATGGCCTCTGAGCAGATTCCTGTGATTCTGCCATATAAAACATGCTTGTTTATTGCAGAAAAGTCTAGGCTGGCCAATAATGTAAGAATAGTAGCCATGCATTAATATTGGTTGCAATCGGTAAGAGCTTGCCATCTTCCCATTATCTCTCTATTTGTTCTTGCATCCATTGGCTGACATCCAAGACATTGTTCTCAAGAGAGATATTTCTCCAATAGCAATTTTCCAATCACCCTCCGACCGTCACTAGTCTACAAGGTATACATTCCTACCAGGGGCAATCCCAACTCTTAGAGCTCAGAATTCTACTAGTATTGATTTATACTTCAGAAAAATGCTTTGCATGAAAAAAAAAGTATATTTTGTGAAAACATATGAGGTATTATAAAATAGTTGTAAATTGAGAAGGATACAATTTTCTTTTTAGCTAGTAGAGCTTGAGAGTTCTACTGGGAATGATATTTTCCATCAAGCATCTTTACTACAAATCAACAAAAATGCATGATTTCTAAAAACACATGAAATAAAGTAAAAATAAATAATGAAAAGGTTGTGATTTTGTTCCAAGGTAGTCTTTTTGATACTTAAGCAATTAGTCTAAATTGACAAAGCAAACTCGTATTATTCGAATTTCATTCTTAAACATCTAGAGTTGGACATCATCTCCATTTATTCTTTCTCACAAAGAGGTTAAAAAAGATTTGCTAGGTCCAAGTTTGTCAATAACAAATAAATCCTTGTTATTGTCATTGAGTCCTTCAACATCTTGTTGGTTCTACTCTAGGAGTGAACACCTTGGTAGGCAAAATTCAGTATCCAAGCTCTTTCTAGCGATTTGGTTGAATTGGTCAAGGTACTCTTTGTGGTTGAATAGGGTTCACATCTCCCTTTCCATTTACAAGTATTCAATATCAACTGTGATACATCCAAGTGTTTTTCAAATATTTTTACATGTAGTCTCAATTTGGAGGCATGGATCATATCAAGACACAATGGTGTTGTAGTAGAATTCGTTATTGTTAACATTATGTCTACGAAGGATGTGGGCCATGAACTAATTCATCTTATAAAATGAGCTATAGTTTTAATTTTCCTTTTACCCACTCCAATTTAATCTTGACATATAAGCTCTCTAGCAATCTTTCCTTTTAGAGGAGTCTAGTTCACATCACATTTTGTGCCACAAAAATATCTTCTTTGCTTATGTTATTAAAACTGTCACATAACACATGTAGAAAGCTCTTCACTATAAAAACATTCAACATTTTACTTGTGAATCTTTGCATATAATTTTTTTGCATAAAACTCACCAAGAATTTGTGAATTTCTTGACAATAAATACCAATTGATTGCCAAAATTGCAACTTGTGTCGCCAACATAATATCATAGCCCTTCATGTTTTTGAGACTTGCATGAGACATCTAATATTTCAAAAAGAAATCTATGTTTCCCTAATAAAAAATTATAGGGATATTCATTTTGAAACTTTTACACCATGAAAGCCTCCTCATATGAGATCTCACAAGTCAAATCATTACAACTTACAAGTATGTAAAAGTTTCCATGTATGAAGATAGTTAATCAATCACCTGTTATTTTGATCATGTGAGGTTGATGAGAGTAAGACTTGGAGGCTACCATAGCTAAAAGGCCGGATTATAGGTTTTGGATTTTTGTTTTTTATGAGAGAGAGAGAATGTAGGCTGTTGTAGAGAAAAGATGAATCTTGTGTTTTGATTGGGCCACGTGTGCCCTAAACCTTCATCGACTTAGAGAAAGAGATGAATCTTGTGTTTTGATTGGGCCACGTGCCCTAAACCTTCATCGACGGGCAGTTGAAAGGGTAACTTCCAAAATATTTGTGACCTAGAAAGTTCTAGAGAGAGAACTCTAGCGATGTATCGAGAGAGATAACCTAGAGAGAGACCGAGAGCGTGAGGAGCAGCGATGATCGGGAGAGAGAGGAGTAGCAAGCAATATCGGGAGAGAGAGCGAGCGAGGAGCAACACGAGGATGGCTGATCCAGAGAGAGAGGAGCAGCAGTTGTATCGGGAGAGAGAGAGAAAGAGAGCGAGGAGCGGCACGAGGATGGTTGATCCAGAGAGAGAGGAGCATCAGCAGGATCGCGAGAGAGCGAGTGAGGAGCAGCAGGAGGATGGATGATCCGCGGAGAGAGAGAGAGAGAGAGAGAGAGAGAGAGGGAAAAGAGGATCAGAACGGGAGAGACCGTGAGATAGCATAGTTTTCTTGGTAGGGTTTTTAGGGTTAGGGTTTTTTAGGGTTGAATGGAGTAAAATAGCATGATGTGAGGTGTTGGAGAGAGAGAGAGAGAGAGAGAGAGAGAGAGAGAGAGAGAGAGAATGTAAGTGTTTGTTTTGCTAATAATGTTGGGAGGTATATTGGCATTAATGTGTTTAAGAATTTTGGCACTTTTTGTTGATTTGATCATTTTTACTTCCCAGGTATTTTCTTATGAGCCATTAATGGCACTTGATTGTTGTTATTGCCTTGTTTGAAAAAATTGTAAATTTGGTAGTCATTCTTGGAGAATTTGTCGAAAAGGTAATGTTGATATTTTGTTATCAAAAGTCAATATTGCATTGAAGAGAGCACCTAATGTGGTGTGTATAGTATTTTTTATTCTAGTGTAGAAGCTCTTGATTTTTCAATTCTAAAAAGTTTGTGGGTGCTGCAATGAAAGGAGCATATAAATAGCATATGAAGTAGTTATGATTTCAGTTTGTGGCTTTTCAATCCTTGTGAAAAAATGGGGATGCGATCAATGAGAAGGCAACATGGATTAGCAAGTTAGACTCTAACAAAAGGAGATAATTTTGGGAACATAAAGAGGAGGAGAATTTTTGAGAAACATATGAAGGATATAGTGATAAGTTGATGGTGGCTTATCATACGGGGAGACTCTTGTTATAGATTTTGTAGTAATCAATGGGTATAAATTATAGTGTGGACTCTACTCAAATATCATGTGTTAATCAATGATAAAAGTTGGAAGCCATTTCTGTTACAATTTTGGCTCTAGAAAGAGTTTAGGAACTTTTATATGCCTAGCTACAAAGAGATATAGCTTTTGATCTTTATATCTTCTTGATGAAGAACTTCACGTGTTTCCACGTTTTGAAGGAATTGATATAGTTTAAAAAAAGACCAAATAGTCTTGATCTTGGAAACAAAAATCAAATAAGATTAACAAAGAAGGCAGATTTTCAATGCAACATTAACTTTTTTGTCGAACTACCTAGAGAAGTATAGCAGCTTCAAAAACAAAAACATTAAAAATGAGAAGACATTGACATCAAGAAGTACATCAATATAAGAAAAAAAAAAAGACAATTTCAAACAAATGTTACAAAACTTTAGTAGGGCCTCATGACATTTTTTATTTTTTCCATCCAAGAAATGGCCATTTTCAAAAATTTGTGCATGCACAAACTTTAAGGATTTTAGCAAAACGTGCCACTGAATCATCCAAAAACTTTGACAACCCTTTGACACTACATTTTGGTTGAACACCTTGGATATTTAGTCAATTCAAGAGGCTCTTTTGAAACTGCAGTTGTTGACTTTATGAAATAAATTCACTTTGAGAACATAATTAAATGCCAAAACATCCACATCATGGAGATCTAATTTTTTTATGTCGCTTACTTATTGGTTGTTCATTTTGTCGTTCACAAAGGAGATTTTTTCATCCACATGGGAAGCATAGCTCACTCACTAGGGAGAGAAATTAGAAACAATAATGTAGCTTGAATGTAAACAATTTTTTCAACAAATAAAGTTGTTTTTTTTATGAATCACATCAAAAAAACACTTGCTTTTGTCCCTGAAATGCAAATGACCTTAAAACGGCTTTTGATCACCTAGATCCAACCAAAACACAAAGTTTGATGAGATTTGATCAAAACAAATGCACAAAATCATTTTAGATTGAAGGTCACCCTACAAACTCTACTAATCTTGGCAAACTTGCTATTTTTGACTGCCAGCAAGCTCTGATACCATTTGAGAATTTAAGATATAATGATTATCCTAAATGTAGATTGCACAGCAAATCACTTGCTAGATCGTTAGACAATTTTTACACAATCTCAATAGTTTGATCAAGATCACTGTACCAAAATGAGATAGAATCAAAAGCTAATCAACACATGTTCAGATCTAATACTAAACTATGTAAGCAAGCCTTACAATAGCCTGAATGCATTTAGTATACTATTAAATTAGTGATCTAACAAGCATACATGAAGAATTCCACACAAATGTAGAAGAGAACCAAAAATGGTATTGCTTCCAAAGCTTCAAAAAGTGAAAGAGCTCTAAGGTTCTACTTCCTCCATGCCCTACTTGCTATTTATAGCTGAAAGTGATGACTTCCTCTCCTCTCTCTAGAGTCATTTTCTCTAACTTAGCCACCACTTGGCCAAAACTAGCTATATTGGCCAAAATGGCCAAGTAACTAAAAAAAAAAAGAGTTTTATGTACAAGTGACCAAATGAACTCGGACCCAAATAAAAATAGTCTTTTATTATCTTTATGCAATGTTTACTCTTATTTCTTTATTTATCTCTGTTGTTTCTGATAATTATTTAAACTGAAGGGCCCACTATTGCTCAGACTGTCATGTTTACTAGCACTAGAGTCAAAAGAGTTTGTGAAAGACTAAAGACCAGTCCAAACTTTTTAGGTTGATTAGAAACAGGACCGTTTGTGTCTGATTAATGCATCTTTCCTTTTAGCTTAGAGTCACTCACGTTGTTGAGGAGATAGTTTTAGATGATTGCTTTGTGATAAGAATTAAATGTGTTTTTGTTTCTGAGCTACTGCCCAACAGATCTAGGTCTTCTGTATTATCCAGTGACTGTAGCCCATAAAGTTTTGCATCATAGAGTTTTATGTTGAGTGCTTTTCCTGTTGACTGTTATTTTACCTCAACCTTGATTTTCCTTTTCAAAATGATGGGAGTTTGTCAAAGTGAATAGGTTGTTTATGATACTTCATCCCATCATATATTTCCAAGCAACTAGGGACTATTTCCACGAGCTTCCAGATAATGGTTGCCGCAATGTGACATGTGAGATTCCAAGTCAACCAAGATGTTCAATACTTGGCCCGAATTAGAGAGAAGGTGAAAAAATCTGGCAAGAAAGTAAGGTAGTGAATTTTTTGCAGAAGTGAAAATAGACTCAGCATTGAGCATAGAATTGTTTGACTCTTGGTATATTGTTTCGATATATGAAACCCTTAACCATCTAGAAATCATTACTACCTTTGTTGAATAATATAACCACTACTATCTCATACAATTAGATTATGCACATTTTTCATAGTCAATAGTTCAAGGAGGAGGTAGATATCTTTCTGTTTACCAATGATCTTGCTTCTTCTGAAACTTTCACTTGTTTGAGGTTCTGAGGTTGACTGCACACTTGCAAGGTCCAAAGGTAACTCAAACCAAAGGATGAGGATTGCAAGAATTAGAAGACTTTTTATCCAAGCAATGTCGATAAACACTGTATCTCGAGAATTTCTCGAGTTGGATGAGCCTCCATGAAAAGAAATAGGGTAGTAAGCAGTGAGTGCTAAACATGGAAGCAATGACAACGAATGACTTGAGAAGAACTTCTCAAGTCGAATGAGCTTTAGCCAGTTGGCCACCCAATGGACTGAGGCTGACTGCACACTAGCAAAGAACTTAGAAGACATGTTTCCCAAGCAATGGCAATAAAATCTGTAACTTGAGAATTGCTTGAGTTGAATGATCCTCCAAGAAAAGTAAAAGGGCAGGAAGCAATGAGTGTTTAAGATGAAAGCATGAACAATGAAATCTATAACTGGAGAACTTCTCGAGTTGAATAAGCTTATGGTTTACTGAGATCAATATAGAGAATACCTTTTGGAATCTTGTAGATTCCTTCTTCATCACCATTCTCTCTGTTCTCCCAACAGCTCTTAGCTTCCAATTTGTCATCCTTTGTTGCTGGATTTTGAATAATGTTGAGCAGTCTTTGAGGCAAACAATTATGTATTCTTACTTGAAAGTGTCATAGAATAGAGTGTATTTGCATGCTCAAACATTGGTGACACTCTTATCTTTCAATCCCCTTTTTCTTGAGGTGAAATTCTGAGATGAATGTGGCTTTGAACATCTGGGCAAGCAAGAATGCATCGAGTAGTCAACTGTTCACAGGTCGCAGACAATTTATTTCTTCCATTTGTGTGGCATTCCCATGGACTGCTTCCAACTTTATTTCATTGCCAGCCGAGGCTACTTCCACTTCGAAGAAGCTCTCAAGGAATGCCTTCAACGAAGAGCTCATACATGAACAGATTAATTGCATACACAAACTCAACACCCCAAATTTTTTGATCCACTGTGCTGCCTTTTCTAGGACTGCACACACCCTTGTGAGCAGCAGATATGGTGACTGACAAAGTAGCTAATTCTACACCAATTTAGCACCACTCAATATGATCACCACATTTTTCAAGGCAAAGTTATTGCCATTTAAGTCAGTCCTTGTACCACCAAATAAAATCTTCACAAATCTGCCTGTTTAACTGAGAATTTTCAGAAGTGTAAATGCTTGTCTGTTGCCATTGAACTGAGCTTACATTCTCTGCAGCTTTGTCACCATGCCTCTTATTGGATGAAAAAACCCTCGAATCCCAATTCTGATAGTAAAATCACTGCTAAAAATGGGACCAAAACCAGGTTTCACAGAATGCATTTTGCACTTTTTTTGAAGATTTTCCAACTAGAAATCTTTGCGGTCTCTCGTCACTTGCAAGCACGATCCTAAAACGAGCAAGGCAGTTCGTTGTCCGTCACAATCTTCGCACCTCCCCCTGTAGCCAGAAGCCCCCTGTTAGAATCCCCATCGTCATGCCGGTCATTGCTAAAGTACAAACAAGTGACGAACGCTACGTTACCACCCAACCATAGAGGTACTGCCACCTCACCCCCGTGCACTTGAGCTACAAACCGCCATCAAGCAAGCTCGGATCTCATGTAAGCCATGATGTCCCATACCACCATGCCTTACCCTCGACCCTCACCTACCTACATCCTGAGACCTAGATACTCGTCTTGACCTGACCACCAATGGAAGAGCTCTTCATTCTCCAAGAGAGAATGAATACCCAGCTCATGGAAATCCACCTCTATATACATAGTCCAGGTGGGTCATCTCCCTCCATAGGAGTCACGCATGACTAACGACACGCGGCAGTTGTGCACATTGACGCGAGTCCATAACAATGAGTTACCGCGTGCCAATGAGACATTGACACATGGCACCCAAAAGACCTATAGCTCCAGATCAGCGTTCCGTCCCATAATTGAGACCGTCACCTCAAGGTTCCTGTTGCGTACCCTTATGGGTACGTAACATTCTCTCCCCCTTTAAGAGTCTCCTCCTAATGGAAGCAAGCCAGGGAAGTTCAGTCTTAGATAGTCCTCTCTCTCCCAGCTGTTCTCGTCATCTGTCTTACCTTTCCAACGTACGAGAAATTCAAAGACCAAGCGGTTTCTCAATTGGTGACGACAAACGTCCACCACTTTTTTAGGTACATTAGGCACAAAGGTAGACAGATCCTTGAGCTCAACTAGTTCACCTTCCGGAATTAGGGAATCCTTCCTACTAAGTCGTTCTTTTAAACGAATTACATGGAAAACAGGATGAACCCCAACCCCAATCCCAATCGGAAGATCTAGCTGATACGCGACCGGGCTGATTTTCTTTACAACCTTATAAGGTCCGCTATATCGAGGAGATAGCCTATGGCATTTTCCCATCCGGAGTACCTTTGAATCCTTAGGGATTTTAAGATACACCCAGGTTCCGACCTCAATATCCCGAGGTGATCGACCGCAGTTAGCATAAAACTGAGCTCTATCCTGAGCGGTTTTCACTGCTTTCTTTGGCCACTAGCAACATTTCTTGCATATCTTGCAGGAAATCTACTGCAGCTTGCACCTTGAGACCTTTGAGACCCACAGAAACTGGAGAACATGGCTGAAAGCCATACATCAGCATAAAAGGACTGAATCCGGTGGCAAAATGCTTAGCACTATTGTGCGCGAACTCAACCAAAGGGAGATACTTTTCCCAATCAGACTGTCGGTGAGAAACGTATGCTCTAAGCATATCCTCCAACGTCTGGTTGACTCGTTATGTCTGCCCATCAGATTCTGGGTGATCCGAAGAACTAAGACTAAGGGTTGTTTCAAGGTTTTCAAAAACTGCTTGCTAGAACTTGCCAGTGAACTTGGAGTCACGATCACTAACAATATCGTTCAGCAAACCAAACAATCTGAACAACTTTTCAACGAAAAGCTGGGCTAGTTCAGATGCCTTGACAGTTAATTTAGTTGGTATAAATTGCGCCATCTTGGTTACCTGTCAACTACCACCCAAATGGCATCGTGATCACTCCGGGTTTTAGGGAGTCCAACCACAAAATCCATTGAAATACTTTCCCATTTCTTATTGGGAATTTCCAAGGGATGTAAAAGACCCACAACTTTGAATCTTTTTGCTTTGTTTTGTTGGCGTTGTTCACAACTTTGAACGTATGCCTCCACATGACCTTTCATCTTAGGCCAGAAGAAATTCTGCCTAACAAAGTCAAGTGTCCTCTGTATGCCTGGGTGACCAGCACAAGGGTTGTCATGACACTGCTGCAGGATTTGGGCCTGCAAGTCTCCCTATCCGGCACACAAACCTTTCCCTTTCGGAAAAGTAGGCCATTCCTTATGGAATAGTCTTCAAGTAACTTATCATTACGGGATTGCTTGGGATCCTGCATCCTAAGGTCATCACTAGATCTAGAATCTCCTGTCAGGACATCTAGCCAGATGCGACCAAAAAACCTATTAGTTCGACAAAGATCCCGTAGTGAAAGATACAAATCAGATTGGATCTCAACAAAGCATAACTGATTAATCTCTCCAATCTGGCTCAAGGCATCGGCAACACAGTTCGACGTACCTTTACGATACTTAATGTTGAAGACAAACTCTTAAATGAGTTCCGACCATCTAGCCTTACGGCCACGAAGGTCCTTAGCATCACATATATACTTAAGGGATTGGTGATCAGTCATTACCGTAAATCTGGCACCATGAAGATAATGGCTCCAGATTTTTAACGCGTGAATGACTGCAAAAAGCTCCTTCTCATAAGTAGAATACCTAGTCTGAGCAGGATCCAGCTTCTTGCTTTCAAAAGCAACTGGTCTACCGTCTTGATAAAGGACCTCTCCAACAGCAAAGTCGCTAGCATCTGTATCAACCACAAAGGACCGGTTAGGATCGACAATATGCAAAAACACAGTGCTTGAGAGTCTCAAAACTCTCATTCATTTCATCCGTCCACATTATCAATGGACTTTTTCTGCGACTGCATTTTTTCACCCCCTTAAGAACGTTCGTCAAGGGCAATGCTATTAAGGCATAGTCCAAAATGAACCTGTGAAAGAATCCTGTGAAACCCAAAAAGGATTTCACATCACGAATTGTCAAAGGTCTCGGCCAGTCTCGCACCTTGCGGACTTTGTCATAATCGATTTCAAGACCTTTATCCGATATGACATGGCCCAGGTATTTGAGTTTAGTTTGAAAGAACTCACACTTCAACTCCTTAGCATAGAGCTTTTCTTGCCTTAGAAGATCTAAGACAATACGAAGATGCTCTTCATGCTCCTCAAGGGTCCGACTATAAATTAATATGTCGTCCAAATACACCACCACAAACTTTCCTAGATATGGACAAAGAATATCGTTCATCATCTGTTGGAAAGTGGCAGGCGCATTCATGAGTCCAAAGGGTAACACTAAAAACTCATAATGGCCATATCTGGATCGAAATCCAGTCTTAGGAACATCTTCGTTCCTAATCCTTATCTGATGGTATCCTGATCTAAGATGAATCTTGGAGAAATACTTAGCCCCATTCAGACGATCCATAAGATCATCCATCCTAGGTAAGGGATATCTGTTTTTGATGGTAAAATCATTTAACTTTTTAAAGTCACCACACAAACGTGTGCCGCCATCCTTTTTACTAGCTAAAAGGATTCATGCTCCCCAAGGGGACTTACTAGGCTGCATGTGGCCCATCCTAAGGAGTTCTTGTAACTGCTTAGAAATTTCATCCTCTTCCTTGATGCTAACCCTGTATGGAAAAAGAGATACAGGTTGGCTTCCAGGAAGCAACTCTATCTGATGGTCAACACTCCTTTGGGGAGGTAGGCCATCAGGGAGTTTATCAGGAAAAACATCGTTATATTCGAGTTAACACTTAAAGGATTATTTACAGGCACATTCAAAGGCAAATGTGATAAATCAATATTTAGACTCTGGACTGCATGGTCATCCACATAAATTTCATCTTTCAAAAAACAAAGATAAACTTTATTACCAGAATCTTTCAAATATTCTACAACTTCTAAAGCAGATACCAAAGGATCAAAAGGCCTATTTACATCGCCTTTTAGCTCAACCAACGAGCCTTTATGCAAAAAAGAAATACTATGAGTAACATAATCTTTTCTTTAAGACTCATTTTTAGAATAAAACCATTCTTCTCCTAAGATTATGTCTACGCTATCCAAGTTCATAATATGAAAATCTAGCGGTTCAACATAATCTTGAATTTGAAGCGGCAGCTGAGGAACAAGCTGATCCCAAGCTTGTCGATCTTCCCCCGACGCCATTTTCACCACATACAAGTGATTACTTGGCGCGGTAGCCGCCCTGAGCTTCTGCACCAGTTTAGCATTTATGAAGTTATGTGTGGAACCATCATCAAACAAAACAGTTATAGCTTGGCGTCATACAATTCCATTCATACGAATGAGATCATGGGGGCCAAAAAACAGCTGTATTAAAACAACAATTCTTGCAACTAGTGTCATCCTTAAAGGATAAATCAACAAAAGAAATACTAGAATTACCTGGCGCTTTAAAAGATTTAGGTTGCCCGCCAAATTTCTTTTGCTTTTTCTTTGGGCAATCTTTTGAAAGATGCTTCTTCTCCATGCAGGAGAAGCACAACTCGCCGGTTCTCGCCTTGTCGTAGTCGGCGCGCTCCAATTTGACGCGCTTTTTCCCGCCTTGGGAACCGGTGTCCGTCGTCTTGTCTCTGCCCCGCTTCTTGAAAATTTTCTTTTCTTTACGCCGCACTTCTAGCTGAAATTCCTTTGGAAGCCCCAACATAAAATGTAACTTTAACAAGATAGGATCGATTCGCAAGGCAAATCGAGACAAATTTTCTTGGAATTCCTAGATATAGGCATCTAACGGCCTAGTACCCATATGCACGGTGGCAAAACGCCGCCAATGCTCAAAATCATCCAACACCGGAAGAAAAGCCGTTTTAAAGGTTTCTTGAAAGGCGTCCCATGTAGAAGGGGCAGTAGTCCTCTCCTTTAGATCCTGCCACCATGTAAACACCTTTCCGCGTAAAAACATGAGAGCAGAAGCGATCTTCGTACTATCAGGCGCATCGTGCATGGAAAAATGACTATTTCATCGATCTAGCCATGACAAGGGCCACATCGGGAAGCCGGTCTTTCTTTTCACTAGAAAAGAATTCCGGATTAAACATTGGATATACGCCAACGGACCGCGAGTGCGTCGAAGAACGGCACTCTTGCTCTGTCGCGGCATGCTTGGCCTGCATTTCTAAAATTTGATTTTGCAGCATATTTGGGGCCTGAACAAGCTGGTTAGTGTCTACATCAGGAGGAGGAGGTGGTGAAGATGGTCCTTCACCCGAGGGCATAACAGGGTCCATGGCGCACTACGAAAGAAGGCAAAGAAAAAACTGCAAGGGCTTCGCAACAAAAGGACTTAGAGAACTTGAGACCACTACTCAAGGAGACTAAGCCACAATAAGCACCTCAATGATGGAAATGGAACCTATACCCCCCATCCCACTTCTTTTCCTTCTTAAAAAAGCCTTGCCGGGTGGCGGGCCTTATGATCGCCACCTAGCAAGCACATGGGCACCTAAAACAAGTGGCATCCCCTTATGGGGTCCACTTAAAACAAGTGACATACCCTCAACTTAGATGGCCACCACCCTCTTTACGCCACGTCACCCAAGGGTCACTTGGGTCACGTCCTCACCCAACTTTTGGGTCACCGCCTTGACCTCATGGCCTTATGGCCTAAAGATACACCTAAATCTCCTCTAAGGCTTGTCCTTAGACAAAGGAGAAAGTGCAGGTACAACTATACGTTCATGAGGAGGAGGTAGAGGGAAAAACATCAATTTTCCTCCCCAAAAGAAAAAAGGATGAAGGATTTACCAATTTTTCTTGGTGTGTAGGTGGAAAATTACAAAGAGGAGGATTAAGCCCAAGAAAGAGGCTAAGAAAAACAAGAAAAAGGGTACACGGTCTGTACCTACAGCAGGTACAACTTGCAAGTACAACTGTGTACTTTTGTTTTATTTCTCCCCCCCTTTCTTCAAAATTTTGTGAAAGCAAATTCAAAATTTACAAAAGCTTTTGTTTACAAACTTTGAGACTAAGTTTTATAACTTAGAATAAAAACTTTGTAAACTAGAATAACTTTTAGATTAAAAGTTAAACAAAAAAAAAGCTTTGAAACAAAGTTTCAAAGTTTACCATGTACTTTACAAGTACAAACAGCTTTGAATCATGTTCCCTAGACTAAACAAGGCCTTAACCCTTTGGTTTACATTGCAAAAAGAAAGGCTTTGCAACCTACCTTGATAAAAGCAAAGCTTATCTTTGCTTTGAAAATTTTCTCAACATATCCAGGTGTATTGAACTTGTAAGGTAGAAAAAATCCTTTACAACCAATAGTTAAGGATTTTGAGAAGAGTAATTATTATACATAAAGAAAGCTCCTCCAGTATGCAGATGTGTGGGAGTCTCGCAAACTACAGCGGCTGCCTAAAAAAAAGACACAGAAAGTTTTGATAGTGTACGGTACGGAACCAGCAGGCAGGCGCACAGATCCGCGCGGACGCACGGGTGCCCGAGGAAAAAAATTTTATTTTTTTATTTATTCTAATTTATTTTGTATTTTTTTATTTTTATTTTTGGCAAAAATTTTTGTAACAAAGAAAAACTTTGTAAGCCAAATTTTTTTTTGACTTCCAAAGCTCAAAATAAGGCCAAAAACGAAATCGGTTTTTGAAATTTTAAAAACCATAAAACATTCAAAAGAAACCGACTACTACCACCATAGCTAGCAAAGGTGGTTCGTTTTCGATCAAAACGACCTCAGATTGAGACGAAAAGCAAAGTTGTTCAGATCGATTCAACGAAATCAACTAAGCCTTTAAAAACATCAGCTAAAAGCTCAAACCAACCAATAACATAAGTTAGAGTGATTGCACCTTATTCACAATGATCGGTGGCTCTGATACCAACTGTTAGAATCCCCATCGTCATGCCGGTCATTGCTAAAGTACAAACAAGTGACGAACGCTATGTTACCACCTAACCATAGAGGTACTGCCACCTCACCCCCGTGCACTGGAGCTACATACCACCATCAAGCAAGCTCGGATCTCATGTAAGCCATGGTGTCCCATACCACCATGCCTTACCCTCGACCCTCACCTACCTACATCCTGAGGCCTAGATACTCGTCCTGACCTGACCACCAGTGGAAGAGCTCTTCATTCTCCAAGAGAGAATGAATACCCAGCTCATGGAAATCCACCTCTATATACATAGTCCAGGTGGGTCATCTCTCTCTATAGGAGTCACGCATGACTAACGACACGCGACAGTTGTGCACACTGACGCGGGTCCATAACAACGAGTCACCACGTGCCAATGAGACATTGACACGTGGCACCCAAAAGACCTATAGCTCCATATCAGCGTTCTGTCCCATAACTGAGACCGTCACCTAAAGTTTCCTGTTATGGGTACGTAACACCGCCCCCCCTCCCCACACGCACACAACGAACCAAAGTTTAGTGAGATCAAAACAGAAAATAGTTTGGGAATGTTGTAGTCCTTTGTTGCTGGATTTTGAATAATGGTAAGCAGCCTTTGAGGCGAACAATTATGTATTCTTGCATGAAAGTGTCATAGAATAAAAGCATATTTGCATGCACAAACACTGGTGACACTTTTATCTTTCACTCCCCTCTATCCTGAGGTGAAATTCTCAGATGCATGTGGGCTGGAACATCTGAAATTCTCAGATGCATGTGGGTCCGAATATCTGGGCAACCAGGCAATTTTTCTCAGATCACAAACAGTTTATTTCATCCATTCTTCTGGCATTCCCGTGAACTGCTCCCAGCTCTATTTCATTACCAGCCAAGGATGCTTTCACTTCAAAGGAGCTCTCAAAGAATCCCTTCAACGAAGAGCACATACGTATATGATGAACTGATTAAATGCATACACAAACTCAACAGCCCAAATTTTTTAATCCACTGTGCTGCCTTTCAGATCCGGAGGGCACATTTGATGTTGCATCATCAGAATTGCATCAGTGTTGTGGGATTGTACACACCCTTGTGAGCAGACCTGGTGGAAAAGCTCCTCCTTCCTTCCTTCCTCGTGCTAAATAGAGAAATTTTTCACAAATCTGCTTAAAAAATCTTCACAAATTTGCTTGTTTCTCTCAGCTTTTTCAGAAATTTAGATGCCCGACACAAGCTTCACATTTTTTCACTAGCATGAATTTCTGGGGCACCAACAGTGATTTAGTGGGCACTAGCAGAACCTATTTTCCAGGCATTAGTGCAAAATTCTCGGGCACCAATGCCAAATCTTGCGAGCACTTTGAATTTTGGTGGGCAAGAACGCATGCTCCCACATTCTTTCCTTTTTGAAAGCTTACAGGATACTATTAGATTTTCACAAATGTACAATTACAAAAACCCGAGGCCAAGTTTGAAAAAAGTTCAAAAGGACAACCTGTACAGCCTAAAAGGTGTGTACTTTAGCACACCACAAAGGGAGTTAGTCTAAGAAGTAATGGATACCTCCTGAGTATTATGCCTAGTTTTTTAACAAATTAAAAATCATAATATGTATATGCATTTTAGCAAACTCCTTTCTGTGTGCGCGTCCATACAAAGTCCGTATGACTGCCACGTGGCTTTTTCAGTTCCGCGCTGTTGCGTGTCCGTACAACGTCCATACAGTTGCCACGTGGCATGTCCAGAATGGTCAGTTAAATTATGCTTTGTAATGTGCTTGTGAAAAAAGTCAAGGTACCCCATTACGCACTGGAATGCACTGGGCACAGGCCATTCTGCCCGGTTTGGCTTTCCAAAAAAATTTGGGCTCAACCCCTCTGGGCCTCGCCTAAAAAATTCTGAAAATCCTTACCGGGCAGAATGGCCTATGCCCGCCAACCACCAGCCTATTCCATAATACCTAACTAGTATGCATAAAAAAAGCAACCATGCAAAGACATGCCACAGCCGAAACAGGAGAAACAGAGACCTCTCAAAAACTTGCTAATTTCGTGCCATCCACAACTTCCACAAAATCACCAACTTGCAAATATGCCAGAGGATGAGAGTAGAGCGATTCGAAATAGAGGAGTCGCCCAGCAAAACGGTGTCAATGTCCATAGAGAAGATGAAATCCTAGTGAGGAAGCAAGTGGACACGATTACTCCTTAAATCTCTTCGAAAGTAAAAGAATAGGCGTTCAACCGTTTCTTCTTCCAGTTGGCAAATGGGGCAAAGGCAGCCACTCGAAAAGAGCCATTTAGACAAGAGAGGGATGAACTTGATGAGATGTAGTAAGCAAGGTATCTAAGCTTCCCAATAGGGAGAGAGCGAGAGAGAATAAGCCTCTTCCTCCAATGTGAATGGTCGTGCAGAACGAACCAGAGGGAGTTCAAAAAATCAGGAAAAAAGAGAGGGGTTGTGCCGGCGGTGCAAGGCAAGATACCTGAGAAGAGAGTGGTCTAAGGGGGGGCTCCTAGCCGTCGAGGTCAAGGAATGGAAGGGGGGAAACATGCAAAGGGATCGTAGAGGAGGAGGCAAGAAAGACGAGGAACGCTCACTGGAAGAGAGAACTACAGAAGGGAGAATCTAACAGAGAGGGACATGAATGATCTGTCCGAGAGTGGTGAGGCCCTTGGAGACCAAATACAAGGAGACACAAGGGTGGAAGGAAAAGAGAGAGTATGCACCAAGGGAAAGAGCAAGGAGGCTTGAATGGGCTCATCAGGTGGAAGAAGAGAGGCGTTGGCCCAAGAGAAAAGGGGGCGAAAGTCAAGAAACAAGCGAGCAAGGTTCTTGATGCTCCCACATTTACAAAAGGGTCTTTCTTTATATAAGCCACTGAACATCCCTCGGATTTGTGTATGAAATATGTTTTTGGCTACCCGAAGTTTCACATCATCGAGCATGAAATAACTATTATTAAAACAACTAGTGGTTGTTGGGCCCAAACTGGTGCGTGCTCCTTAGACACAAGAAGCCCTAGTGGATCACAATTTCTTGTCTTCAAAAGGCCATTTTTAAATGTATACTAGTGTTGCAGCCACACTTTCTGAAAATGGCCGTTCACCAACCACCTTCGAAACCACCAATTATACTAAAAAATCAGCGCTACGACAAAACATAGTTTCTATGTTTAAATTCTTTTAGGCTCACAAAATGCAAAGATTGATGATAGAACCATTGGAATACAAAACTTTAAATATTTTTTACTAGAAATATGATGTATTTTAACCTATATGATGGAAAAGATCATCACATAGGGGGGTTGCATTTGAGGTACCTAAGAAATGTTCATACTAGTTTGGGAACTGGGATGCCTTATATGCATGACCTATGAACTAATCTTGGGAAAAGATTGAAAGAAATGTTTCTATTGGTTTTAATACATTGTTAAGTCTATATGCTAGCTAGTATAAATAATTGTGTATGTTAAATCATGAGCAAACAAGTTCGCTAGGATAAGAGCAACATTTTTAAAATCAACAGGATTTTAGAGAATATATGGAAAATCTAAGTAGTGAATTGAAGATGTTATTTAATGGGTGAGATCTTTTCTCATGGTGCATTGAAGTATTTTACAAGGGATAAGATCGGTGCTTTTGAGATTTTAGTTTATTCTCGTCACTTTAAATCGTGAGTTGAGGCTTGGCAATTTCTTACATGCTACACTTATCTTTTCAAGTGTGAATCGTCCATCTTACTCCACGTTTTTAAAATAACTCATCCTATCAAGGGCATTGAAAAGATTACTATCAATCGATAAATTTTTCATTTTCATATCAATTTGTTGCACATTTCTAAGCTAGGGGTTTGAATTTCAATATGTTAGTACTTTTGTTGGAAAAAGTTTCATGGCTTATTGCTCTACTATGCCATACTAAAGTCATTACAATGATAGTATCAAGTTTTTGTAGTTACAACATTAAAAAGAAAATCTTGACCTAGATTCAACCACACAAAAGTTAAAAGCTCAATTTATTCCATCACATAATCCTCTCAAGTTAGGTGTTTATTAGTTAAAAATTGGCACCATAATAATTGGCGTTCAATATCTCAAAAGGCTGGTATAAAAATTAGGGTAAGTCATGGTGAGCAGAATACATCATTGAACATTGTTTTAGATTATATGATTCCATGTTTCCATGCCTATATATGATGTGTGACCAATATTATTTGTTTTTGCCAATTTTGAATATTTTGTAGTGTCTATAGAGCATGTAGCGAGACAATGTCTCTAAATCTGTCATATTCAAATTTAAATCTAAATTCTTGTTGTAGTTGGACAAAAAGAAAAAGCTTGCATTAGAGGATGATATATTATTCCAGGAGAAAAAAAGCATATGTTTGACAACTCTAATACTAATAAACAACATTGCTGCAAGTACAATTGAAATGGATCATTGGCCATATTATTACTAAATTGGCTTGATAAGGAAGCATCAATACCTAGTAATTTTACTCGTCTTACAAAGATGATTAACGTAGAATATGAAGGGATTAGTTAGGAGATAGTGGAAATACTTCTTCACACTATCACCATAGCTAGAGTCTCTCAATACATGGTTGTATGATTGACCTTAGTCTCTATCATTTATAAATTGGCAAAGTATATTGGGTATCCCTTCATGTGCTCCCATGACTATGTAAGAGTATTTCTAATGGCAAAATTAGAAGAATTCGTATGCATGTGAAATTCCATAGCCCACTGTGGACAAATGGGATCATATATTAAGGCTCAGTTGAACTTATGGAAAGCTCCATTAACCTTGATCTTTCCACTTCTTATAGATTGGTCAAGATAGCTTTGCAATGAGCACTATAAACCTTTAGTAATAATTTTTGTGCCCCATGAATGCAAGGATTTCTTGTACCATACCATGTTCAAGCAAAGCCATTATCACAAAAAATTTCTCCTATCAATAGTAATGTCAGGTCTTAAAACAACATGGTCAAGCACTATGTGCTGAGTGACCATGAACTGGCCCTTGGCAAGGTTTAGCAATATGTTACAGAATTGGCATCTAAGAGAATATGCATGTAGTTGTTGAAGACTGGAATTTTTTGAACTTAAAGCATTCTTTGTGAGCGTTGCACAATCCAAATGACATTACCTTGTAAGCACAAGATTTCCATTTACTAGTAGAAGCTATTTTAATTGGTCTTCTTGAGTGACATGCACTTGGTGTAGTTGCATAAATGTCCAAGAAAACATAGGATTTTGGCCAACCACAATCAAGTTTTTTTTTTTAAATTTATGAAAGATGATGAAAATTATTTCCATTAATAAGTGCATTAAGCTTCTTGAATTCCACAATTATTTGTAACTTCTTTTCCCTTGTAGGTACTATCGATATTGGCAACATCCAAGACAGTGTGCTCGACCACTATGCATCAAGAAGCTTTGTTAGAATTTTTTGGACTATTTGAGCATAATGTGGGCTAGCTCCTTTGCTAGTAGAATAGTCTAGAGAAATTATCTTTACTTTCTTTGGTATTCCAAGCAAAAAAAATGTTGATACTTGAGTAGGCATGCCTTTAGATGTCTAATAAAGTCGTTCTTTCTTCTTGGCTTGGTTGAGATAAGGGGTTCACTTTTACAAGGCCACTAAAAACTATGATACCATTTTTAAGTCCCCTCTCCTCATTCTTTTGGAAACAGATATTACAAAAGTTATCTCAAGTGTAATCCTTGAAACACATAATACCTTAGTACATCATGTAGGTACTTCTCAAATGCATCTTCTAGCATTTTAGCTTTTTTATCTAGGTTTCTTCCTTATTGAGATTTGGATATCCTACCTCATATTTCCCATTATCAAACACATTCATTTCAATATACTTAGGTTGTGAATTCCAGCTAGTGCCTTGTGAACCTTGGTTTCAACATCATGTGGGCTCAATGCAACATTGGGATCCCTATTTGTATTGGATTTTCTAGCCTTAACTGGTCAACATTGATATTATCAAAGATTTAGCAAATCCCTTGTATCTTAAAAAAAAATAACAAACATCGTTTGTGTCATCGTCACACACTATCCTAAAGTTGTGGAGATGTCAACTACTTTAAGATGTTGTCTTCATCAAAGAAAAATCATATGGATAAGCCATGGCCAACATAGTGCCATGCGATTGGCACCAATTTTGGGGAGGGAATAACAGTACTTGATTTTGGGAGCAGTTAAAGAATAAATGAAATATTTCGTTATATATCACAGTGTGGCTTATTACTAGCTTAGTGTCCCAATCCCCTCAAATGACACAAGTCACTTGTGGGGCACAAACCACTTTGGGGGCTCATGACTGCAAGCCTCTTTGAAGCTACCTCCATGCCCAAGCCCCATGTGGTGTCCAAGCCACTATGCTTAAATAATAAGATTAAAAAGTACAACCAACATTTTGCATATGTAAGTCAAGACTGTGGGGCCCACAATATTTAATCATGTAGTCATAGTAAATATGGTGGGCATTGGGCCATACAAGTATTTATGTTAGGTGAAGTAATGTAGATAATTACTCATGCCACGTGGGTAGGAAGTAGTTTAGTCAAATATAGTAGCCTTTTAGTTAACTTACAAAGATTGTGTTAATAGATCCATGTGAATGAAGTAAAGCCACGTACGAGCCTTATCCAATGAGGAGCTATTATCGAGCTCATCTTGCATCAACCTCACCAAAACAAGAAAATGATAAAAAGTTTTTTGAGAAAAAATAAAAAAAAACATAAAAAAAACCTATGCACAAAAATATAATATGAATAATGCTTCTTGGTTTCCAATGGAAGGCTCGAACTTGAGACCAAAGAAACTTTGGATGTCAAGCGTTAACTAATATGAATAATGGAATGGTTTCATCATAGATAAGTAAAACAATATTGCATTATGAAATTCTATTTGTATTAAATCCCAGCTATAAGTTTGCACTCACTCACATTATTGAATTTAAAAACACGTAATATACTAAACTATTTTTTATAATACTAAATGCACATTAATTTACCCAATTTATCCATCATTGAATGATACTACCAAAACTTAACTTTTTCACAAAAGCATGGTGGCATAAACAAGATCTTCACATTATTGGAAAATAGGTGGTTACTGGCAGTGTTCGGGAAACCTTTTTTGGGTTCTCCTCCAAAAACCTGTATTTTTTGAACTCTTTCGGTTTTCTCAAGGATGACCCTCAATACATGCCGGTTATACATTGTTTTATGACCTAAAAAAACCTGCAAGTTTTCGAGCATGCCGGTTTTGACAAAAGTTGTCGGTTCCATTCTTGAACTTTGCCGGCTTTCCCGAACACTGGTTACTGGTTTGAAAATATGTATCCAAGTATTTTACCCTTGTTACACATCATTTGAGTTAAAGGATGGTCAACCAATGGATTGCATGTGGACACTCAACGGAAGGACATGCATTATTTAGAAGGTTGGACAACCTATACAAAGTCATGGACTCGATGGAGGATGTCATTACTAAAAAAGCAATTTTATTGCATGAATATGGTCTTACTTAAACACCTTAAACACAAACTTAAGGGGTACATGTCCCACTTGCTTGGGTGTGAATGATGCATGGATAATAGTGGAAGCACTTTGGCTAATATTTGTCATCTAATACTTTGTGTTTATTATTTATCCAAATATCAATGTGTTTTATTGTTTGTATCAGGCTTCTTCTACCATGAGGTGACATTACTATCCCATATTTTGTCATATGTGATTATTAGCTAATATATTGTAATAGGCACAATGACTCCTTAAGTTTCAATGCCATTACATGTGCAACAAAACTTTATTGTGATCTTTCACATCACCTTGTTGCAAGATCAATTGTTCAAGTCCATATCACTCCAGCTTGACACCAAATGATTCAGGTTAAAATTTGTCTTGGCTTTTCGAGTTTGAAGGGTCAATTACCCTCAACTACACATAGAATGATTAAATATTCACATACATGTCTTGAGTTATGGTTTCTCACCCGAGTTAAGAATCTCATTCAAGTCCCAATATTAAAATCATCACCCCTTACAGAGGACTTTAATTACCACTCTTCAATCATCAAAAAATCCAACAATGATGCACTAGCAACAATGATAGCATGGGTGCATCCACGGTCGGGGTGATCGGTAGAACAGGGGACTTGATGCGACAAGGTGTGGCCCTTGAGGTGTAATCAACACGGTCCGTTCTCACAGTTCAGGCCTAATGTCGTCTGCACGTAGGACAGATGAGACAAAGTGCTATCTAAGTAGGTGAAAGCATGGCCTGTGCCTTGTGGGGTGCGGGGAGACATATTCGAACTGTATGGGTTAGCCATTGATACAGAGATGGTGCTCGAATTTGGGTGTAAAGCACGGGTGGTTAGTTGTCGATCATTTAGCTATAAGGGCTATTGACCAAATTTGGTGGGGCATTATTGAGGCAATGTGCTGCTTAATGGTGAAAGCACGGATGGTTGGATGGATGTTTCCCACCACTCTGTGATGGATTTGTGTGGGCGCGGCTCGGCAAAGGTCCTACTTCCAGTCTCAAGGGAGATGTGACTTGAGAGGAATTCTATGTATTAGCTATGGTTGGTATGTTCATTTGTGTTGTGCTTGCCTGGACCTGAATAACCCCTGATTTCTTAATTTGATACAAGTGACTTGACCTACTTGGGAGTCGAGAGAAGAATTTGCATTTTTGGGTGGATGACACACCAATATGGAAAGGAGCTTCCATGGGGCAACCCCCAAGATTGGTTCAGAATTATTATTCCTATCTGAAAAGATTGTGGGGAGGAAGTTAGATTTCATGATCGACTCCGAAGCTTCAATAACTACATCTCAAGGAGCGTAGTGGAACAATTCAACTTGTCGACCAAAAATGTGACATCAACCCTCAAGGTGGAAACAACAAAGGGAGTATTGGATGTAGACAAGGCGACATTGAAGATCTCAATGCAGATTGGAAGATGGAAAGCTAAGCTTAGCTTTCTGATTTTAGAGATGGATGCATTCGATGTGATTTTGGATGAACACTATATTGTAGTCTTGGGTAGGAGCTCAAACTTGGTCCTCTTGGATTACAAGGGACATATATGTCAAAAGCTTCGGAGGATGCACAAAGAGTGTCAACATCAAACAAAATCTAGTTGCTGCATTAGTGATGAAAAGGATGACGAAGGAAAAAAAGGTCAAAGTTTTCCTTTGTGTCTGTCAAGAGGTTTCAGAAGGGAAAAGTGAGCAACAAGAAAACTTGCCAAAAGAGGTAGCAGATTTGCTAGAGGAATTAGCGATGTGTTTTCGGAGGAACTTCCAGCTAAGCTACCTTCTCGAAGACCAGTTGACCATAAAATTGAGTTGATACCAGGAATAGAGCCAACTTCACGAGCGCCTTACAGGATGTCACAAGAAGAGTTGGTGGAACTGAAACAACAAGTTGGAGAGAGAAGTGAAATGAGTCAGTTCGATAAGTCAGAAACTAACAAACAAAACAATAAGAGATTTATCAGTTACAAATAACTACATAGAAGCATGCATTCTGACATGATACTGAACGTAATAAGGAGAGATTGATTCAGTAAGTAGCATGTATAAATCAGATGATGAGATCACAAAATAATAACGGATGAAACCGCGTATTCTAAGCTATTTCAGAGTAGACTGAAAACTCTCTCTGATGCACTTATGCTGATAAGCAATAAGCGCGAATAGCAATACTCTAATAGAACTCTATAAGAAAACTAAGCTAGAGAGCTAGAGCTTAACAAGTCTTTGATGATCAGCTATTTATACTAAAGCAATTAACAATTGAAAAGTTCGATAATTCGGGAGAGTCTGATAGTTCGACTATATGAGCTTTGCCCTTACCTTTGAGGTCGATGAACTGATCTTCGATGAAGATGATACCTCCACTGGTGAATATCTTTGACTCGACAAGATCATACAACTTATAAGCTTTATCTGGTAGCTGATGAAAATAGAATTGATACTCTGTAAGTCGAGCTTCTTCCTGAGATCTTTCGATATTTGCGCATAAGCTATACTTCCAAAAACTCGTAAGTTCGATAATGATGGTTTGGAGCCTATCCAAACTTCATATGGTGTTTTGTCTGAGAGACCTTTAGATGAACATATGTTTTGAATATAAGCTACAGTGGAAACACCTTCATCCCAGAAGGATTTCGAAAGTGTCGCATGAGCAATCATACACTTGGCCAATTCGACTAAGGTTCTATTCTTTCTCTCAGCAAGTCCATTCGACTGAGGCGAATAGGAGGTAATGTATTGTTGCTCAATGTCGTCGTTAAGGCAATACTCCTTGAATTCGGTAGAGATATACTCGCCCCCGTTGTCAGACCTCAATGTTTTGATTCTTTCATCGATTTCATTTTCTGCACGCTCTTTAAATTGTCTAAAGATTTTAAAAAGCCTCAGATTTCTATTTAATGAAATAAACAACTGTTCTTCTGTAGCCGTAATGCGCTGGCATCCATCCAATTAAGACTTTCCAAAAATTTACCTTGCAAAGCAGTTTGGACAAGTCTTTAGCTTCAAATTAAGTGGAACAATAATTGTCGTTCTTCGACATGGTCGACTCCTTCGACTTTGTCGGTGTCTTCAATAAGTCGAATGATGTCCGATATGTCGGAGCCACCTATCTCTCGAGTATTTCTGCAAACTGTGTAGAAACACGAATAAAACTATAGAAGTGGATAATAAAGTGGATGAAGATTAAAGATTGATTATTCGGATGAATCATTCCAATAGTAGAATAATCCAATACAAAGGATTTATTAGACCTAGCACTTCACCTTTTGGAGCTCCAGTTTTTTTTGTGGAGAAGGTGGACAAGACTCTTTGAATGTGTGTGGATTACCGCATGCTCAACAAGAGTACTATAAAGACCAAGTACCCCATGCCCAGAATTGATGACCTGTTCGACCAACTCAAACATGCCAAGTATTTTAGTCGAATAGATCTCCAGTTTGGATATTACCAAATTTGAATAGCTAAAGGCAATGAGCACAAAATGGCTTTTCGAACATGGTATGGGAGTCATGGTTCACGATGATGCCGTTAGGTCTGACAAACACACCAGACACATTTTGCACATTGATGAACAACATCTTTCAAGACTGCTTAGATGAATTTGTTATTGTTTACATCGACGACATCTTATTATTCAGCCGTAGCCTCAAAGATCACATTGAACCTTTAAGGACAGACGCTTCAATGACTAAGGAGGAACTGCTTGTTTGCAAAAAGAGAGAAATGTGAGTTTGTAGTAGAGGAAGTTAATTTACTTGGGCATGTTATAGGCTACAGACGATTTCGGATGAATCCTAAGATGATCAAGGCTATCTTGAACTGGCTAGTGTGAAGAATTTCAGATCACTAAGATCCAAAATGTGTCCCTTGATCTTTGGTTAGAAAGACAACACAATCTACAACACTTGCCAATTTAGAAAAATCAACATCCACTTAATGAAAGAGATGCAAACTCAATAAGAACTTGATCAAACATCAAATATATAATAAAATGAAGTTGTTGTCCATACAATAACAATACCCTATTGTATTTTCCACGTGTGGATCCAAAAATAGCAAAATATGAGCATTCTACACACAACATTGCAAGATATCATCAAGATAGTGCACCAATGGATAGATTCATGTATAAGCATGAAATGAGAGAGAGAGAGAGAGAGAGAGAGAGAGAGAGAGAGAGAGAGAGAGAGAGAGAGAGAGAGAGAGAGAGAGAGAGAGAGAGAGAGAGAGAGAGAGAGAGAGAGAGAGAGAGAGAGAGAGAGAGAGAAGATATCTTTCTCCATGAGTTTACATCCTTTTATGGCAGGTCCATGCCTCATTAATGAATCTTTGGTTTCCCTCCATAACAAAAATCCTATCAACAATGTGACTAGATTCAATGCATCTAACATTCAAATTCGAATGTGTCCAAACTCGACCTCCTAACTTTCCCACACTTTTCAAAAGTGGCAATTCAAATAAAATTAGACTAAAATAACTTGCATAAAGTTTATCTCTAGGTCTAAAATGCATATTGGCCTAATATTGACAATTAACCAAAATATGACTAAACTAGTTAAAATTTCTCACACTCCCTCTTCAACTAGTTTTGGCATAGTTTTAACCATAGAACTTTGATCCAACTTTAGAATGATCTCCATCCTAAGTATAGATATCCTTTCTAATGTTCATTCTAGCTGAGCTGAACGATAGTTCGGATGATGAGCAGACCGACATATCGGGAGTACCCATTACTCCGAAGATATACCGAGGTCCCACTATTAGCAGATAGTAGGACAAAGACAAAGCAGTTGTTGAGCATGTATTATCTCCAAGGAGATCTGCAAGACAAAGAAGAGCACCAGTCAGATACGTTTCTGACAGCTCATCTTCTGCTCAGGAAGAATTCTGTGAATTCTGTCATGCCCATGACTGGTCTCGGGTAGCGTGTCCACGCTAGGGACTGGTAGACCAACAACCCGTAAGTTAATTGTCACTATAAGAGAATTGGGACCCTTATGTGTACATGTTCATATTTAATGGTTGTAGGCCTAAACACATGGTGGTGTTGGTATGGGTCTATCAGTGAGTCATTAGCGAACTGGATGACGTGACCCAGGTAGGCTGCAGAGGTGTCCAGTGAGGTGTCACAGTGCACTACTAGTGGTGCATGGGCCTTGGAGGGTATAAGTATACCTGCAGGGCTCTCACTAGTGTATGCTTGATTTTGTGATTGGTAGCTACGTGCTGCTGGTGTGACTCCTCTTTTTATGACTCTGATTGATCCATAGCTTGGGGGCTAGATCCGTTCGATCTAGGTTTGGTTGGATTGGTTTATCCACCACCTATTCCCTTGTGTTGTTGCTTTGTATGGTATGCTTAGACTAGAATCCTGTGTTGAGGACTTTATATTGGTATCAGAACCGGTCTAAGCAAGATTTACCATTGAAAGTGCTGAGAGGAAATCTCGACGTTTTCTTGAGAATCCGGCGGAGTAAGCAATAAACAACATGATAAACAAATGCAAAATCTATTTAATCAACTTCAAGCTATTAACTCTAACAACTTGGGCTACCAACTAGAAATATTTTCTGGTGATAAAAAGTTTAAAAGCCCGAAAGTTGTTGAAGACTGGATAAACCATTGACAAGCTATTTTAGCTTGCACAACGTCCCAGAGGATAAACGAATATCATCGGTTCTATTGTTTCTGGAAGGTAAAGCCTCTTCTTGGTGGAGGGAACTTTCCACGAAACTGGTGACTTGGGCTAGATTCTTGACGCAATTTCAGAAAGCTTTTGTCACGATAGACGATTCCGAGCGGTATATTCGGTTTATCAACTACAAAATGGGCACCCTAGAACTGGATAGTTATGTCCAAGAGTTCTTGGACTCTTTGGCCAAGGTGTCGCTGTTTGATCATAAGTTGGCATAGTGGCAATTTATTGCCAGATTGCCAGTCGACTATCAAAATGAATGCAAACAAAATATCTTCAACTCACTAGAGGAAGCTATCCATGTGGCGAAAGCCTATGATAGTACAGTTGTTGCAGCACGGAAAAGCGTGCACGGCCAAATGGCCTTGAAACCCGAGCAAGAAAAATCTAACAAGTGTAAGAAGCAGTTTTTTGATGAACTGGAAGCAGAAGTGTACCAACAATTAAAGAAGAAGAAGAATAAGAAAAAACTAGTGGTCAAAGACAAAGCACGGTTGGTGGCGCTTAAACAGATCTGTGTTTCTTCTGCAATAAACCCGGGCATCGTGCCAAACAGTGCCCCGAAGGAAAGCAAAGTCATCAAGTTTCATGACTATGGATTTACCGGCAGGTAAATTGGAAGTCAATTTGTTGAATAATTGTGACTATACTTGTAACTTTAGTGCACTCTCTTTCAAATTTAGAGCTTCGGATGCAGGACTATGTTGAGCCGCGGGATTTCCATGACATGAATTTGGACCGGACTGATGTGATTTTGGGCTATGAATGGTTTTTTGAAAAATCAGACTCTTTAGAGATAGATTTTAAAAATCATTCTATGATATTTAAAGATAAGTTTGATCAGATTGTCTCTATTTCTGGAGAGATCGATGTACTTCCATCGCCGATGATTTCCTCGGCTGAATTAATTGAGAAACTTCATGATTCTGAGTACGAACTCTTTCACTTGCTTTTGAAATCTCGTATGCATTGTGATGTTGGGGATGCGAATGTGTTTTCATGCTTTAACACTGAAAATTCGCATCAAGAACAACAACTTTTGCAAGATTTAAAGCAAGAGTTTAGTGAAGTTTTTTCGAAGCAGCTACCTTATGGACTACCACCCGCTCTGTTGGTGGATCATAAGATAGATCTTTTACTTGATAGTCATCCTATCTTCAGACAACCATATCGGTTTAGTCAGAAGGAAGAGGAGGAAGTGGCTAGGCAGATTGAGGAGTATCTCAGAATGGAATACATCTGACCAAGTAAATCTCCATGGGGAGCACCTGTCCTTCTTAAGAGTAAGAAAGATGGGAGTTTCAGGCTATGTGTAGATTACAAGGGTCCGAACAAACTAACAGTTAAAAATAAATACCCATTGCCCAGGATGGACGATCTCATAGATCGATTGAATGGAGCCAAATATTTCACAAAAATTGATCTACGTACGAGATATCATCAGATTAGGATACATCCAAAAGTTGTATCTAAGACAGGTTTTAGGACCAGTTTTGTGGCAAATCCCTAAAAACGGTGGGTGAACTTAAGTCATTCTTAGGTTTCACTTGTTTTTCATAGATTTGCAGAGGAGTACTCAAAGATTGCTGCACCTCTCAACAATATGTTGAAAGGAGTGAAAAGCCACAAAGGTAGGCCAAGTCCTCCTATCAGATGGAATGAGAAATTAGATGAGAGTTTTCGGAAACTCAAGCTTCTAATTGCCTCAGCTCCAGTTTTGAGAATAGCGGATCCAGATTTGTTGTTCGTCGTTAATATTGACGCAAGTGATAAGGCTATTGGAGTTGTTCTCTTACACGAGGGCCAGCTCGTAGTTAAAATAGCAATGATCGACTTATACAGTGCTTTCTTATTTTGACAACACCACGTGTGCGTAGTTCTAGAGTTATCGGGCCATCTTTCTTTTACGAGCCCTTTGAGTGCTTTTAAGCAACTTATCTTTGTACTTACTTATCAGTTGAATAGACAGTTTGAGGAGAGCAATTTTGTGGTCTTGTTGCACTTGACGTTGTGCTGTGGTGATTGATCCGGTCAAGTGTTTAAACTATGTTTTGTTAACTTGGTATCAAAACCCTTGGTGGCTTGAATCACTGGACAAGAACAGAGAGTTGCAAATTCACGACGGTTTGTTGGCTAGGAAGCACAAAACCGAGTCAATGGAGATTCGTGGAACGGCTCAAAACTGTAAAAAGGATTTAGAGACAGGGAATTGTCGATTGAATCAGAAAGCAAGCAAAGATTGAAGCTGAAAATTCTTCTGGAGGGTTACTTGGCGTTTGTGATTGGTTTGAATCCAATCAAACACCGTTTGAAGAGCGGTTTGGTACAAAAGATTGCTTGTTGTTAAGCGACCTCAGAGGAATAGGTAGCTGCTCAAAGAAATTCTCAAACAGATCAGATAAAGTCCAGAGAATAGTTGTTCTTCACTCAGCTAGGATTTTGAGCTAAACAATGGTGAATCTCTCCAGTTTCTGAACCTTGTTTGGATCTGTAAACATCAACAAAGAGGCGCCCAGCTAGTGCGACCTGGCTATTAAGCAGCTATAGTGGGCCATGGATCTAGGAGAGAATAAGAAGGTGGCCATAGCTGAAACTGTGGCTAGAATCCATAGCCAAGAAACGAGGTGAAGGAGGAAGGAGGTGCTCGGGACAGCACCGCGCGGCCAGTGCGAGCAGGAAGACATTGGCCGCAGGAGGCCAGCGAACGCAGGGAGGCGGTCTAGCGCGCAATTCCGATGAGGTTCGTTGGATTGACTAGAAAATCAATCTATGGTAGAGATTGACTATGGAGAATTAACTATAGGCCATCGGATTGAAACTAATGGTGGAGATGGGCTTTGAAAGGGCCCTGAAGGACTGAAAGGAAAAATAGGCCTTCCTTTCATTAAAAATATTCAATTTGAAATAAGAGTTGGGTCCTGACTTTTGTGAAGAGTGAAGTCTTTTCAAGGTGAAAAGACAGTTAAAAAACTCAAAGTGCCCTTATTTTCACCTCCTTTAGCCTAATTTGGCCAAACGAAAGGCTATAGCCTCCAAATGAAGGGCACCCTAACTGTACCTACAAGTACGGTACACAAAACAAAGTGATTTCCATGGAGAAAGTGTTCGAAGCGCGCTAGAAGTGATTTCACCATTCCACTGGGCAGGAAGCTGGGAGTTGGTGACGAGAAGCATTTCGGAAAGCGACGTCAATTTGGCGAAAGAGCGGCGGGTGGCCTGCTAAGCCAAAAATTGCAGGTCATGATTATTGATTTCTGACATCACGGTTGGCTCCAGCATACACTTTATAGCCTGCAGGTGAAGTTTCAAGCAGTTTGGAGATGGCAAACATCAATGAGGCAATTTTGGGCGATGCAAGCAAACTTGATGGGGCTTCTAACTACAACATCTGGAAATTCAAAATGAAGAGCATTTTGATGGAGAAAGAGTTGTGGGAGATCATGGCAGGTATTGAAGTCCGGCCAAATACCACTCTAGGTGACATAAGGGCCTTTGATAAAAAGGCGTAGAGAGCACTGTCCTTGATCAATCTTTCAGTGAAAGACCATGTGGTCACTCATATAAGTGATGCCACGATGGCTAGGGGAGTTGGGAAGCTCTTAGAATGCAATTTCAAACTTGCAATCCAGCTCGGGCCATGTTCTTGAAGTCGAGATTGAACGCAGTAAGGATGGAAGAAAGTAAATTAGTGGGATCTTTCTTCACCAGGATAAAGGAGTTGAGAGATCAACTTGTGGCGATTGGAGAACCAATCAGGGATATTGAATTGGTACATACCACAATGAGCGGTGTCTCGGAAGAGCTATAGATGTTTGTGAGTGGCATTGCTTCGAGGGAGAGGTTGCCTACTTTTGAAGACTTCCACGAAATCATGTTGCAAGAAGAGCAGTGTTGCGAAGTGGTGAAGTCAAGGCAAACCCCACAAGAGGATCAAGCCTTGCTTGCTAAAGGCAAGCAGAAAGGATGGAAAAGGATTCCTAAGAAATCCAAGGATGATGATGACGAGGGAGAGTCATCATCAAAAGGGAAAAAGAAGAAAAAAGGCAAATGTTACTATTGCCACAAACCGATCATTGGGCACGCGAGTGTTATAAGAAGAAAGCGGACATAAAGGCGGGAAAAATGACTCAACAAGGAAACATTGTCGAAGATGATGGAGAAAATGACGAGACAAGTGTCTTCTCATCGGCATTGGCATCCCAAGTTGATGATGGTGCCAGATGGTTCATAGATTCAGGCGCCACAAGACATATGACCGGGAAACGTGATTGGTTTGAAAAATTCTCACCAATCCATGATGGGGATAAGGTCACTCAAGCCAATGGAGAGAAATGCCAGATACAGGGTGTGGGCAATGTACTTGTGCAGTTTTCTGATGATAAAATCAAGAACATCCCTAATGTACTTTATGTTCCTGGACTCAAAAAGAGTTTGCTTTTTGTTGGTGTAATGGCAAATCAACATTTTAAAGTTGAATTTGTCAAGGATGGATGCCTTATGAAGGATATGAACCACAATCATAAAGTGGTGGTGAAGGGTTATAGAGATAGTAATTGTGGCCTTTATAAATTGGATGCTGCAAAACCAGGTGAATATGGTTTGGCTATCTCAACAACATCTCAATCTGAGTTGTGGCACATAAGACTTGGTCATTTGAACTATGGGAGCTTGAGATTGATGGCAAAGCTGAAGATGGTAATAGGGTTATCGGCATTGCAGGATGATCATCATGCAATATGTGGAGGATGCATCATGGGAAAGTATCATAGGGAGACATTCAAGAAAGGTGGAGCTGCAAGAGCCAAGAAACCACTGGAACTCATTCACAACGACCTGTGCGGCCCAATATATTTATGGAGAGTGCATGATCCATAATGAAGCAAATGGGCTAGACCGATTCACTTTGGCCGGAAGCGTGCATTGCAGCAACGTTCTTGCAGGACAGGAGCCCTACAGTTACGGTTCCAAATGTGACTCCCGAAGAAGCATTTACTGGAATAAAGCCAAAAATCAACAAGTTTCGTGTCATTGGATGTAAGGCCTATGTACATGTGCCAAAGGAGGAGCGAAAGAAACTTGATGCTAAAGCAATCAAGTGTATCTTCGTCGGTTATGATGAAAGGACGAAAGCTTACAGGTGTTTTGATCCTGTAATGAATAAGATTCACATTAGCAAAGATGTGATCTTTGATGAAACGCATAGGTATGAAGATGAAGACCATGCAAGTGGTGAAAGCATCAAAAGACCTCCCACAATTCTGGAGGAAGAAGATGAAGAAGATGCTCCACAAGATTATGCACGTGAAGACGAAAGTCGAGAGGGCGAATATGAAAAGACACCACCTATTCAAGAGCCTAGGGGCAGGTACTTGCCAATAGGAGCAATAAAGGAGAAAACGGTTGGAAGTAAGAGACATTACTTAGACACTCCTTGGGATACATACTCTCCACATAGTGTATCACTTGAATCTAAGATACCAAAATGGTACGAAAAGATCATGAAGGACGCAAAGCTAAATCAACCACGATCTAGCACACAACGTGAAGTGAGAAGATCAACGCGGGAAAGGAAGTCTCCCGATCGTTATATGTGAACTATGCCCTAATGACTGACATTTTGAAGTATCGAGAGCCATCAACCTTTGATGAGGCAAAAGATCACAAAGAGTGGCAAAGGGCAATGGAAGAGGAAATAGAATCCATCCACAGGCATGATACATGGGAGTTGGTTGATCTACCACTTGGAAAGAAACCCATTGACAACAAATGGGTGTTTAGAACAAAGTTTCATGCGGATGGCACAATAGCAAAGTATAAGGCACGCCTAGTAGTGAAGTTGAGCAAAGCAAAGGAATTGACTATGAAGAGACATTTGCTCCAGTGGCTAAGTGGACTACGCTACGCCTTATCATTGCCTTAGCATCTCATTTTGGGTGGATGATCCATCAAATGGATGTGAAGTCTGCATTTTGAATGGTGACTTAGAGGAAGAAGTTTACATGGTCCAACCGCAGGGCTTCATGGCAAAAGGGCAAGAACAGAAGGTATGTAAACTACACAAAGCACTTTATGGCCTTAAGCAAGCGCCACGCGCATGGTATGGACGCATTGATAGTTACTTTCTTTCTCATGGGTTTGTAAGAACAAATTCAGATCCAAACCTTTATGTTCTTATAAATGATGACAGCATTGCCTTGATTGTAATTTACGTTGATGATATCATTATCACGGGCAATGATGAGAATCTCACTCATTCTATCAAAGCCAACTTATGCAAGCAGTTTGAGATGACAGATTTAGATCTTATGCACTATTGCTTGGGTGTCGAAGTATGGAAAACTAGCGGTGATATCAGGTTATGTCAAAACAAGTATGTCGGCGAGATATTGGAGAGATTTCACATGACCGAGTGCAAACCTTCCATCACCCCTTGTGAAGCTGGTAAGAAATTATCTCGTATTGATGATAGTGCACATGTTGATGCTACATTATTTCGTCAGCTAGTTGGGAGTTTGATATATCTTACGACTACACGTCCTGATATCTGCTATGGTGTAAGTTTGATTAGCCAATTCATGTCATCACCCACTATGGAACATTGGAAAGCTGCAAAAAGGACTTTGAGGTATGCGAAAGGTACACCTAACCTTGGTCTAATCTACAAAAGACAAAGTGTTTTACCTAAGTTGCAAGGTTGTGTTGACGTTGATTGGGCAGGAAGTATAGATGATAGAAAGTCAACAATAGGTTATGCCTTCAATTTTGGTAGCGGTTGTTTTTCATGGTCTAGCAAGAATCAAGATACTATTTCTCTTTCTTCCACAAAAGCCGAATATAAAGCGTTGAGTTCTGTTACCTAGGAAGTTGTTTGGCTACGTAAGTTCTTATGTGAGATTGGCATGAAGCAAGGAAATCCCATTGTTATTTTCTGTGACAGTCAAAGTGGAATACAATTAGCTAAAAATTCCTATCTTTCACGCAAGGACAAAACATAATGAAGTAAAATATCACTTTGTGCGTGAAAAGTTACAATATGAAGATATAAGTATTGTACATTGTTCTACGTTATTACAAGTTGCTGATATATTTATGAAAGCTTTAAGTAAAGAAAAGTTTGAGACTTTTAGAGCCAAACTTGGCTTAGATCTGGTTATGTAAAAAGCCTTTACTTGTAATACTATCATGGAGGTATGTTCCATGAATAGAGTAAACTCTAACATAAAAAGAGACGTTGATCATTGAGGGAGAGAGTTAAAATAGCAATGATCGACTTATACAGTGCTTTCTTATTTCGACAACACCACGTGTGCGTAGTTCTAGAGTTATCGGGCCATCTTTCTTTTACGAGCCCTTTGAGTGCTTTTAAGCAACTTATCTTTGTACTTACTTATCAGTTGAATATACAGTTTGAGGAGAGCAATTATGTGGTCTTGTTGCACTTGACGTTGTGCTGTGGTGATTGATCTGGTCGGGTGTTTAAACTGTGTTTTCTTAACTCCCATTGCCTTTGAGAGTAAGAAACTAACCGATGCACATGTCAGGTACACCACTCAGGAAAAAGAGCTTTTTGTTGTGATCCATGCTTTGAAATCATGGAGGCATTACCTGTACGGCAGTAAATATGTGGTTAATACGGATCATCAACCTTTAAAGTATTTCTGTAATCGGAATGATTTGAGAGGTCATAAGGCCAGATGGGCAGAACTCATGCAAGAATTTGACTTTGAAATGTGGTATATCAAGGGCTCATCTAATCAGGTGGCTAGTGAAGTGAACGAACTTTCCTTTACTAAGATAAGTACAGACTTTTATCTCTCCCTGAGAGGTCTTTATGAGAAAGACCCACATTTTAGACCAATCTGGAATAGGATTCTAGCAGTCTCATCAAGCATGACTAATGATCATGGTGATCAGTCTGGGAGGAAGGATATAAAGGGTACTGATGACTTCTCTATCTTTAACGGACTATTGTTCAGGAAAGGGAAGGTTTGTGTGCCTGATGTGGATGTTGTTAAGAATAAAATTCTTTGTGAATGTCATGACTCACCATGCGCATCATAAGCAGGCCATACATGCTATTAAGCCTTACATAGATTTAACAAATGATTTGCATTGGACCGATGACGGCTACCTCCTAGACGCCATCACTGAGCCTACCATACACGCTGCTGCCAAGCTCCTCAATAACTTTCTAATGGTTGGCAACCTTAGGAAAGACCGCATCACTTCACAAATCTTACATAGGATAGTTGAGTCCTATGTCAAGATAGCCAAGGCTCCTTTCGAAATGTATAACTGGTTCAAGACTGTTTCTGGTGAGCTCAAACAAGCCATTAAGAGCAATACCAAGCAGTAGTTTGCTGCTGGCTCCTTGTTATCTCTTCTAGCGGCCTCCCACCTTGAAAACAAAATCCATGGCTTTAACCTGGATTCTGTACTTTAGGGTTTAGGAAGAAGCACCAGTCGAGTCATCCCACCAGGCCTTCAGTTCACATAGTCGACGTCGTCCACACAGCGAGATCATCATTCCTGACTCGCCTTCCTCGTCACGATGGCATACTAGGCATACATCGTCAGTTGCACTTCCACCCCCTGCTGTTACTAGCACCGACCTTCCTATTCCCCCTGCCACTGATGCTTCCCTCGCTTCTGCTTCCACTCAAGGATAGTCTGTGACTATTGGGGCTACCATTCCCATCACAGCTGCCCAGGCTACCTCACCGCCGCACACCAAAGCTATTTCACCAAACACACGGTACTTTATAGATATGTTCAATGATTCCGACCCTCTTGGGGCCTCCGAAGTTTTTGAAATGCCCTAGAGCCCTGCACCCTTTGAACTCCAATCCCCTAGAAGAGGATTCAAACAATTCCATGATACTACTGCTGGTGTTGAAGGATTCATACTAGCAACTACCTCAACAACTTCAAGCTGATGACGCCCTAGCCACACTTCGAGTCGAGCAAGCTGTGAAATCACTGAAGCAGTTCGACGCCACAGTGCCAGAGGGCTATGAAGACGAAGATCTTTTTGAAGAAGAAGAAGTATCGGCACATGTTTCACGCCAACCAAGGACATTACCATCAGGTCCTCCTGCTGCTACCACCTCCACGACAGTAGTTTCTAGTGATGCCCTCGGTTTGGTCTCAAGCCTTGCACAAGTGATCTAGTCTATGTTGGAGAAAAAAAAAGAAATGGAGCAGAGAATCTCGGATATGGGATCAGAAAACACTCTTATCAACTAGAAGATTATTCAGCTGAACAGAGAATTGAAGATTGCCAAGCAACACGAAGAAAAATTCGAAGTTGAAAAGAAGACGACACAGCAATAGGCTGATCACCTTGAAGGATACATTAGCTCCCTACAGAATGCCCTGACAACTATACAAGATCAGGTGGACAAGGCCGTGCAGGATGCAAAGCAACAAGTGCAGTTGCTACAAGGTCAACTGCAGATGGTAGAGCAGGATCACACACGTCTCCAAGGTGAATTGCATGCAACCTCCCTTGAGCGTGATGCGTATCTCCAGACACAAATACCAAATTATCCAATAACTCTTCCACTTACAAAGTGGCCCTTCAGGGATTCCAAGGCTGCTTTGACAGGTTCAAAAGAGCAGCTTCAACTGAGTTGGCAAAGGCTAAAGCAACTATCAGTGCCTATGAAAAAGCTTCCACTCAAGTATTGGAAGCCGGACCACAAATCCCAGTATCGGTCATGCCGCATTTCTCCCCTATGCGCCAAGAGGATGCACCAATGGATACAGGACTGGATTCGGGCATGGACCAGGGGGGAGCCCCAGAAATTGAAGAACAACAGCCAATGGATACAAGGTAGTGCCAGCGGGTCCATCTTCATCAAGGACCGCACCATTATTTCGAAGGCCAATCAGCATCGAGGACCAGATCTAGAGTTTTCTAGCACAACATCCGCATGAGTACTCATGTGGTGGTTGGGTCCTTAAGTTTAAGACCTCGGAGATAGAGGCCGACAAAGAATTGGACAAACTACCCGCATTGGAAGAGCAGTCGGCTTGGAGAGTTACTATTTTTTTAAAAACTCTGTAATCTATTAGGAGTTATGTGGCCAGCTCTCACGAATTTTGGATAGATCCGTATTATGTGCCAATGTCGCGACAAAATAAATGGAAGGATTTGGGACTGGCTATGGACAAAATTACAATCTATACGCCCCATTGGCCAATCATTCATCAACCATTCAGTTGGACGATATCAGTGGATTTCCACCAGCCTTACAAGCATACCAGCGGGAGTATCTACACTCTCCCGATCTGATAGTGAGACAATCGGCACTGTTTGTAAAAGATTTAACTCTGTTGGCATCAGTGGCAACCAGATGGGATGATTGTCTTCCTCCTTTGGCATTCAATTCAAATAAGCCAATGGCCTCAGAGAATATCAAAGATCAGCTGCCAGTTGCTCGACTGTATTTTCGTGCAGCAATGATGGGAGGCTCCTGGGAATCTCGCGTCATGTCATGGACAACTTCCAAGTGGATTGCCGGAGCTCATCGCTGTTTTTTGCCACACAATTTGGATTTTAATACTGCCCGTCTCGATTTTATGGGAAAGGTGCAGTATCATTTAATAAAGATTCGTCGCGAAGCCAATAAAAGTCCCCAATAACTGCATCTCTTAGGTGTCGTGAGACCGCCACCAGTTTTGGTAGGGGATACTATTGCAGGGTTTGCGGATCCCAAGACAACCCTAACCCTAGTTAATAAGTAAGAGGGATTTGGCACCTACATGTGTCAGTCCAACCCGATGATCACATAGAGATTTGATTAATTAGAAAGTCAATAAAAGGACTTTAGGCCTTTTTGCGGTACTTTTAATGTCGCAGGGCCTAAATGTCAAGTTAGTGAATAGTGTTGGGTTTCCCTCCAATCTGGATGGTTCCCACTCTTTTTTAAATTTGAATAATTAGAGAGGCAAAAATGGACCAATAGGATTCAGAGGCCAGGGTCCTCCTCTCTATTATAAAAAGAGACCAACTCGAGTTCCTACACATGTTCATTTCCATTCAATAAAGTAGATTAGTTCTCTTGTGAAATGGATTTATGAATGTCCTTACCTTTTCCTCCATCTCTCATTCTTATTTTGGATTTTGCTAATTGTTGGATCTGATTGTTATTGGGATTGCATGTTATTATACTTTCTATGAGGGAGAAAGAGAGAGAGAGAAAAAGAGTAAGCTATCTTGTTGTGGATCTAGTGTTAATGGATGTAGTGTTAATGCTTAGGGTTAATGGATGTTAGAGTTAGATTTGGGTCTTCTATTCATGCTGAAATCTGAACTATACTATTGCTCCCATGGGAACGAATCTATGCGTGACAACTAACTTCATCTCTTTAATGCTAAATTGATTAGATCTTAGATTGAGGTTAGGCAAGGAAAGAAATCCGCTACACTGCTGCACGCCAACCAGGGACAGTACCACCAGGTACTTCTGCTGCTACCACCTCCACAATAGTAGATTTTGGTGATGCTCTCGATTTAGTCTCAAATCTTGCGCAAGTGATCCAGTCTATGCTGGATAAGAAAAAAAAATGGAGCAACGCATCTCAGATATGGGATTTGAGAATACACTCATCAGCCAGAAAGTCATTCAGCTAAACAAAGAGTTGAAGATCGCCAAGCAGCACGAAGCTAAGTCTAAAGTTGAGAAGAAGACGACACAACAATTGGTTGATCGCCTAGAGGATTATGTCAGTTCCCTACAAAATGCCCTCACAATCGCCCAAGATCAAGTGGACATGGCCGTGCATGATGCAAAGCAACAAGTGCAGTTGTTCCAGAGTCAACTGCAAATGGCTGAACAAGATCGCACACGTCTCCAAGGTGAATTGGATGTGACCACCCTTGAGCGTGATGCGTATCTATAGACGCAAATGCCTGATCATTCGGTAACTCAGATAGAAATCGCATATTTGTTTAAAAAGGTTGAAACCTATAAAGTGGCCCTTCAAGGATTCCAAGGCCGCTTTGATAGATTTAAGGGTACAGCTTCAACTGAGTTGGCAAAGGCCAAAGCAACCATCAACGAATATGAAAAGGTTGTCGCTCAGGTGCTAGAAGCCGGGCCTCAAATTTCAATTTTGATCATGCCGCAGTTCTCTCCTCTGCACCAAGCTGATGCATCTATGGATACAAGGTTGGATTCGGACATGGAGCAGGGTGGAGCCTCTGAAGTTGCGAAAGAATATCCAGCTCCACAGGCAATGCAACCATGTCCATCTTCATCAAGGACCACACCATTGTTCAGAAGACCAATCAGCGTTGAGGACCAGATCTAGAGCTTTTTAGCACAACGTCCTCATGAGTCCTCGTGTGGTGGTTGGGTCCTCAAGTTTAAGACCTCTGAAATAGAGGCCGACAAAGAATTGAATAAAATACTCGCATTGGGAGAGCAGCCAGCTTGGAGAGTTACAGTTTTTGAGAAAACTTTGGAATCCATCAGGAGTTATGTGGCTAGCCCTTGCCAATTGCGCGTAGATCCATATTACATACAATGCCGCGTAGGAATAAGTGGAAGGATTCAGGACTGGACATGGACAAAATTACTATCCATACGCCGACCTGGCCAATCATCCACCAGTCTTACAGTTGGAAAATTTTAGTGGATTTCCACCGGGCACTACAAGCATACCAGCGGGAGTATATACACTCTCCCGATCCGACAATGAGGCAATTGACGCTTTTTGAAAAAGATTTGACTCTATTAGCATCCGTGGCAATGCGATGGGATGATTGTCTTCCTCCTTTGGCATTCGATTCGAATAAGCCAATGGCATAAGAGAGCATTAAGGATTAGCTACCGGTGGCTAGATTGTATTTTTGTACTGCAATGATGGGAGGCTCTTGGAAATCTCGATTCACATCCTGGACAACTTCAAAGTGGATCGTCGAAGCCCACCATTGTTTTTTGTCGCACAATTTAGATTTCAACACTGGCCGACTCGATTTCATGGAGAAGGTGCAATATCATTTAATAAAGATTTGACGTGAAGCAAATATAAGTTCACAATAACTGCATCTCGCAGGTGTCGTGGGACCGCCACCAGTTTTGGTGGGGGATACTATTGAAGGGTTTGCGGATCCCAAGGCAACCCTAATCCTAGTAAATAAGTGAGAGGGATTTGGCACCCTGTATGTGTAAGTCCAACCCAATGATCACATAGTTATTTGATTAATTAGAAAGTTAATAAAAGGACTGTAGGCCTTTTGGCGAGAGTTTTAATGTCGCAGGGCCTAAATGTTCAGTTAGTGAATAAAGTTGGGTTTCCCTCCAATTTGGATGGTTCCCACTCTTTTTTAAATTTGAATAGTTAGGGAGGCAGAAATGGACCAATAGGATTCAGAGGCCAGGGTCCTCCTTTCTACTATAAAAAGGGACCAACTTGAGTTTGCTACAGATGTACATATCTTCATTTCGATAAAGTAGATTGGTTCTCTTGTGAAATGGATTTATGCCATGTCCTTGCTCTTTATCACTTTTCCTCCATCTCTCATGCTTCTATTGTGTTTTGCTAACTGTTGGATCTGATTGTTATTGAGATTGCATGTTTTTATACATTTTGTGAGAGAGAAAGGGAGGGAGAGAAAGAGTAAGCTATCTTCATTGTGGATCTAGTGTTAATGGATGTAGTGTTAATGCTTAGGATTAATGGATGTTAGAGTTAGATGTGAATCTTCCATTCATGCTTAAATCTCAACTATGTTATTGCTCTTATGGGAACGAATCTACGCATGACAACTAACTTCATCTCCTCAATGCTAGATTGATTAGATCTTGGGTTGAGGATAGGCAAGGAAAGAAGTGACAACTAACTTAATCTTCTCGATGCCAGATTGATTAGATCTTGGGTTGAGGATAGGCAACGAAAGAAACCCACTACAATTTCATTTTCTCGATGCTAGATTGATTAGATCTTGGGTTGAGGATAGGCAAGGAAGAAGTGACAACTAACTTCATCTTCTTGATGCTAGATTGATTAGATCTTGGGTTGAGGATAGGCAACGAAAAAAACCCACTACAATTTTGAAAATTGTAGTGGGTTTCTTTCGTTGCCTATCCTCAACCCAAGATCTAATCAATCTAGCATCGAGGAGATGAAGTTGGTTGTCACGCATAAATTTGTTCTCATGAGAGCGATAGCACAGTTCAAATTTTAACATAAAACATGAAGATCTACATTTAACTCTAACATCCATTAACTACATCTATTAACACTAGATCCACAACAAGATAGCTTACTCTTTCTCTCTCTCCCTTTCTCTCTCACAAAAAGTATAAAAACATGCAATCCCAATAACAATCAGATCCAACAATTAGCAAAACACAAATAAAGCATGAGAGATGGAAGAAAAGTGATAGAGAGCAAGGACATTCATAAATCCATTTCACAAGAGAACCAATCTGCTTTATTGAAATGAAGATATGTACAGCTGTAGCAAACTCGAGTTGGTCCCTTTTTATAGCAGAGAGGAGGACCCTGGCCTCTGAATCCTATTGGTTTATTTTTGCCTCGCTAATTATTCGAATTTAAAAAAGAGTGAGAACCATCCAAATTGGAGGGAAATCCAACTTTATTCACTAACTTGACATTTAGGCCCTGTGACAATAAAAGTACCGCAAAAAGGCCTAAAGTCCTTTTATTACCTTTCTAATTAATCAAATAGCTATGTAATCATCGGGTTAGACTTACACACGCAGGGTGCCAAATCTCTCTCACTTATTAACTAGGGTTAGGGTTGCCTTGGGATTCGCAAATCTTCCAACAATGAAAAAATACAAAAAATACAAACTATGTGAAAACAGTTCAAAATATGTAAAATATGCAGCAGTCTAAAAAATACATGGAGAAATACTAAGGCTTAGAAACTCAATGTTTCTTCAGCCCTCTCTTAAACCATGTATTATTTCTATTCCTAAATTGGCTCTATACCTATCAAACATTTTTTTATCCAATGCCTTCATAAAGATATCAGCTACCATCTGCTTTTTCAATATGAAGACGTCCTTCTCAACCAAATCCCTGATCAAGTGATACTTGATGACGATGTGTTTCATTTGTAGTGAAACACAATATCTGGTCACGTATTGTCTACCAAGTACATCAAAGAATCGATAAGAATTCTATAAAGCTTGTGCTCCATTGCTTGCCGTTCTGTTTCATCTCTAGGACAGTCTTCATTGGTCAGCAGGAACCATTGGAGTTTTTACTCCCTTGCAATCTGCCATGTCAAAATCATCAATGATCTTCAAAATGTATCTTGATTGGTGTAGATACAATCTCCCAGTCTGAAGATCTGTCGATCTACAAACCCAGGTAGCATTTGGCTGCTCCTAGGTCCGATATTTCGAAGTGTCTCAAAATATCCACCTTCACATATGCAATTAGATTGTAGCTCCATGACAAAATTAGCGTGTCACCTATGTAGACACTAACTATGATGATCTTCTCGCTTATGACCTTCACATAAACATTACAGTCAGCCATTAAAGGGTGGAAGCCTGAGGATCTTAATGTGTGATCCTTCTTCTTGTACCACTACCTAGCATATTGTTTCAGTCCATAGATGCTTCTATGCATTCTGCATGCATAGTCAACAAGTGACTTGCAAGTAAAACTTGGCGTCTGGTCCATGTAGATCTCCTATTCCAGCTTGCCATGCAAAAAGGCTATCTTTTCATCTACAATATGGATCTGCAGATCATAGGGAGCCACGTATGCAAATAATATACATAGGGATGTGTGCTTCACAACAAGAGAGAATGTCTTTATATAGTCAATGCCATACCTCTATGAGAAGCCCTTTGCAACTAGCCTGGCTTAGTATCTCAGTACATTGTCGTTTAGTCCATACTTGTGCTTGTAGACCCATTTACACTTGACAGTCTTTTTGTCAACTGGTAGTGGCTCGAGAGTCCACACCTTGTTCTACTTCATGGAACTCATTTCATCTTCCATGGCCTTGATCCACATGCCCTTGTCTGGACTGTTGATGGCTTCTTCATAAGTTTGTGGTTCACAACTGAATCTATAAAGTCCTCAACACAGGATTCTAGTTTAAGCATATCATACAAAGCAACAACACAAGGGAATAGGTGGTGGATACACCAACCCAACCAAACCTAGATCGAACGGATCTAGCCCCCAAGCTATGGATCAATCAGCATCATGGAAAGAGGAGTCACACCAGTAGCATGTAGTTACGAATCACAAAATCAAGCATACGCTAGTGAGAGCCCAGCAGGTATACTTATACCCTCCAAGGCCCATGCACCACTAGTAGTGCACTGTGACACCTCATTGGACACCTCTGCAGCCTACCTGGGCCATGTCATCCAGTTCCATAATGACTCACTAATGGACCCATACCAACTCCACCACCATGTATTTAGGCCTACAACCATTAATTATGACCATGTACACATCAGGGTCCCAATTCTCTTATAGTCACAATTAACTTACAGGTTGTTGGTCTACCAGTCCCTAGCGTGGACATGCTACCCGAGACCAGTCATGGGCATGACATTCTTTTCCCCTTATTCAAGTTCTATCCTCAGAACTTAAAACTGAAAAACTTTCTTCTTAAGCTTCCTTCCTGTTCCCAGGAATCGTCATCGTCCGTACATCCCCTCCATCGAACCAGATTCCCAGTAACTATACAATTTCTCAATCATTTAGTTCTTGTATCCAAGATCTTTTCGGGTTCAAGATGAGATACACCCGATGATTCATCCAACAGGTCCAACTGATCTCCAGATCCAAGATGCTCTCCTTCATATAGACTCTTTTTGAGATGACTAACGTGAAATACGGGATGCACTTGCGATCCTTCAGGGAGTTCCAATTGGTAAGCTAAGGATCCGATCTTTTTCAAGATCTTAAACGGTCCTCTATATCTAGGGGACAACTTATAATGCTTGCCGGTACGCATTGTGAGAGATTTCAACTAGTTTAGTCACATTTTGATAAATTGTCAATAAGAGGCCAAAACTCATTTTAGACTTAGAGATAAACTTTTTGAAGTTATATTAGTTTAAAATACATTCAATACACACTTTTTGAAAGTGTGGAAAAGTTGGTAGTCGAATTTGAGAGAGATTCAAATTTGAACTTTGGGTACATTGAATCTAGACCCAAAAATAGTAGGGTTTACATTTTGGAGGGAAAGCCAAGTGGCCAAATAGGATTTGGAGACTCTATAAAAGGATGTAACTCATGGAGAGCACATCTTCTCTCTTCTCTCTCTCATTTAATCATTATACATGGTTCTCTTTGGGTTCTACTACTCATTGGTGCACTCTCATGATGTTATCTTGCAATTCTATGTGTAGAATGATCATTTATTGCTATTTTTTGTTACACACGTGGGAAATACAATAGGGTACTATAATTGTATGGACAGAAAACATTTTTTATGTTTTGGTTCATGTTTGATCAATATCTCTTAGATTTTGCATCTCATTTTGTATGTAGATGCTGATTTTTCTACATTGGCAGGATTGTTGGTTTGCTTCTTATTGTAACCAAAGATCAGGGACATGGATTGGATCTTGAATGATCTGAAATCCTTCACATGGTATCAGAGCTCTTGTTTTTCAGGTTATGAAAGGATCATCCATCTTTAGCAACGATTTGGAGGAGTTACCAATGCTAGAGCATGCTAGATTGATTTCTACTCAAAAATCAGCATTTTTGCATGTGTAGAATTGATCTTTTGTAGGTCAAAACTCAAAATAGGGCTATATACTTGATCAATTTTGATTTCACACTTGGTTTACTAGAATTAGATGACTTTTGGTGCATTAGGAAGGTCTCATTGGAGTCTACAAGAAGATATATCAAGTTTTTAGAGATTGCATGTAGAATTTGAGATATTCAATTTTTTGTGATTTTGTCAAAACCCTAATTTTGATTGGATCTCTAGTTTGTGAGGTTACTGAACTTCATTTGAGTGTGTTTCAATCTTAGGAAGTGGCAAGAATCATTAGATTGAGGATAGATCATAGGTTGATCAAGATTTCACTATTCTATGTGTTGATTTTCTAGTTAGAAGTGCTAGAAGAGATTTGAGAGGTTCCATATCTTTGTGATTTCTTCTTGAGTTCATTTGTTGACATTCAAAAGAGTTCTTTGTGCATTGGAATAGGTTGAAGATCAGGTCATTGCAACATGGCTACAAGTAGTGGATTCATGTTGGAAGGCAATGATAGGCTTACCTCAATCAACTATTCTACTTGGAAGGTGAGGATGGAGTCCTTATTGGAGATGAATGAGTTGATGGAGATTGTTGCAGGTGTGGAGGAGAGACCTACTAATGATGAGGATCTAGGTGGTGGTGATTATCTTTTGATGTGTTCTTCAAGTTCAATATCAAGTGAAGGTGACAAAGATTCATGGTGGATTGATAGTGGCGCTAGTTCACACATGACTAGTCACAAGGAGTTCTTTACTTCTTTGGTCACTTATGATGGAGCCAAGAAAGCAATTCACATTGCCAATGGTGGTCAGTGTGTGATTGAAGGTATTGGTTCAATTCCTATTTGTCTCTCTACTAATAGGAAAGCAAGACTTGATGGTGTTCTTTACATTCCTTCACTTTCAAAAAATTTGCTAAGTGTTAGTCAAATGATAGAGAAAGGATACATGGTAAAGTTTGGTAGTGATGTTTGTTTCATTACAAAGGAAGAAATCTTGATTGCTAGGGGCAATAGACAAGGTAGACTTTTCGAGCTTGATGCTTTTGTTATGGCTAACAAAAAGGATGGAATGGAAAAGGAGATTGGTCTCAGATCCAAAGTTATCTTTTAGCATCAATAAGATTGGTGGATCTTATGCATAGTCTAAAAAGCTTCCTTATGCTAGATCTAGGTAAAGTAGGATGTCATTGTGAATGATAGTGAGGAAGAATCATTATCATATGATTCATTACCTAAAATAATGAGTAGAAGTTCTTGTTTGAAAAAAAAAGAGTACTTCAATCATCCTTATGTTGAAGGTACTAATCATTTTTTTCATGGCTTCTAGTGTTTTTGAGGTTTCTACTTCTTATGATGCAATCATTAAGAGGGAGTCTTATGAAGGAAAGAGCAATGGACGATTGGTTCTTGGGAAGATCCAAGTCATGGATCTCACATCTCTTCATCAACTCAAAGGATTCTATGATTATGAATTGATCACTCATGATCGAGATGGCAAAAGGTTGGTTGGAGAAGACTACATGGAGCAAATCGAGAGGCATTTTTTTCAAGGCAAGGGAGATCTCATTGGTGAGCTTATTGAGGTTTTTTATGGACTCAAGAATACTGGATTTATTAGGTTTGATACTCATCTTCACCTACTCTACTTCATGTTGGATGGAAAGTTTGGAATCTATCTTTTGATTTATGATGATGACATTGGTGACATTGTTTTCACGTTCAAGTCTGAATATATTCATATCTTTAACATCTTTGATGATCAAGAAAAAGGTAAGCAAGTAGAAGCGACTCACTTTGCTTTACTCACATGTTTTGGAGAGTTTTCTTGTATAGATGATGCTATGCAAGTGGATATTGGTTCTCATGGTTCTCATACTAGAAAAGCAAATAATGGATTTGGAAAACAAAGTTTGTTCAATGTCTTTGATGGTCAAGAGAAAGATCAAGAGGTTGGTCTCAAAGAGCTTCAACAACACAAAAGGAAAGGTGGCAATTTGGAGCTAGTCAAGAGCATCAAAGGAAGGTTATTTGGCAAAGATGCTATGGATCTGTTTTTGCAGCTTATTGAAGACTCAAGTAAGGTCAAAGGAGCAGCAAGGAAGTGTTGTTCAAGTTTACTTTACTTGTTCTATCTCATGTTTGAGCTATTTCATGTGGATGTGTGCAAATTGTCAAGATATGGACAAACTAGCTACATTGTCTTGCAATATCTTATTGCTGGAGTTGTACTAGCATTCTTGGCTGGTTTTGCTGATGGAAATGAAGCTATTGGAGGTTCATTATGTCACTCATCCATGGCTAAGTTCTCAAGTGTTGAGCTACTTGGTGCCGATACTTGGAGATTGTCAATTTTTGGTGAATTCATGGCCATTTTTTTGTGTCAAGTAGATCTTGAAGATGGACTAGTGCACACTAATTGGTTTATGGAGTCATGTGGTGCCGGATTTGCATCATTTATGTACTCAACTACTCATGGATTTCCAAGGTTTGATGGTTTCTTGTGGCAAGATGGAGATGGAGGCTCATTCATGGAGTTTTATGGTGGAGACATATCAAAAAAGGACAAAGTTGGAGGAGACAAGCAAGCAAATGGTCATTACTCACATTTAATGTTTGGTTGTTGTAATTTTCTAGAGATTTCAAAGTTTGAAACATGGAGGAATCATTTCATTTACATTCTATTTGGTTCTTCATGTTCTAGTTATATCTTGATGTGTAAAATTGATGTATGAAATAGTGAAGCATCCAATTTGGACACTATTCTCTATATCAATTATGAAAGATACTTTAGTACCTTAGAGAGGAGATCTGTAGTTAGGATGGAGATCATTCTAAAGTTGGATCAAAGTTCTGTTGTCAAAACTATGCCAAAACTAGTTGAAGAGGGAGTGTGAGAGAATTTAACTAGTTTAGTCTAATTAGTCACATTTTGGTAAATTGTCAATAAGAGGCCAAAACTCATTTTAGACTTAGAGATAAGCTTTTTGAAGTTATATTATTTTAAAATACATTCAATAAACACTTTTTGAAAGTGTGGAAAAGTTGGTAGTCGAGTTTGAGAGAGATTCAAATTTGAACTTTGGGTACATTGAATCTAGATCTAAAAATAGTAGGATTTACATTTTGGAGGGAAAGCCAAGTGGCCAAATAGGGTTTGAAAACTCTATAAAAGGATGTAACTCATGGAGAGACACATCTTCTCTCTTCTCTCTCTCATTTCATCATTATACATGGTTCTCTTTGGATTCTATTGCCAGTGTATAGCGCTTAAAATGTTCCGACATATCATGTTGGACTACATCTGGTTGTTCCTTTTTGAAAAGACTTGTCTTGGATCTTCGCTTAGCCTTCTTAGCAGGAATTGATCGTGGAGGTGATGACTTCCGAGATGATGATGTCTTGCTAGAACTCTGACTTGTAGAATCATCCTTGACTTTTCCTTTGCCTTTATCCAATAAGGGTGGCACATTCGCTGAATCAATCTTTTGAGGAGGACTTTCCCATTTCAGGACCGTATTATAATGTTGCTTGGCTTGTTTCTCCATCTTTGACCCTGTGATCCTGTCTTCCTTCAATATAACTGCTTTCCAAATCTGGTCGGATCCATATGATTTAGAATCTGCTCATCTGTAAGTTTTGCATTGTCATCATAAGTCAAGGCGTGACTCACAGGTATGAGGTCATCTTTAATTGGATCTGGTATAGGTTCCGTTGATATCCAAGCTACATTCAGTACATTCAATGGAAAAGTGGTCGATGTATCCAAGGTTCGATCCAATAATAAAATCTCACTCAAATCTAACTGATTATCCTGTTGACACATATATCCTGCTGTACAATCAATCGTTGCAAGAGCTTCAATCCAGTTGACAGTATCCGTTTGAGAATCGTAATGAGCTCCCAAATTTTTCTCTGGTCGGTCACAAGTATGATCCGTTGTTGATGAATCATCATCTTTTGTTTGAACCATTGGTTTGATAGTCCAAGTTGCAGGATCAACTTTGACTGCACGTTCACGATTTTCAAAAGTGGTTTTGCCGGTACCCCAGCTATGAATTACTTGCACAACTCGTAACCATGGACGTCCCAATAGGACTCGGTAGACATTTGGTGCTTCTGGTAAGTCATATTACAAAAGTAATAACGAGCTATACTCCTGCAATTCTGACAGTTATATCTTCAATCATTCCTCGCGAACGAACTGTCGTTTGATCAGCTAGCTTAATAGAAAATGTAGCAGGCTTGATTTTTGTAAGGCCCCATTTTGCACATAGCTTTGTAGAAATCAGGTTAACTCCTGAACCGCCATCTATCATAGCTACTTCTTTAGGAGATTGTCTATGTTGTATCGGTAGAGTGATATTTTTTTGCTCACTTTCCCAAGCGGCTCTGACATGGAGTACTTCATTAGACTCTTCAAATCTAGCACAAAAAAGTGGTTCTTGATGGACTTCTAGTTCTGCTTGAGCTAACTTTTGTGCTAAGACTTCTTTTGCTTTTGGCACCAACTTCGGGAACTCTCCCAATGAAATATTGGCCTTACTAGACAAAATATTCATGAGCAGTTCTGTTTGCGGCACTTCCAGGTCAGTCATCTTGAAGGGTTCTTCATGATGATGCAACTGATCATTCATATCTATACGTGAATTTCTTGGTGGCTGCAATGGTGAAGAACGAACTTTGGCTATTGCTTTAGCAGCTTCAAGTTCCTCTTCTTCTTGCATATGTTTAATCCACTGTCTCGTATCCTGATATCTTTTTTTTTGCATGAAGATTTGGATAGACTCCAGATGTTGTTGGTATATTAGTTAATGGTATAGAATCAGTAGGTACTGGATCCGCTATTGGTTCTTTCTGCTTCTGTGCTCTAGTGACCACCATCAAAGGTACACCTGATTTATTCTGAGCTACTGGTCTTTGCTTGATTGTTATCAAATTTACAGGAGCTATAGCTGGTGGTGGCTTCGGTCTTGCTGGACAGTCTTTATAGCAATGCCCATAACCATAGTCATGACAGAATGGTACAAATTTTTCTTTATTTGGACATTCTGCAACTCTGTGATTTTCTCCACATGCAAAGCATTCAAGTGGTGCTCTGGTCCAATTTCTAGATGCTTGTTGTTGCGCTACAACATAAATAGCATACTGCTCTGAAAATCCACCTTCTTGATCATTACCTTAGTTCCATTGCTCGGCACGTCTATACGATCCTGGTTCAATCAAATTGGCAGGAGGAGCGGAGTGCTTTGGTGGGGCAAGTAAGGCTAAACGTTTCGGGTATCCAAGAGCAGATTGTCGAGGTGTAGCTGTTGGATTTCCTCCATACTATGGTTCTCGATATCCCATTTGGGCATACCGTTGTTGAATTATCCGAGGATTGAAGTTGGCAAAAGCAGTCTCATGATCAGGCGAATTACACAAATGGCATATACTGATTTCCATTCATTTTTTCAATTGAGGACACTCATTCACTATGTGATTTCCTATACAAATTGAACAGCATACATTTTCCCTGGTAGGAAAAGTCTTTACAAACTTCTCAGGTTCCTTGCTCGCTTGTCCGTGGAAATCTTCCAATGCTTTGATCTTTTCATCAAATTGTGATTGCAACTTTTCCATCTATTTTTGCTGGTTCTTTCCAAGTTTCTCGAACTCATTGAGCATCATTTCTACAGTAGCGTTGACATTTGTTGATGCAATAGTGGTAGATGTCGTAGTGTTCTGCCCTGCTATATAAGGCAACATACTGATATTCGGCTCATCGTCTGAATCTTCATCCTCCTCCCGAATTGCATCATCCATAGCATTCTGCAACAGTGCATACTCATTATGGCGTTTCAGCTCACGTCTGATCCTTTTAGGTAAACCTGACAAAAACCACATAATCATGGCATTTTTTTTGGTCAGCTCAGGTTTGCACTCAGATATGAGGTGTTTCACTCGTTCAATGTAATCTTGAACCATTTTCTGCTTTCCCATTTTAATTCTACTTAAAAGTAGAAAAGGGTCTTCCATAAACTTTCGAGGTTTGAACCGTGTGATAAGGGCTCGTTTAACAATCTCCCAATTTGCACGCTCAGTTTCATCTTGATTATAGTACCAATCTTGTGCTACGCCTATTAAGGCCATAGGAAAAAGCTTAAGTTTATTTCGAGGGAAAATTTTGCCATAGACTTCACAAGATTCAGCATAGATCTGAAGAAATCTAACTGGATCTGTTAATCCATTATATTTTGGTAGGTCCAAATGGGTTGATCTTCTAACAATGATTGGATTGACTTCATGAGGAGCACCTCCAGGGGCTGCCATTTTCACAAATCCAAATCAAGCAGACAATGAGATTGGATCTAGATTTTTCAATCAAAACTATCTCAGATCAAATCTACTAGATCTATTCCACTTTTCAAAAATCTAATTTCTATATCGTGAAAAATATTTCGAAATTCAATGGATCGATACTTCTCAAAATATGAAAAATTTCTCAGAATCCAAATCAGATTGTATCAAATTTGACCCAAATTTTGACAGAGACTTGATCTGGAAAATTAGAACCTAAAAATAGTACTAGCGAAGGTTCCCTAGGCGAAGATTGGCTCGGCGAAGGTTCAGCAATGCTATTTTGAAAAAAAAACCTCTCTGATCAGGCTTTTCTGACAATTTCTATGGAAATAACCTTCGCCAAACTCTCAGATTCAAAATCTGACACAGAAAAAGCTATAGTAAACTCGGTGAAGATTTTTGACACAAGAAAACACAGTTTATGTAGTTTGACGAGGGTAAAAATCAAGATTTTCAGTGATCTGGGTAAGAAGAATGTTTGTTGCACTCAAAAATAGTATTTTATCATAAATGGAATGTTTTGGAAACTTGGCGAAGGTTTTGACAAAGAATCAAGAGTAATACTGGTATTTTTGCAAAAACAAAACTTTTTTGACAAAAATATGGCAATATGACAACTGATCCTCTGAAAAACCTTCTATTTTTTGGTATTATTCTTCGTCGAATTGGCAGTAGATAGATCTGAATCACACCTATGCACAGTGAATCGGGTGAAGGTTTTTTTTTGTATTTTTGGTGTTTTGGTGATTTTTTGGTGTTTTTTAATGTTTTTTACCCTCCAAACTGAAGGTTTTGTGATGAAAGCCGAAGGTGTCTGCAACTCGGCGAAGGTTTCTAGAAAGAGAGCAAAAAGTTATCAACTCTGATGTCGATTTTTGCCTCCTTTTGACCAAAATTTGGTAGATTTGACCAATTTTTGTTGTTTTTTCTGATATCTCAGATCCAAATGGATTTTAAGATTGGTGATCTGAATAGCTTTTCATGTTCTACAATAAGATTAGATTTCAAACAAGCAAATCCACTCAAATCAAGTAAAATCACTCCCAAACTAACTCTAAATGCAGATCTAACACCATTCATGCAACGACAAGATGCCTAATGCAAGCTAACCATCCAACAAACATGCTGCAAACTGAAAACGTAGCTCCCCGGCAACGGCACCAAAATCGTAGTGGGTTTCTTTCCTTGCCTAACCTCAATCTAAGATCTAGTCAATCTAGCATCAAAGAGATGAAGTTAGTTGTCATGCATAGATTCGTTCCCATGGGAGCGATAGTATAGCTCAAATTTCAGCATGAATGGAAGATCCAAATCTAAATCTAACATCCATTAACCCTAAGCATTAACACTACATCTATTAACACATGGGACCATGGGACTATCACCTATTTAGGTGAGGGATATTGTTGGGCACTTAGTGGGTCCCACCACTAAAGTATTGTACAATTAGGCTTAATAAGTGTGAGGGCACTGGCTTCATGCATGTATAAGCCCAATCCAATGAGCATGTTAATCTGCTTAGTAGAAGTTGTAGAATTAGGAATAGATCATGTGAAAGGCACCCTTTTTATTTTAGAATAATCGGATTTAATATGAAGGGCTTGGATTAGGATCCTTGCCAATTAGAAATAACCAATCAGAGATCAGGGGTAGGGCCTTCCCTAAGAATAAAAGGGCACCCATTTTACTCATTTGCCATGTTCAATAGGAGGAGGGGATTATGTCGAATTAAAAACTGAACATTCTTGCACTCTAATCTGTCATTCTCTCACATGTTCTTGTGTTGATGTTTTGCTATGGTTTTGCGATTTCATTTACATTGTTTATTCTTGCTAATCTTAGAGAGGTGAGAGAGAGAGGGGATCTCACCATCTATTCATGCTTGCCACTTGTAATTTAAAATAGGAAGGGGGGTAAAGTATGTGTGGTTAGTTAGGAGCCATAGAACTAAGCTAAACTCACAAGGGAAAGCATTATTCCCTTGGGGGCAACTATATGCATGATAGGTACTCTGAGGCCGCTACATTTACCATTTTGTCATACCTTGCTATGTGCGCCAACTTTGGCAAAAGTCACAAGATTTGGATCAAATAAAGTATTTGCTAACTATAGCCCACATCTCATTAACACGTGAATGCTCTATTTAATAAAACCTACATATCCACCAACATATGACACACTCAAGCCACAAGTCATGGATTAATTTATGAAGTGATCAAAACTAGAGCAACCAAAGAATCCACTTTCAAAAGCACAACATATGAGAACGTACATGTAATATATGGCTGCCTACCTGGACTCCCAAGACATCAAGACACTCATTTCATGAATGAGACCTTTACTCACCTAGTTTTATAATCATAGGGGTAGCATTCAAAGATTATGATGTACTACCCAACATGCAAAATGAAAATTGATTCACCAACTTAAATCCTCAATGAAATAACTACCCAGATGGTCATAGACAACTGATTGTCAGGGATTGATTGAGATTCTGCCTTCAGACAAGCCTTATGGCAGAAATTGTTGAAAGAAGAAATGATTAATCACACATTGGATCATTTTCTACTATTTTTTTAGATACTTTCTAACAAAGTTTCTAGCTAGGCTGAAACCTTCATGATCGCCATGGAGAAAGTCAAGCAAAAATTGCTACTTGTTATATTCATAGGCTTATGTTTCTGAAGGTAGCACTCAAATACAAGGAAAATTGAGAGCTTGGCATTATATGTGAGTATTTCCTTCTATTGCCAACATGTGGTTAGATTAGTGCAAAAGAGACTGTGTTTTAAGTAAGATCAAAGAAGATGGGAAGAATCTTGAAGAACCAAAAATATCCTTTATATGAAAGATAGTCAGTCGGAGGTTTTTACATGAAAGCATAAAATATACTTAGTTTCTCCCTAGCTCAAGTGATTCAAATAGAGGAACTAAGCCAACCAAAAGAAATTCAATAGTACAACAATAACCTTTGCTTTGAAGCTCCTCCTCTCATTCTTGGTGAATGTCTTGTCTAATGTCTCTTCAAGCCTTTCTTCAACTTTATTTCCTTGATCATATTAGTCTCCTTTTGCTACTTCGACCACTTTTTGAGTGCACTTGAGAAGGTCCTCTTTCTTTTGCTATTGTGGGGTATCAACTACTCATATGTCTCTTGAGTCTCTATTCCCGCAACACATTAATTTGCTTCTATTGAAAATATTGCTTTGGAGCCATGTTGTGAAAAAATTGTATCCCTTATCATCCCAATTTCAATTGTATGCCCAAAGTGAACTTGGGCCTGCTATAAGTGAACACAATCAATCACACTCTCTGAAATTAGTTCACCAAGGCAACATGAGCAATTTGGATAAAAAAAGCATTCATTAGTACACATGCATGTAGGTTTCTCATGCTAGATGCTACAGAAAGTGTCATTTTCTAAATATACATATTCATGTATTAGAACATGGTTAGAGTGACTCTCCCTCTTTTGGTACAAAAGTAGACATGAATATATTCAAGAGACTCATCTAAACTTACGTCAACTCCTTGTATAAGCATTTTCATTATTTGTACATAAGAGCATGCACGATATGTACTTTGTTTTATTGGAAAGCACAAACACTTCAAGGAAGGTCAAAATTCCTCCCTTGACCACTTTTCTTGTCCCAAGTTGGAGCCAAGTTGTATTAGACAACAAGTTGTGTTAAACGATCCACGTTCGAATCCCAGTTTGCACCTACCTAAAATGATTAGCACTAAGACCCATGTTCATTGAATGAGCTAGTAACTTTATAGGAGTGAATCTGGATTTGTATTGGAAACTTTTTACATAATGCTTGGATGCAAAACTAACTAAAAAGATCACTAAACGTAATGGATTCTTTGTGATGATTATGCCCCTTTTTCTGCCTCTTTAAAAGCAAAAAATGTCACTGGGTTTTTTTTTTTAAATTGACAAAAAAAAAATGCGCGTCAATGCGTCAGCTTACCACATGGCGGTTTTTGACAGGTCCAAAAGAAGTCAAACTGCAGATTATCGTTTATTGATGGCATGTGAAAAAGAAGAATCCATTACGCAATGGAATGGACCGGGGACAAGCCATTCTGCCCGATTCAACTTTCCAAAAAAAAATTAGGCGAGGCATTTTGGAAAGCTGAACCGGGCAGAATGGCCTGTGCCCGCCGGCCCATTCCATAGTACAAAAAGATCAACAAAAAAAAGAGCAAAGTGCTACTATCCTACATGCAAGAGAAGAAAGGAATCTTTGAGTTTGCAAAGCAACACAAACAAGACAAGCAAATCCCTGATTTACATGCTTGTATTTTTTTACACATGTGTGATTAGTAGGTGTATATTAAAGCACTTCCTAGAACGTGTTGTTGCTTCCAGGTGGAGCTAAGACAAAGTCAATAGAAAACTATTATAGAAAGCTTGTCTGAGAAAGTGAAATGGTGGCACATTGTGTAGCTGCTTGCCTATTCGAACACGCTGTAGCAAAGACTCCAGCTGGGTTGCTGTCTGTCCCTCTCAAGTTTCAACACAGGAGCCACCACCGCTGCTACCTAGTTACTTCTCACTGCCTAATTATTACTATTCCTTTATACTATAAGCTATGCAGATGTTCTAAGCAACAACCAGAAGTGAAATTGAAGCTGCAACCCATGCCAGTATATATACTGGCAAAATTATTGGCTGCAACTCTCATCCCAAATGTGGGGGCTCCTCTCTCACTCTGATTGATCTTGAAGTTTCTGAAATTGGCACTGTCTGGAGACTGGATCATATCAGCAACACAATCATGTTGTCACTGGAATAAAGAGATGGGTGAGAGTGATCGAGAATGAGCTGTAAATAAAGATACAATCTGTATGTTGCATTGTCAATGAATGCAAGACTAAAGTTATCCAGTGATGGTCTAATCTAACTGCTGATCCAAGCTATTATTACCACAAAATTTGTGGTTGCTAACTAGAACAACACAGACTGGTTTCTTTGGAAGAAAGTCAAAAATTGTATCAACTTTTCTGGTTTTGAGCATTTCCTGTGAGAGATTGTTTGGGAATAGATTGCAACCGAGGTGGGTTTTCGGAGTTAACAGTTTCGTTCTCAAGATCTAGCTAGCTAGGTTCTGTTCCGATCTGGGAGCTCTGAAATTTTATTTCGCATCTAATCAGCAACCACATTTTGCAGAGGGTGAAAAATCATGAGATGGGTTGGAAATGCTGCCTTGGTTTCATTTATTATTGTAGAGTGTATAAGATCATTTGCTCCGACTCAAGCTATAAGATTAAGCGTGGGTAGATTTGCCACCCCGAAAGTTTCTTCGGAGCCTGCTATGGTATTCCAAGAAGCACCTGCATTTCATAATGGAATCCAGTGTCCATTTAGCAGTGAAGACAAGGGCGAAGCAGAGTCTGTTTGTGATGCTAGTGCCGTGCATATCGCCATGACTCTGGATACAGTCTATTTGCGAGGATCAATTGCTGCAATTTTATCCATTGTTCAGCACTCAGACTGTCCTCAGACTCTAATATTCCATTTCCTTGTCTCTCAGAGGGACGTTGAACTGAAAACCCTAGTGCGACATACCTTTCCTTATCTAAGGTTCAAATTTTACTACTTTGATGTGAAATTGGTAAAAGATCTGATATCTTCATCTCTGCGGCGAGACTTGGAGCAGCCTCTGAATTATGCTCGGAGCTACTTGGCAGAAATTTTAGAGACCTGCATCCAAAGGGTAATCTATCTTGATTCTGATCTAATTGTGGTGGACGATATTGCAAAGCTTTGGGGCACAAACCTAGGATCTCACACCGTTGGAGCTCCAGAATACTGCCATGTTAATTTCACAAAGTATTTCAACCCCTTATTCTGGTCCAATTCTACTCTATCTAGCATCTTTGAATCAAGAACTCCTTGTTATTTCAATACCGGAGTAATGATTATTGATCTTGCAAAATGGCGGCAGCAGGACTATACCAGAAGAATTGAGCTGTGGATGGAAATTCAAAAGGAAGGGCGAATATATGAGCTGGGTTCATTGCCTCCTTTTTTGCTATTATTTGCTGGTTTAGTGAAGCCCATCGAGCACAGATGGAACCAGCACGGTTTGGGTGGAGATAACGCCATGGGTAGTTGTCGCAATCTGCATCCAGGGCCTGTTAGCCTGTTGCATTGGAGTGGCAAGGGTAAACCTTGGCTGAGGCTTGACTCTGGCAAACCTTGCCCCATTGACAGCCTGTGGGTTCCTTATGATTTGTTCACAAAAACCCAATTTGCAGATGAATAGGCTGGCTAATCTGCTACCTTGAAAAACTAACAGCAAAACTGCAATCCCGTGGTCAATCTATCCATGCTTGGAGCCATTAACAGCAGTTCCGCAGAAGCTGAAAGCTTCTAGATTTAAAGCTAAGGCCATGCATCATCTGCACTGATTCGTGAGCAAAAAGAAAGGAATAAGTACTTGTCCACTAACAGTATGGGAAGAAATGAGGTAGATTGAATGTGGTCAAGCTCAATTGATTGGTTGCATGCCGGCTAACTTATTCTTAGAGTCTCACTCGGTTCTTCTAGCAGCAGCTCAGCTTGATCCTGGAGAACTCACGCATTCACTAATTTGTCACTCATTTTCATGTTCTTTCTGCCCATTAAGTTCCCTGATCTTCAAGCTGATGGTGGTCAAGCTCAATTGATTGGTTGCGTGCCTGCTAACTTATTCTTCGAGTCTCACTCGGTTCTTCTAGCAGCAGCTCAGCTTGATCCTGGTGAAATCACTCATTCATTTAAAGCTTGCCTTCAATTGTCCACTCATTTTATGTTCTTTCTACCCATCAGCACACAAGCTTATCCATTCTTTTACATTTGCTGAACATGCGTTCCTCCACCTGACTGGGGATCCAAACCATTTTTTACCCCACTAACAGCAATAAAAGCTCACTTCAAAATTGTGTGAAGTAAAAGCCATGAATATGGAACTGGGTTTTCAAGAGCTAACTAGCAACTGTTTCTTGTTACATTGACCTCCTTTGGTTCAGCTTCAATCTCAGCATTGGAAGCACCATAAGACCTAGACAGCTGCTGCTCCTCTCCTTGAATCATAAAAACCTCAACTTTGGTTTGAGGCATGTTGTATATATCTTTCAACTTTTGGTTGTCAGATCTAAAAGTTTGTGATTATCTGTACAAATGAAAATTTGGTGCGAGAAAGGAAAAATATGTTCATTGTATATACAACTGATTAAATCCAATTCTTTTTTTCAATTGAACAATTTTGTACCATGCTTTTGGATTTCATCCTTGCTACAAAGCAGTTGAGTATCATCTCTGTCAGCAGACGTCCCAGCTTATCACGATGTTATCATAATTTATATCCAGTGCGGATTGGCACATTATTCATATTTGTGTCTCACGTGCTGACGAGCATTAGGGTGGATAGAAAAGGTTGTGCAGAGCTCAGCTGGGATCTGGATTTTCTATATTATTTCTCAAGTACACTCAATCTAGTGACAATTCACATTGTTTTGTTTCAATCCTTTCTTAATTCAAAGAAATATCTGCATAAATCGATCATCATGCAATTGCTTTGTCAACACACAAGAAAAGGTTAATTGCTTAAGGACATTCGACATTGTTTAGTTGACATTATTCACATGAAAATCATGCCTACCATGATCCTGAATGTTGACATATGAGGATGTCTATTCAAGTTAATAATAAAAATAACCATTATTTCAGACTATCTAGTGAACTACAATGCAATAATTGAACTTCAACTGGAAAAAGACATCCACCTCTCAAAATCACCAACCTATACTTGCCATTTCTTTTATTAAACCTGACATATAATATTGCATCCGAAAGTTGGTCCCGCATCATCGAAGCTAATTTCTTTTCTTAAAACTGGCATTAAAATATTGCATCCAAATGTTGGTGCCCCACAAACACAGCCCAAGTCTTACAAACAAAAAAATATCTAAATTACCTGTAGCTGAATTCATTACTAGTAACTCTGAATGCTCCAATGTGAAGCACCCTTCTGCTCAAAATCTGCAAATATGCTTTCCAAGCTGCTAGAACAGAAGCATATGCTGTAGCCAAATTTTCAGTTCCTTCAAAGAGAGAATACAATTGTCCTTTCAAATATGCCACAAAATGTACCACCTTATGACTTGGCATCTCTCCTTTTTAGCTTCACCAAGAAGCCGTATTTATTGTGATCTTATGTTCAAAATTGATATCTGGTTGCATGTTGAGTTTGAGCACAGCAAACTATTTCTTTAAACCTTCAAAAAACCAAAAAAAATCAATTATCGATTTTCGGCATTTGAATTATCTTTTCACTTTGAGGCAAAGCTTGTGGTGATCTTGTTTTTCTTGTACAAATGCCATATCTCTTTGAAGATACCTTGCCTAAACATTTCGATACTTGGTACCAACAAGTGTTGGTATTATATAGGCACCGCTAGTAACATAGCACATTCATGCTGGGAAGGAGGAGAATGGGGGTGATCTAACTTGGCATTGTTTGTATTATAGAGCCTTCCCCTCCACATGATATTACTTCGTGGAAGGCCAGACTAGGCCTTGTGTCCCACCCTAGGTCACACATACTACTACATCAGGCTCATGCACTACCAAGGAAAAGCACCCCAGTCCCGGAGCATTCCCCTTCACGTAATGTCGATTGCCATGTTTTCTTTGTACCTCCTTAAACAACATAATTTACATGTGCTTGTCAAAGATTAAAACCTTCCATTAGAATTTGTGTCTGATTGTCAACAAAAGGTTCATGTGCTATGTGGTAGTCGATCATTGGTTGTCACATGGCATAAGTTTTGTTACTTATAGACTTCAAAAAAAAATAAGTCATAACAAAACCTTTCAATGGCATTATGCATGGGAAAGCCAAGGGCCTTGGGCCCTACACCTTGGTTGGGGCCTTGCCTTTGGCCCCCACACCCACCACCAGGACCCCCCCCCCCCCTTCCGTATTGCTCCATACATATTTCCATTTGAAAGCAATTGCAAGACGACTTTTGATGGGTGTTTTTGATAGCATTCTGATTACTTTTATAGCACCATATTTTGACACATAAAAACCAACGAGAACAAATCAACCCAGAAACCCCTTAAGCCAACTTCACATTGCCAAATAAATTTACATACATCAAAGACTAATTCATCAAACATGTACTTTGGACCGGTCAATAGAAACATAGCACCTTGTGCTCTCGATCTAGGGCCATTCAAGATCGTGCCAAGAAAAGAAAATTTGAAATCATGTTGCCTGTTTCAAGAACTCAATGACATCCATTGAGGTTCATAAAATAGAAATGATTGCACCCAAATTTGAAAGTAAAATATTCTATAATCAAGAAAATTGAAATCACCTTGACTCAATGCAAGTCTATATAGGATTTTGATGCTTCATCAACATATTATTTTTCCATTTTTGCCTATGATCAACTTATTTGATTAATGTATTCATTACATACTGTTTATTGACATATATGTGCTTTCGTTGCAACTAGATTCACATGACATTTTGGATAAATTCAAAAATGCGTAAAATCATTTCATAATAGGTGCTCAAGGAAATGAAAAGAGTTAACGATATATGTATGCACTCATCTCTCGTGAACATAGGAGAGAGATGATTGTCATTCATCAACTACATAAGCTTGGAGGTTATCAATATCTACTGATATTTCACTAAGAAAGGTTGTAATGTAGCTACATGTAGACATTTTTGTGTAACCCTTAAAATGACTACTACACATCCTATGCTTAGTTGTAATGCAATTTTACTACTCTCTAACAAATCGTCATGTCAATCCCAGAGTTGTTGATTACGACAGGCTAGATGCAGGCTTGATTCCCAACCAGTGTGAAGTGACATCTTAGGGGCTTGCCCCTCACATGGCATTGCCCAAACAATGTTGCTATATGTTGTATATATCCGACCACTAGTTGCTTAACACGTTGCAAAAATAATAATAATAATAATAATAATAATAATAATAAATAATCATCACCCTCAATAGGAAGTAGTTGGTTCATTGTTCTCTAACATTCATTGTTATATTACATGGATTCATTGGTGACTGTAATATTACAATCCTTACAAGGTGATACTATTATCATGAGGGAGATTCAAGAAATAGAACTATGAAAAAAAGTAAAAACACGGACTTCAAGCTATCATTATTTATTTTTTCAAAAAAATAAATAAATAAATAAAGGTAAAAATGGTTCTCATGGATTGAAAAACAACTAGAATGAAAAGGCTTCACATTTTTTGTTTTACATCAAGGTTTGTCTACATTTGATAAGATCAATCTATCTATGATCAATAGACTACAATTTGGTTGCACTTGGCATCAACCCCTTGAAATGTTGCACTTCTTCATAAATTATTTGAACTAATGTTGTAGTACATAGTTGAAACACATTAAGTTCTACAATTTTGTACAATGTCACCATATGCACATTTTAAATCAAGGTAAAATGTGTAGAATTATATTGATTAAAAGTGTCCACAAAATTAAATCAATCATACATTTGAAATTATTGTTGATTCACATAGTTCAATCTACTTAAATTAGCTTGAAATCCAAACTCTATCTTGATGTTAATCAAAAAACAAACTCCATAATTTCAATATTTTTAGAGATTGGCGTTGGGACAAGATAGGTGAGAAGGAAATTTCTATGCTCAAGCCCCTCTTGTTGCATTGCCAACAACTTGGTGCTTTGTGCTCTCATTTAGGCTCAGCCTCTTACTTCTTGTACAACGTATGTTTGTGAATGAACATGCTAGTACATTGTAATTTCTAACTCTATGCTAGTCAAAAACAGAGAAAATATGACACCATTATTAGCTCCTGAAGTGTCTGCTATCTTATCCCGAAATATGTATCATCTTATAAATGCCGAAAGAATTATTTTTATTTCTATCCTGTACTTTCTAGACTACAAGCTTTGGCTTTTGAACCAGGACAACTCGATCTATTAGATGAGCATTCAGAATTGACCAGCTTTGAGCTATTAACATTGGTTGGAAATAAAACAGTCAACACCCATTCGAGTGGGCTGGACGACCTGAAAAACACAAATATGGTGTTGTTATCTTCTTATATACTGTGGATGTTATGGCATTCCATACCGAGAAAATCTTGCAGATTTTATCAAATCTACCATAAGGTTTTGGTCAATAAACCACATCTAATTGTTTAAGAAGAGATCTGCAGATATATAACATGATTGAAATATGAATACCTGGCTTTGCGTATGTAATGTTAGACAACACTATCAGCACAGAGATCAAACACCCCAACAAACTCTTTGACATTTTGAGACAAGCAAAATCTTTAACAAAATGGAGTACTTGTGTGGTCATACCAATAAATTTCGCTTGAATTGAGCTGTATGCTAATAAAGCAGCTAGAGGAAAATAGATAAAAAATGAACTTCATAAGACTCATAATTGTCTTATAACAGCATCAACCAATTATGAGACTCCTAACAAAACCCATAATGGGACTAGATGAGAAATTACATCACAAACTCAAGTATGCTGATTATATTTGAGCTTGAATTTCAACAAATAACTTGCCAAGCATTTTTTTACAAAAAATGTCAGCTACAAGACATGTGATCAACAGCCCCAAAATTCACAAAGCGAATTGCCTTGCTTGTATTTAAGACACGTTGAACAGGACACCACCGTATCCTCAAATCGTTCCATTACAAGAGTTTATATAATCTTTAGGAAGAGCACCTTCATTTAAAGCCACTGAGAACTTTGACAGAGAATGCAAGCATAAAAAAATTCCAATCAGTTGCCAAGATGCACAGAGAAAAAGCATCATGCCTTGCCAACCTCTTACATAATTCTGAAAACAAGCCTAGTCATAGCTCGCATTCAGAAACTTCAGAAGTTCATTGCGCTTGTTCTCTGCCATTTTATCCTCCTTAGACTTTTCAACCTTCATTTGTATCTACGATGCCAACCAAGTGTTCAAGGCATCACCAAAACAAACGAAATCAGAAAACAATAGAAGGAAACATATCAAATTCACAATGCAACTATGTTCTTGAATCATTGCTGGCTGAAATTTGCATGTTCATGCATGTCAGCATGGCTGGGGAATGTGCTATGTACTCAATCAAACGACTCAGTTTGAATGTCATGAAATGCAGTGCAGCTGCAAGTTCATTTATTATGAACATACAGGCAATTGAAGTAACTTTCTAATTTACTTAAAAGTGGAACTTTGACTTCCTGCAAAGTGGTTAGCATGTTCAAAAGCTTATGCACTCATTTCACAACAAGAAATATGCCCAAACAAGTAGACAGTTACCTTTTTGCCAGAGACAGCACTGCGCCTAACTCCATCTTCCTTTGTTCGACCTAAGAACTGAACCCAAGGAAAAGTTAATTTAGTCCAAGGATACAGTAGTAAAATCCATTCGCACCCATTCATGCCAATCAAAATAATAACACAACAGCCTGACTCATTAAAATGCTCAATTCTATAACTGACCCAACAAATAATAACACGAGTCAGATTTGAAATGCAATAGCCTATTCAAAGAAGCACTCAAAGGAGAATGCCACTCAAGCTCCTGAGCCAAACGGTGATACCCATCCTAGTTATAACATCTATTTCCTTATCCAGAAAGTATACTCTAGACAAATACACTAATTCTAGTTAAAAATCTGAGTTATATTGACCTGCAAACTCACTTCCTGCATGCCCTTCTGCAAATAAGCAACTCAAAATGCGAACTTACTTTTGACAGTTGCACAGGACCAGCACCATTGTCTCTTGCTTTCTATATTGAGCTCCAGGTTGGATGGACAACCCCACCAGAGGTCCATCATACAAAGAACAACCAACGGCAACATAAAATGCCAGAAAATGGGGAACAGACATTATACATCACAGTTGAAAGTTGCCGACCACAGCTCCAATGTCGGGAGGGCCCAAACCACAAGAGGGCAGCAAAAGCGTGTCAAAACATTGCCAAAATGAATGTCATGCAAAGCTTGCATATGAACTATCCAGTGATTAAAAATGATGATACTTGATAACGAGCAACATGTTTCACTTGGAACATTCAACTTCTCACTGGCAAAAGTCTACCTCTTTACGCCTGTGACGCTTGTGCTTGTGTTTACTCGCCCTCTCTTTGTGTTTTTCCTTATCCTGTACACCTAGTATGGAATAGGTTGAGTAGACAGTCCTGAACTTCCCATGTAACCTAAATAAAATGGAGGAAAAGGAGAAGGCAGGAGCTTACTTTCTTGTTATATTTCTCTTTTCGGATTTTATGCCTGCGCTCAGAGCCCTCAGAAACACTATCACTGGTGCTGCTCAGACTTCCGTCCCTGCACAAAATCTAGAACCAAATATCACGAAATTCTGCATACACAAATTCCCACTCTAATCTGAATATAAATGGTGAAACAAACCACAGGTGACAATTGGCCTGTTAAATTAACTCCAGGAATCCCAAATGTTTCCCATAATTACTTACAAAATAGTAGCACATCAAGCCTAAAGCCTAGTGGCACATATCCAGTGTCCTAGGATGATCAAATTTAGAGAAAATGATGGTAAAGTTTAAACCAATAAAAAGGAAGCCGCCAAAAATTTGTAAAGTTAAAGACCAAGACAACATTGGTTATCTTGACTATGGCAAACCCAAGCAGCAGATACAGGTAAGCATCTACAAAAGTGAGTATCAGCAAATTCACCATGTGTCCACTCTAGGAACTTTCGATAAGTGTACAACAACCAAAAATATGGATTGCAACATCCTTATTAGAGAAAATTGTGGTCATAAAATCGAACACTTTAATTTTGAAATTGATTTAATCATCAAAACTTAATGAGTTAGATAGAGACAGCCCCGTCTGCTTCAGTAAGGCCTTGTGTGAACTCATAGATGTAGTTAAAGCGAGTAATGGCCTATGAATGATTGGACCACATGCACATGGAGGACACAAGGGAGTAGCTTAAAATATTCAACCTACAGAACTTTCAACCGTTAGCATTTGTGACAGAACTTTTAACTGTTAGCATTTGTGAGTCCTAGGCCTTGTCGTGTCCATGTGAACATGTAGATTTGGGGCTCAAATGTGAAGCATAAAGGTTGATAAAAGTGTAGGTGATTGGCCCCTGAGCATAAATGGGTTCAAAACTCAAGGTGCTAGAAAAGCAGATCATTAGAGGAGCATGACTAGCCCATAATCATAGTGTAGAACTTGAGGTTTTTTAAAGAATTTAAGCACATACTCCAAGCTCATCTAGGACAAGTGGAGTAAGTAAATGTTACCATAGGTGTGAAGAAGGTGACACAAGGGCGAAGGCTCCGTGAGAAAAAACCTAAATACGCATAAAAGATCATGATGTTGAGGTGCTAGTTTGTGAGCTTTGACGTGAATCTATATGAAGAATGTGCCATGTGTTGTACTTTTCAAATGATCAACAGTGTGCCATGTTCTACTTGTGTGGTTCTCTCCATCATACATTATGAGTATATTCTAAACTAGTAAAATGTTAAGGATCGGTGCTATTTGTCTAAAGGTCAATTTTCCTACATGGTATTAGAGCTAGCTTGAATCCCAGCATGGTATTAGAGCTTGTCATATCGACCTATTACAACAAAAACAGGGTCAACTCTTGTCAATTGCTAAAATAGAGATTATGGTTGCCATGTGTAAGAATTGGGGATTTGAATACTCACGAATCTACACAAAGAGCAAAACGTCTGCTACTACAAAAGAAGCAGGTTTATTGTGGAGCGTGTTTGTTCAAATACCGTTTGGAAAGATGCACACATGGTTGACGCAATGTTGCCCAAAGGAAGAAGAGGGAGTTTGATTGTTACCTAGTAGAGGTAAAATAGTTACAAATAATCGAGAAATTCCAATCATGGTAATTTGGATCATCTTACATTTTGGATCCATTATCATACTCAAAGATCAAATGTTGTCAATGCTTTGTCCATTCACCATAATTTATATACCGTAATTACATCTCCTTATTATAATCTGAACCACCACCCTAGATCTCCATTGCCCTAGCTTTGCTAATGCATATCTCCTAACATTGTGTCCCATGTTCTTCACTACATTGGTGTACAAAATTTATGTTGTCAATGTCTATGAAATCCTTCCACTTGTCTATAATAATCATGTACTATTTCTAAAATTCAGTTTCTCTAGTTGGTGGACATCAATAGTTAAAGTTTGAGCTTCAGCCACATCTATAAGCCAAGCCCCATAATTACAATGCTACGGCACCTTTAGTCTTTGAAAGATATAGAGTGTTTTGCTCCTCAAGTTTTCGCATTGCACATACCTTATCGCCATTGGTGAGACATTTTCATTCTCGGTTTACCTCATACATGTAACCATACACCATGTTTTCCTGATGTGGATCGATAACCCAAGTGTGACCATTTTGTGTTCCCTACATGTATTATCTCTATCCATGAGCTCGTCTATTTCTTAGTTGCACTATGTTTCTAGAAACGCGTTCAGAAACACGTTTCTCGATTTTGGTAGCATTTCTCAAAAACGTGTTTTTTTTTTTTGTTATGGCCAATATGGGTATCACATTAAAGCCTAAATTAAGGCCATTATTTTATGTATGTTGTCGAGCATTTCTAATACAATTCAGTCTAGTTTAGGTGCATTAATCCATGTTGGGTTCTGTCAGGTATAAAAATTCAAAACTAACCTCTAGCCTGTTCGTTACAATCACATATGGTTCCAGTGGGACACTGACAAAACTGTAGAGCAATTGTACCTCGCTTTTTTGCTTCGGGGGGCGCTGCCCCCCGATCCCCCCACCGGGGGGGCAGCAATAGTAGCAGGGGGGGCACCCCCCTAAGATAATAGTGGGGGTCCAAATGCGCGCCGATAAGGGGCCAACTATATGCACATTGCACTCACATCTCCAGTGAAATGATTGCAAAAGTGATCATCATCCATAGAGTTGATAGCCCAAACTGTAGCATTAACAATTACTGAGAACCAAGCAAATAACAACCAAATAGCTACTGAAAATAAGATCTGTTTGTGCATACACCCCTCTACACCTAGAGAGAAAACTTAGTACATATTGCAAGGAAAATGCACGGAATAAGTTTTCTCTCAATATCTTTTCACCCCTCTGCATTAAGTGTATGCTAAAACTTTGTCTAGAATAGAAGAACACATTTTCCATACTCATTTTGGATTCCATAATCCATCATTCATCACACAAAACAAAAAAATTTATGAAACATAAACTAGGTTAATGTTACCAAGGTTCACACCCTACACCTCGAAAGTTTATTCTCTCACAATTTCAAACATATTGAGTACTACAACTCTCCATAGGTACAATGCATTTTTGAAGACTCCTCATTCCATAATGCTCTCTTCTTTGTTGGAGCGTTCCTACAAAACATGGCAAAAAATACATTGATCTTTTTTATTCTTTTCTTAAAAAATTGTGATGGAAAATGGTTCATGGTGTACACAATGGTTTGAAGTTGGTACATGAAAACTCCCGAGGTGTGTGATTGCAAGCATTAAAATAATAATGATTTACATACAAGATCAATATATATAGAGCGAGTAGCATAGGCAAAGGCACGTTAATTGCACGCAAAGGCCAATGTAGGCCCAAAGGCAATAGGAGTGGTAAAGTGAGAGGCAAAGGACAACCATGTCACATTTCCTATGCCTCCCCCTCAACCTCTCTCATTGCCTGCTATCCTACCTTAGTACCTTGGCGCTCGTCTCTCTATGCAAGGCTTGTATGTGAATCAAGCTCAACCAACCTCCACCTATGTTGCCTACAACCTTGACCTCATATACAAATTCATGCACTCTATAAGGTAGGCATTGCATAACCAACTTTGGAACCCATAAATAGATAATACATGATTCAGATCTATCATATAGCAATTAAATTCTAAACCCTAGTCTTCGGTATTTATACGAATGTAAACCCTAACTTCATCTAGATATGACACATCTTACTAACAATTAGAGACCAGCTACATCCATATAAGATACATTGATCCAATTTGAATTGAACAATCATGTTACACATAACACATCTCACGATTGGATTGGGCAGGGTGATGGATGGAGCGCTTACATACGAACATTGCAATTGCAAATGTTTTCGAACTAGAGAAAATTAGCGAAGCTCTTGGAATTGGACAAAAAGTCACATTGAGGAAAAAAGTTCTACGTGATATGAGTTGATTGAATAAAGGTATGAATACACAAGACAAACAACAAATAACCCTACCGCAATTTAGACATAAGTATTAGATAGATGGTACTGACATGTAGAGACTAGATAGATGTATATAGATACATTAGATGCAAAATATCAAGTTATATTGCTCATATCTAAATCAATAAGGTGTAGACCGAGTGTGCAAAGATGGCTAGAGAGATTGCATGCAAACATCGCAATTCCATATGCCTTTGAGCTAGTCGAGCTCTTGGAGTTGGAAAAAAGCTACAATGAGCTGAGGAGAGCCATGCAGATACATGGGGAAGTGAAATGAGCAAGTTAAATAAAGATATGGGTACAAGACAAAATGGAGAGAGCTTACAAGTCTAAGAGGTCTTCATCATGTTACTTGATAGAATGTAAGGTTCTTTTGAGATTTTGGTGCAAACATATGAAGTGTTTTTAAGTTGATGCTAATTTATTTAACTAAAAAAGTTTCTACATCAAAGTCAATTGTTCCAAAACGCTGGGGTTCTTGAAATACATTCTGAAGTAGCTAAGCGACTCTCTAAACTTCAAATAATTTCTCTATGGTCCTTTTTGTTTTGCTCATGCCCTCCTTTTAGTACCGACGGAAATCATTTAGCACAATTTTCATCTATTTTCTTTTTCTTATTTTAGATTCAAGTTTTGGTGGGGAGCTAATCCAATCTGTTGCTCTTCAAATCCATATCATAGAACTATAAACAGACGGACGACTTTAACGTTCAATTATTAGTCTTCAAGCAATACAAATAGTGCCCAAAATTTCCTTTTCTAGGCTGAGTTAGGAGTATGGTGAAACTCTCTATGTACTACATGATATTTTCCAGGTGAAAGAAGATCGTCAGGATTTGTAACAAGTTAAAACCATTTTTGATACAGATCAGGCTGACAGGACACTTACGCTGCTAAATATTTTGGCTTTTAATTCATGAAAAAGCAGCCTTATACATTGGCATAAATGAACAGATCCAGTGATGAATAGATCGATGATCCACAGAAATCTGTGATGGTGGCGCTCTAAAACCTTAGGATATGATTTCGTTTTTTACACAAAAATATTATTTCACTTTTCGGTTCTCTATTTGAAACCAAGCAGCGAAAGTTTGCACATACCGATGCTTGCGCTTCCTAAACTTGAAGCCTTCATCGTTTTTGTCCCGTTTGAGAGTAAGAGTATTCACAATCGCGCCGCTGTTACTTTCGCTGTCTGATGAGCTGCTGCTGCTGTGGCTTTCGCTGCTGCTGCTGCTGCTGCTGGAAAGCTCCTCGTGTAGCTTCCTGTCAAGGCGGCTGTTGTCTCTGTGGCTGTGCTTGGAATGATGCGGGCGACGAACACGACGATGACGCTGAGGTGAGATGGAATCGCAAGGCGACGACGAAGCAGCCATCTCTGTACGTTGTCACTAGGACATGAATACTAATATCAAATATATATGTGCGTGCGTGCGTGCGTGCGTGCGTGCGTGTGTGAGAGAGATCCAGGAAAATGACAGAAATGGTGAAGAAAAGGAGAGATCGGCAGGCAGCAGCCACTTCACTGAATCTGGGCTACAACACAGATCCTGAAACTACAAACTGATGAGAAAAAACAAAGAAAAAAAGGAGTAGTAGGAGGGCGGATCGAGCGAGTAAGCTGTGAAAAAGAAAAAGGGAAAAGGAAGAGGAGGGCGGATCGATCGAGCAAGCCCAAAAAGCTGTGAAAAAAGGAGGATCGAGCAAAAGCTCTCTGAAAATAAAGAGCTTAGAGAAAAGGGAAAAATATCTGTGATGAAGAGGGGTGGGGGGGGGGGGGGGCCTATTTGGCATAACTTGGGTTTCTTAGCCCTAAATTCCACAATATCTCCATGGTCAAACATTCACTAACCATGTATGCAAGTGTGGGTGGGTTAGTTGGAAATTTTATTTGCTCTTTATTTTCTATTGCTGCCCGTTACTTGAGCCTTGGCAACTGAGATGATGGGCAGACCTCTTTCACGCTTGACTTGGCATAGGACTCGACTCGTTTTCTAAGCCTTGGCGAGTGAGATGACAAGGAAATCTCTTTCACACTTGACTTGTCGACTAGACTCGTTTTTCAAGCCTTGGCAAGTGAGATGATGGGCAAACATAGAAATCACATGAGAGTCAAAATTTTCAAGCTTTTTTTTATGATATATAGCTATAATGCCTATATAATAACAAAATATACACACATTATCTTCATACAAGTGAAAACAAGCTTTTTTTTCCAAAAATTTAAGGAAATTTCACCCGTCCCATAATTTTTTAATGTCTAATAAAACAATGCCCCCCAAAAAAATTACCACAAGCAAATTTCTTTCACACTTGAATTGTCTCAATGAAATGGATACGTTTTCTAAGCCTTGGCAAGTGAGATGACGGGCTTGATTCGTAACAATTAAATGAACTAAGCATTAGAAAGTGAGATTATGGGAAGACTTGACTTGTGACAATTAAATGGACTCAATTTTTGAGTTGGCAAGGAGGATAACGGGCTGATTGGCCAATTTAAGTCCCTCTTTTGGTCCATTAGTTTTTGGTTGCCTTGGCAATTCCACATGTCTTGTCATGTCCCCATGTCCAGATAACCACTTTCAATTGCCCCTACGTGGCAAGGGGGCCATGTCACCTCATGTTCCACATAGTTCGACACTAGCCGCGTCGAACATATAGTCAAACAGATTCTAGAAATCGACTGTATGTTTGACGCTGCTAGCGTCGAACATATAGCTGATCTCCAAAACTTAATAGACGCGGTCTAAAAAATAACTGGGTCGCGCAGCGTAGGTATTCTCAAAATGTTGTGACAAATCGACTTTTCTTGAATTGTTATTTCAAATTAATGAGGTGTTATCACAATTTGGGTGGAGATTCTACATTTCAAAAGAACGCACCTGCCCCAATGGAATGGAAGAACGAGGAAAGGAAAAAGGTGAAGATACATCAGGTACTTACATATATCTATAAGATCTAGCAATTTCATACGAAATTTTATGAGATAGGGTTTTCCTTACAGACATCGGATTTTCCTTACGCATATAAGTCATACCGTAGGTACGGGGGCGCTGCCCCTGGACCCCATCCAGAGGGGGCAATCCCCCCCGGACTAGGTACCCAACTGCTCTTATGCCTTCTCCTCATAATGGGGGGCTTATAGTGTGAGCTAGTCATGGAGCAAATGTTGCGCATGATTGGTCATTTGAGGAAATTAGAGAGGATGTTGTCAGACGGGGTGTGACCATGGTTCCTTGCCCATGTGCCAATTGTAGAGGCCTGGGATTTATGTCCCTTGATATAATTGAAAAGCATTTGTTGAGAAGAGGCTGGTCAACATCAAAAAAAAAAAAAAACAGAGGATAATGCAAGGGTATTATACTAAACTATGCATTATTAATGTACTAGAAACATGGTATGTTGTTGATTTTGGAAATTAAGCATTTGATTTTGATGGCCTTTTGTAAAATACCTTTTACTAACTTTTCTAAATCGTCTTGTACATGTCTTTATCATTTGTCTCCTGATAGTATATTTTAATGCTATACTTCATCACATGATGGCAAGAATTGAGTTGATATACCTCTATGATGTGATTTTAGATTACGTGCATGCATATTCTTAATAACTTGCAAACTTTTTATGTTTAGTGTATAAGCAATTATTGGTGAAGTGGGTGAATATGAAAGTCATGTACAAATTACTTGGATGTACATGTCATAATACTAAAGGATTGCTTGACAGTTCTTTGTGTGTATGTGAATTGGTAGGAATGTCATGACATGTGGTTTGCTTCTGTCTCTTAAATCTCATAGTTTTTGCCAACAACACAGGACTCCAACTATAAAGAATCGAAGGAGAAATATACTCCGAAGGAGAAATCTGAAAATGACATGTCCGTAAATTCTCTTGATATGCAATTACAAAGGATGATACAAAATACATTTGAAAATGTTAGTGGTTGTACTGGCAAACTAGATGGTTCACTAGATCAAGAAGAAGCACCTAGACACACAACATTTAGTGTGCATTTTGATCATGAGGACATCAAACCATCTATGCAAGACCAACATATGGAAGATGACCAACCAACAGATAAATTATAACTTGGAATTTGAAAACCTTATGGATAATGCAAGTGAACCCTTATATACAAGATGTAAAGTTAGCAAGCTTTCAGCAACATTGTTACTTTACAATCTTAAGGTGGTACATGGTTGGTCACAAGAGTTGCTACATCTTTTGAAGAAAGACGTTTTGCCATTAGAAAATGAGCTTCCACCATCAACATACCAAGCAAAGAAAATGATCAAAGATGTTGGGTTGCACTATAATAGCATTCATGCATGTGTTAATGACTGCATATTATATCGTGGGGAGCATTCTATATTGGATTCATGTCCTATTTGCGGGGCTAGTCGATGGAAGGAAGGAAAGAGAAAAATACCACAAAAAGTATTAAGACATTTTTCATTGATACCACGCCTTCTTCGAATGTACAGGTGCTCTAGTTTTCTTTGATCAATGCAAGATAAAATTTTGAGTTTCATCATTGCATCTGAACATCAAATTTATGTTTCATTTCAAAAATATATTTATAGACACAAACACACACGTATACATACATATATATATATATATATATATATATATATATATATGCACACACACATATATTAATATTGATGGCTTTTTTATTTGTTATTTTGTAGGTGTCCAACTATTGCAAATCTAATGCTATGGCATACACAAGGTAGAAGCCACGACAACATGCTAAGACATCCAGTAGACTCGCTTGCTTGGAAGCATGTGGATTCAACTTGGCAGTCATTTGCTAAAGAACCTTGAAATGTTCGACTTGGACTTGCTATAGATGGTGTGAATCCCTTTCAAGATTTGAGTAGCAGATGGAGTTCTTGGCCTGTTCTTTTAGTGAATTATAATTTGCCACCTTGGCTAGCTACAAAACGATTCTTTGTTATGATGTCATTGCTTATTCCTGGTCCGAACCAAGTAAAAGAAGATAAGATAGATGTTTATCCAAAAGTCCTTGTGGAAGAGAAGCTGGAATTGTGGAATGGAATACCTGCTTACGATGTCACACGGTCGATGCATGAAGGGAGACATTTTACTCTAAGAGGTATTTTGTTGTGGACAGTCCATGATTTTTCTGCATATGGCTTGCTTGCACATGCTCAGGCATAACAAATGGCTGATCTTCCATGCTAGTTTGTCGGAGTGTTTTTGTTACATCTATCAAGCAAAAACCATTGTTGTCCATCCTCATGCTTGCATGCTTTCTGACTATATTTGGTTTCACCCATTTACCATAAAGAAGAATAACCAAATTGAAACCATATTCAATTTCCAAAATTTTGCAAATCCATCCAAAATTACGAAGATTGGTTGAAATAGGATTTCTCTCTCTCACACTACTGTGGCTCCAAGTTCTAAAACATGTTGTAATACCACTGTCTTGAGTTACTTTACTCAAATCTTCATCCCTAGTACGAAACTGATAGCCATTCACCCAGAGACCTGAATATGGTGTAACTCATATTAAGATGAAATTACATATACCTGCAGTTAAGAAAACACAGTTTAAACACTCGACCGGATCAATCATCACAGCACAACTTCAAGTGCAACAAGACAAGACAACATAATTGCTCTCCACAAACTGTATATTCAACTGATAAGTAAGTACAAAGATAAGTTGCTTAAAAGCACTCAAAGGGCTCGTAAAAGAAAGATGGCCCGATAACTCTAGAACTAAGCACACGTGGTGTCGTCGAAATAAGAAAGCATTGTATAAGTCGATCATTGCTATTTTAACTCTCTCCCTCAATGATCAACGTCTCTCTTTATTTTAGAGTTTACTCTATTCATGGAACATACCTACATGATAGTATTACAAGAAAAGGCTTTTTACATAACCAGATCTAAGCCAAGTTTGGCTCTAAAAGTCTCAAACTTTTCTTTACTTAAAGCTTTCGTAAATATATCAGCAACTTGTAATAGCGTAGAACAATGTACAATACTTATATCTTCAGATTGTAACTTCTCACGCACAAAGTGATATTTCACCTCAATATGTTTTGTCCTTGCGTGAAAGATAGGATTCTTAGCCAATTGTATTCCACTTTGACTGTCACAGAAAATAACAGTAGGATTTACTAGCTTCATGCCAATCTCACATAACAACTTACGTAGCCAAACAGCTTCCTGGGTAGGAGAACTCAACGCTTTATATTTGGCTTTTGTAGAAGAAAGAGAAATAGTATCTTGCTTCTTGCTAGACCATGAAAAAGAACCGCTACCAAAATTAAAGGCATAACCTGTTGTTGACTCAGCGTCAACATAACCATGCAACTTAGGTAAAACACTTTGTCTTTTGTAGATTAGGCCAAGGTTAGGTGTACCTTTCACATACCTCAAAATCCTTTTTGCAGCTTTCCAATGGTCCATAGTGGGTGATGACATGAATTGGCTAATCAAACTTACAACATAGCAGATATCAAGACGTGTAGTCGTAAGATATATCAAACTCCCAACTAGTTGACGAAATAGAGTAGCGTCAACATGTGCACTATCATCAATACGGGATAATTTCTTAACAGCTTCGCAAGGGGTGATGGAAGGTTTGCACTCTGTCATGTGAAATCTCTCCAATATCTCACCCACATACTTGCTTTGACATAACCTGATATCACTGCCAGTTTGCCATACTTCGACACCCAAGCAATAAATAGTGCATAAGATCTAAATCTGTCATCTCAAACTACTTGCATAAGTTGGCTTTGATAGAACGAGTGAGGTTGTCATCATTGCCCGTGATAATGATATCATCAACGTAAAGTACAATCAAGGCAATGTTGTCATCATTTATAAGAACATAAAGGCTTGGATCTGAATTTGTTCTCACAAACCCATGAGAAAGAAAGTAATTGTCAGTGCATCCATACCATGCATGTGGCGCTTGCTTAAGGCCATAAAGTGCTTTGTGTAGTTTACATACCTTCTGTTCTTGCCTTTGCCATGAAGCCCTGCGGTTGGACCATGTAAACTTCTTCCTCTAAGTCACCATTCAAAAATGTGGACTTCACATCCATTTGATGGATCTTCCACCCAAAATGAGATGCTAAGGCAATGATAAGGCGTAGCGTAGTCCACTTAGCCACTGGAGCAAATGTCGCTTCATAGTCAATTCCTTTGCTTTGCTCATAACCCTTCACTACTAGGCGTGCCTTATGCTTTGCTATCATGACATTCACATGAAACTTTGTTCTAAACACCCGTTTGTTGTCAATGGGTTTTTTTCCAAGTGGTAGATCAACCAACTCCCATGTATCATGCCTGTGGATGGATTTTATCTCCTCTTCCATTGCCCTTTGCCACTCTTTGTGATCTTTTGCCTCATCAAAGGTTGATGGCTCTCGACATTCAAAATGTCAGTCATTAGGACATAGTTCACATGATAACGATCGGGAGACTTCCTTTCCCGCATTGATCTTCTCACTTCTCCTTGTGTGCTAGATCCTGGTTGATTTAGCTTTGCGTCCTTCATGATCTTTTCATACCATTTTGGTATCTTAGATTCAGGTGATACACTACATGGAGAGTATGTATCCCAAGGAGTGCTTAAGTAATGTCTCTTACTTTCAACCGGTTTCTCCTTCATTGCTCCTATTGGCAAGTACCTCCCCCTAGGCTCTTGAATAGGTGGTGTCCTTTCATACTCGCCCTCTCGACTCTCGTCTTCACGTGCATCATCTTGTGGAGCATCTTCTTCCTCCAAAATTGTGGGAAGTCTTTTGATGCTTTCACCACTTGCATGGTCTTCATCTTCATACCTATGCGTTTCATCAAAGATCACATCTTTGCTAATGTGATTCTTGTTCATTACAGGATCAAAACACTTGTAAGCTTTCGTCCTCTTATCATAACCAACGAAGATACACTTGATTGCTTTGGCATCAAGTTCCTTTCGCTCCTCCTTTGGCACATGTACATAGGCCTTACATCCAATGACACGAAACTTGTCGATTTTTGGTTTTATTCCAGTACATGCTTTTTCAGGAGTCACATTTGGAACCGCAATTGTAGGTCTCCTGTTTTGCAAGAACGTTGCCGCACTGCATGCTTCCGACCAAAGTGAATCGGTCAAGCCCATTTGCTTCATCATGGAGCGTGCACTCTCCATAATAGTTCTATTTTTCCTTTCAGCTACACGATACTATGTGGCGTGCGTGACAGTGTGAATTGTCTTTTGATGTCGTGTTCCTTGCAAAAGTCCTCAAAATCATCAGATTTGTATTCGCCCCCTCTATCAGATCTTAGCACTTTGATGCGTGCATCCAGTTGGTTCTCTACCAAAGTCTTGCACTCCTTGAAGTGAGCAAAAGCGTCGGATTTCTTCTTCAAGAAATAAATCCATGTCCTCCTAGAGTAATCATCTATGAAAGTCATAAAATAAAATGCTTTCCCCAACGACATGGTCTTTATTGGGCCGCACAAGTCGCTGTCAATGAGTTCCAGCGGTTTCTTAGCTCTTGCAGCTCCACCTTTCTTGAATGTCTGCCTGTGCAGCTTTCCCATGATGCATCTTTCACATATTGCATGATGATCATCCTGCAATGCTGGTAACCCTATTACCATCTTCAGCTTCACCATCAATCTCAAGCTCCCATAGTTCAAATGACCATGTTGTTGAGATAGCCAAACCATATTCTCCTGGTTTTGCAGCATCCAATTTATAAAGGCCACAGTTACTATCTCTATAACCCTTCACCACCACTTTATGGTTGTGGTTCATATCCCTCATAAGGCATCCATCCTTGACAAATTCAACCTTAAGATGTTGATTTGCCATTACACCAACAAAAAGCAAACTCTTTTTGAGTCCAGGAACATAAAGCACATTAGGGATGTTCTTGATTTTACTATCAGGAAACTGCACAGGTACATTGCCCACACCCTGTATTTGGCATTCCTCTCCATTGGCTTGAGTGACCTTATCCCCATCATGGATTGGTGAGAATTTTTCAAACCAATCATGTTTCCCGGTCATATGCCTTGTGGCGCCTGAATCTATGAACCATCTGGCACCATCATCAACTTGAGATGCCAATGCCAATGAGAAGACACTTGTCTCGTCATCTTCTCCATCATCTTCGGCAATGTTGCCTTGTTGAGTTACTTTTCCCGCCTTTATGTCCGGTTTCTTCTTGTAACACTCGCGTGCCCAATGACCCAGTTTGTGGCAATAATAACATTTGTCTTTCTTCTTCTTTTTCCCTTTTGATGACAACTCTCCCTCGTCGTCATCATCCTTGGATTTCTTAGGAATCCTTTTCAATCCTTTCTACTTGCCTTTAGCAAGCAAGGCTTGATCCTCCTGTGGGGTTTGCCTTGACTTCACCACTTCACGATGCTGCTATTCTTGCAACATGATTTCGTGGAAGTCTTCAAAAGTAGGCAATCTCTCCCTCGAAGCAATGCCGCTCACAAGCATCTGTAGCCCTTTCGAGACACCACTCATTGTGGTGTGTACCAATTCAACGTCCCTAATTGGTTCTCCAATTGCCACAAGTTGATCTCTTAGCTCCTTTATCCTTGTGAAGAAAGATCCCACTGATTCACTTTCTTCCATCCTTATTGCGTTCAATCTCGACTTCAAGAACATGGCCCAAGCTCCCCTAGCCGTCGTGGCATCACTTATATGAGTGATTACATGGTCTTTCACTGAAAGATTGATTAAGGACAATGCTCTCTGCGCCTTTTTATCAAAGGCCCTCATATCACCTGGAGTGGTATTTGGTCGGATTTCAATACCTACCACAATCTCCCATAACTCTTTCTCCATCAAAATGCTCTTCATTTTGAATTTTTAGATGTTGTAGTTAGAAGCCCCATCGAGTTTGCTTGCATCACCCAAAATTGCCTCATTGATGTTTGCCATCTCCAAACTGCTTGAAACTCCACTTGTAGGCTATAAAGTGTATGCCGAAGCCAACCGTGATGTCAGAAATAAAAAATGATGACCTGCAATTTTTGGCTTACCAAGCCACCCGCCGCTCTTTCGCCAAATTGAAAGCCAAATTGGCGTCGCTTTCCGAAATGCTTCTCATCACCAATTCCCAGCTACCTGCCCAGTGGAATGGTGAAATCACTTCTGGCGCGCTCCGAACACTTTCTCCGTGGAAATCACTCTGTTTTGGTGTACCGTACTTGCAGGTACAGTCAGGATGCCCTTCGTTTGGAGGCTATAGCCTTTTGTTTGGCCAAAATAGGCTAATGGAGGTGAAAATAAGGGCAATTTGGGTTTTTGAACTGTTTTTTCAGTGTGAAGAAACTTCACCTTTCACAAAACTTGGGACCCAACAATTTTTTCAGTTTGAAAATTTTTAATGAAAAGAAGGCCTATTTTGCCTTTCAATTCTTCAAGACCCTTTCAAAGCCCATCTAAGGGTGATCCTCAATCCCACGGCTCCCAGTCGCTCTCCCTCTTGCAATCTCTACCGTGGATGTAAACTCCACGAGATCTGACGGATACAACTGCTTTTGTTCAATGATCCTCACACTTGTATCCGCGGGCCCCTTCCAAACGCTATGGGCCTCTCCTCCTCACCGCACGCGACGGTCCTCTCTCTCCCTTCTCTACCAGCGATGGCAGCCCCACGCCCTCACCCACGGCCTCTCCACACATCCGCAACAGTAGTAGGGCGCCCACTCCTAGCTTTTCACAGCTTCAAAAACGGATTTGTGTTGAGAGAGAACTGCTTTTTTCCTTCTTGAAACCCTAGCTGTCAAAGAAGAAGATGTTTTTGGGCTTTATCTGATCTTCTTGAGAGTCTATATGAGCAGCTACCTATCCCTCTGAGGTCGCCCTACAGCAAGCAATATTCTGCTCCAAACCACTCTTCAAATGGTGCTCGATTGGATTCAAACCAATCGCAAATGCCAAGCAACCCTTCAGAAGGATTTGCAGCTTCACTTTTTGCTTGCCCTCTGATTCAACTGACAATCCCCTGCCTCTGAATCTTCTTACAGTTTTGAGCTATTCCACGAATCTCCACATACTCAGTTTTGTGCTTCGTAGCCAACAAATCATCATGAATTTGCAGCTCTCTGTTCTTGTCTGGTGATTCAAGCCACCAAGGGGCTCTGATACCAAGTTAAGAAAACACAGTGTAAACACCCGACCAGATCAATCACCACAGCACAACGTCAAGTGCAACAAGACAAGACAACAGAATTGCTCTCCACAAACTGTATATTCAACTGATAAGTAAGTACAAAGATAAGTTGCTTAAAAGCACTCAAAGGGCTCGTAAAAGAAAGATGGCTCGATAACTCTAAAACTAAGCACACGTGGTGCCGTCGAAATAAGAAAGCACTGTATAAGTCGATCATTGCTATTTTAACTCTTGCCAATATGGTAAACTATACAAAATAGATGCCAAACTGGGTTTCATTGGAATCAATCACTATCATCATACAAAGAGAGAAAATTCGAGTTTCTCGTTGAGGCTCCAAAAAGTTTCTATCTCCTCACTATGGAGAATGGAAATACATAGTAAAAGACACTTCCTTCGCGAAGTTAGGTGAAAATCCAGCATGTAATAAGGAAGTAGACTCAACTTTTTTGCCCTAAAGTGAAAACCCTAGCCTAGATCCTAGAGTCATGTTTGGTAAGTGCATGGTAGGTACAAATCTCATCATAAATCAAGGTCTAGATCCTACAAAGTAGGAATCACTACCAAATGGACACAACCACTTCTCTTGACTCGTGGTAACCTACATTAGGTGTATATTGCCATGTGGCACTTTGGCCATACAAGTGACTACTAACATGTACAATATTCTACATGGCTAGATTTGCCAATGTAGGCAATTTTTCACATTTAGTATGCTTTTAAAGTTTATGGGCCCACATACTCTTCTTTAATTCCTAGATGCAGGGGAGGCTCTAGCATTAAATGGATGAAGAATGTTGGGTTACATTTGTGAGCCTCAAGGCTAGGCAAAATGGATTTGAAAGAGGCCCATATCATTAAAAAAAGTTCTCTAACTATGTGAAGCTTGAAGATTGATCTTGAGGTTGGAATGTTAATCGACACTTGTGTCAAGTAAAAGTGCATGAGGGTACATGAATGGATCTACAAGAGTATCAAAGGAGTGGAAGAGTGTTACTACAATGTTTAAAAGGGTTGTAATTAGAGGTTATGAACCTCATTTGCATCTCTAATCAATGATCAAGCATCAAGGATTGCACTTAGATTGAATAGATAGAAATCTAGCCTTCAAATTTAGTTATTTTGCATCTAATTTGGCAATTGCTTTTGAACACCACAAGAAAATTAGCATTTATTGATTCCCACGGCCTATCACAAATGTGGAGAGTAGGTACCGATATCATATTCAAATATAATCACTAGACACAAAGAACATCACATTAATCAAGCATGTATTCCTCTTGCAAGAGCAAAATTGCCAAAATCACCATCAAAGATTATCTCAAAAAGTGTATGTACAAATGAGCTTGGAATCCATATCTATTGAGCTCGGATCTTGGATCAGGTATAAGTGCCCTTAGGGTAGACCCTAACCCTAGCATTCAATGCCTTAAATCAAGCAAATTAGCCTCATTATGCCTTGAGTTAAGGTGGCTCAAAATTGGATGTGGCCGACCTCATCAAATTCCCTATAATCTCGGAACACAAATTTTGGCCTTGACATGATCAAAATTTTCAACCATGAATCGTGATTTGATTTCACATGATCTACCCTATGTACACGAGGTGGGAATGAAAAGATTTAGTACCAAAATGAATCCCAATCAATGCTAAAATTGATGGAGAATGCACATTTGATTGATCTACATCCAAACAATGAGCTAGAATCAAGACTAGTTACAAAAACTAGCTTATCTTAACATTTAACTCCATTGTAGGCACATAGATTTGATCTAACACTTCATACAAAATTCCAGCAAGTTTCAAGAACCTTTAATCAACTTTAGAACCTTCCAATCAATGTAAGATCACTCGCATATCAAAGCTCCAACTCGCCACACAAAAACGATGTCAAGGAAAGTGAAAGATCTCAATTTTTCATCATTATTATCTATGACAAAATCTCATACCCCAAAGGGGAAAGGACAATTGACTCCTTAAACAAACATCAAGTCCCTAGTTCAATTCATAAAAAGACCCTCCTCTACAAAATGAAAAGCCTCTCAATCAACCATGGCCCAAAAAAAAAGCTGGGTTGCTTTGTGCCTTATTGCAAGAATGGAATGAGCCCTCATCCAAGAGAAACTAGGGGAGGCCACCAGATGTGGACACATCTTTCAACTCATGGGATACACCTAAGGACTTCATTCACAATTCGCAAGGGATCTATACAACAATACTTGTTGCATATGACAATGAGACACTCATGAACCTCTTGATGTTCGCTCACTGGATACATTTCTTTTAGGTGACAACACACCACCACATGACAATAATGCTTCTTGGTTTCCAAGGGGAGGCTCGAACCTGGGACCAAAGAAACTTTGGATGCCAAGCTAACCAGTTGAGCCAACCCCGTTGGGTCATATGACAATAATGCTTCTTGGTTTCCAAGGGAAGGCTCGAACTTGAGACCAAAGAAACTTTGGATGTCAAGCTAACCAATTGAGCCATATGACAATAATGCTTCTTGGTTTCCAAGGGGAGGCTCGAACCTGGGACCAAAGAAACTTTGGATGCCAAGCTAACCAGTTGAGCCAACCCCGTTGGGTCATATGACAATAATGCTTCTTGGTTTCCAAGGGGAGGCTCGAACTTGAGACCAAAGAAACTTTGGATGTCAAGATAACCAATTGAGCCAACACCCTTGAGTCATATGACAATAATGCTTCTTGGTTTCCAAGGGGAGGCTCGAACCTGGGACCAAAGAAACTTTGGATGCCAAGCCAACCAACTGAGCCAACCCCGTTGGGTTCATATGACAATAATGCTTCTTGGCTTCCAAGGGGAGGCTCGAACCTGGGACCAAAGAAACTTTGGATGCCAAGCCAACCAACTGAGCCAACCCCGTTGGTCATATGACAATAATGACACAAGCCACTTGACGATGACTCCTCCTGTCATTGGACTTTGTGTAGGACCTTTTGCTCTAGGATATATGAAATTTCAAGAGTCGTCCCTTTTTTTTAAGAGAGGCCTCAAATAACTTCGTTTATGGTTGTATTGGGCACGCAAACTTTGAGTGCATCTACCTTAATCAATTTTTTGATGCTTATGGGCCTTCTTGCTACCATCCCATATTTTAGGGTCTAGGAACTTTCAAATTTACTTTCGAGTGGGTTAATATGTACTTAATAGAATTAACTAGGAATGGCCCCCATGTGAGGTGCACAACTTGTAAAGCCTCCTTCTATACTTACGTATATTTGTCCATGATAAAATATTTGAGTCATCTTTGCTAGCAAAAATATAAAGAAATAAATGAAATTGAAGATATCTCGAATTTTCATTTCCCAACAAACTCAAAATTGTACCTATGTTGTTTGAAGCTCTACAATTCTATAGGTGCAATAGTATGTAAAACATTCAAAAATATCCCATTTCTTTATGATGAGAGACTGTTATGAATTAATTAACACTAGAGGTGTAGCACAAAAAAGTGTGCAACTCTTATACAATTATTAGAGCATAATGTGGCCAAAGCATATTCAGTTTTGTTGCCGCTTTGTAGTTGATACACCATGCAAGGAGGCCAAGATTTTCGAGTACTATGTACAACACTTTGCAAGTGCTTACAACCAAGACAAAGGCTGACCAAATAACCCAACCAAAGTTGAAAACATGTTTTAACTATTTTTGGAGCGTAAGCTCCTTGGCATTCCATTTGCATGTGCAGCTTGAGATTTGAGTCATGTTCGCCATGATCCTATCGATTACTTTTGATCCAACTTGGCTACAATGAAAGGTGAATTATATTAAATCTGGCTAGTGCACTAATCCTAAGAAGGTTTGCAAATTTTTCAACGATGTATGGTAGAAATATGGTTCAAACTATTCATATTTATCACTTGGAGATATAGCTTCTCTACAAAGGTTAAATTAAATTTTATAAGAATTGGATCGACACCATTTTGCTATAGTCTTATAGGATTTCAAACTGTAACAGATTTAGTCATATTCATCACATTGCACAATAATGTTTGAAGATATCATAATTGCACAATCGTATTCTATTTAGTACCATGCATTTTGAACATTCAATAGCTTGAAGTCAATACTCTTGAAATAGTAAATGCTATGTATGATTGCATATGCGAACCTATTTGCATACATTTGCACTATCAGTGAGGTATGAAGAGTAAATGAAAATGTTAAGACCATACCTTTTTAACACAGCATAAAAAACGTTAAAGTAGTGACATACGTAACTACACAACTGATTGAAGGATTTTTTCATAGGTAATCTGCATACATGCTTACTACAGGCCATCATTATAGACCGGGATGTGCAATAAAATCTATTGCACACCCATCTTTGAGAATATTGACCTTGTTCAACCCCCTATTATTTCATGCAACTCAACTTCTTTTTATCACCACATTATATGATCATATTTTGAATTGGTTAAAGTATAGATTGACATGTATGCAAAAAAAATTGGTGATTGGAGAGATATGTTGGCAAGAGTTGATCAAGAAGCCCCTAATAGAATTCAGGCAGTTTTGAATGGTCATATCTCTACACAATTCCAGATTGATAAATTTTCAGTCAGTCTTTACCCCCAACTGGTGAAGCTGTGCCCAGGAACGGGCACTAAAGCAAGAACAATCACATCAGGATAGCCACCTTACCCAGGCCAAGCTTTTGGGTTTTTTTTGGCAACAGAGTAATTTGCAATAGAACTATTATGTAGAATATTTACACTACATCGACATTTTGACCTAGCAAGATTTTCAGATGTTGCTTGACCATAATCAGACTGAAACTGGAACCTGGGCCCTTTCTGGACCCAGTAACATCTATCTAACTGAGTTACGATGGAGACTGCAATAGCTATTGACTGAATCCTGCTCTATCACACAACCTTTCAAAAACGTTCTAGACACTTTTGAGGCTTGACATATTTTCATCTTACCTAGACTTGCAGAATTGACTTCCTTGCTATCTAAGTCCCGGCAATATACTTCTCACTGACATTATATCAGCAAGAGGGGCCAATAAGATCAACCAATGATGTAAAAACAATAAAGCTACTGCAATAAATCACAGAAAGTTTTCAAAGCTGAATAGCATAATGCCGCTTGACCGAGACCCATGGTCATAAGGCCACAGTGCAAAACTCATGTAACTCAAACAAGCTCTTTATCATATCAGTAATCTCACATCAACATAATTAATTCTACCTTTCATAACAAGACAAAGTAATACCATCTCAAAGCCAGCTATCATTTCAAAACTTTTGCTTTTGGGGTCAGGCCAATTCCAGACATAAGAATCATATTCACCTCATAACACTTGTATGAAGGATTTGTATTTAAAACAGCCCCTTGTGGCCGGATTCCACACATGGAAATACCAAGCATTGGAATTTGGAGCTAGACATTGTCTCATGACCAATGTTCACAATGGAGGATTGCTGGAAGCTAAAATTTACCCTACATTTTCATTGCTTAGCTACTGTGAATAAGATGTCCTTTCACTTCCAGAAGTCCGCTTTCAAATTGATCAAATCCTGACACTGAATAGGTTACAACTTTCCACAAGATGAAAAGGTGCCACTGTTTAGTGCTATTTCAAAAAATGCAAGTTTGATCATATGGGAAAAGTCCCCCAGTAAGCAGATTAACACTGTACAAAATGCATCAAAAACTCTGCCTTGGAGACTATACGTTTACAGCTTACGATTCAACCATAAAGGCTAAAAACTAACAAACTTTTCTAGTAGCTACAAATATACAGTTAAAGAAATTTTGAAACTAATTATGACTTTCAAGACTTGTCGAATTTCTTGTCAGATTTTCCACTGAAGCCCGATGACTTCTCACCAGATTTCAGTTTGCCCTCAGCCTCCCTTCGCTTCTGCTGTCTGCAAGAGAAAGTAGCTTGCTCTTTAGTAAAAGTAACTCAATGCAATGGTGTCATTAGCAAGAGTATCAAACATTTAGTAACGAAGGTACAGTATAACCTAGGATAATGTGACTACAATTGAAGCGAAAGCATGCCAATCAAATGTTTCAGACGCTTTTCAATGAGATCTTACGCAAAAGAAGCGTAGCCTGCACCAGCTGCAGACATAAGGGCAACATGGGCACTCGCTGCAGCAATGGCATGTTGAGCTCCACTTGGAACATTTGGAAGGGGTTTTCCATTGGTTTCAACCTGAGAGTTGAAATATAAAAAGATTCAAAGATGTGGAGAATCATAGTGGGTCTAAGAATATAGAACTGAATGATATGATGATGGTTGAGATACTCTCTCTCAAGATGACGTGCATCTTGACAAAAAGATAAAATTCATAAAAGAAGTTGCAGCTCTCAAGTCCATATAATTATACCGACTTACCAAGCATGTCCTTGCTTCATCAATAATCTTAAAATTTCAGTCCAGACTCCAAAATCAGCTGTTAGTTTAGATAATTGGCACAATTCATACTTGAACCCATCTACATAGAACTAATAAAACAAACTGGCAGTATCTCAGAAAACAACCATCACGCAACAGCAGAGGTCCTAGATACTGTTTTTGTCATCATATAAAATAAAAATTATGCAGAAAAAAAAGAGAATGTGGTTACAAATACTCAAAGATTTCCAATGAAGTTGGAGACTTTAAAGATTTAAAAATCAAAGTTGGAAATTTGAACAAACAACTGTGCACATGATAAAAGGATCAATGAGCGATTTGATGACCATGGACACAGAAGAAAAACTTGAGTCAAAGTTGTCAATTTTCCTGGAGGAGAATCAAGCCATCTGACATTAAGAAGGTTAAGGGTATCAGCCACCTTGTAGATGTTGCAGAGATGAAAACAAAAGCCTGACAATAGATCAGATTCTCCAAGAGCTGCTGAAAAGAGCCCAGAGCTGGATATTTGAAGGTTTCTTAGATTTTGATGGTTCCGTATCTCATTGCTTTGTGAGATGGCTTAAACAAGAGATTGAAGCTAGTACAAAAAAACAGGACAATGCTTTTGGTTGAGTTTTCCACCCAAATCACAAAAAGATTGAAAAAAAACGGAAGCTTCAAGACAACATTGAGTTCTAGAGAAGAGTTGATGCCTTCTCAACATTGAATTCTAGAGAAGACATTGATGCCTTATGTCAATTGTCTATGCAATAGAAATAGCATGCTCTAAACTTGTTTTTATCAATGGAAGAAAAAAGGACCCACTTGCATAATTTGGTACCTTTAGCCCTATATGTTGACGATGATTTTTGGTGGAGGGAATAATACTTGAGCTAGCTGAACTGAAATGATTCAGAGTTACCCTCATCCAATTCCATTGGCTGAAAGAACCTACTGCGTTTAATAAATATGCTTGTGATAATATGCTTGAAAAGGTACGTGCCAAAAGGATGCTAATAAAAGGTAGAGGCTCAACACTCATACTTCCAAATAACCTGTGGGTCTTAACTTTGAATTGCGAATGGTGCATTGGATTTTGATAAATCATTCCTTGAATGGAGGAGCCAATGACATGAAGCAATTTGATGTCCTTTCTGAACAATAAGCATAATCAAAACAACATAAAAGTTCCATTGAAAGGGCAGATGCAAGACTATCAAGATTGAATCAACTTTTCACTAGGAAGGTCAATTTAAAGGCATGATACTTTGGATGCTTTCTTGTCACAATTGGTCTGGCCAACTCAATGCAGTGTAATGCATATGTAGATATTTAGGGTTTTGGGCATTGCACTGAACATCTGCTTGTTTGTTTCTTTTGCAAGACTGATCTCTTGCTGATACCATGCCGGTCGCTGGTACGGGCATTTGGGCTGAGGTTGAGCTCACAGGAGGGGCAGGGCCTAGTACAGGTGCAGGTGCAGGCACATCAGTGGCAGGGCCTAGCACAGGTGTGGGAGCAGGCACATCAGTGGCAGAGGGTGGTTTGGGGCTAGTACACAGTCCAGCTTTAGCTCCTCCAGTTCCAGCCGCAGTAGCAGGGCCTAGTTCAGTGGCAGACTCTTGTCATCCCACATTGTCACCAGCAGCAGATGCACCATGTGCCATAGCAGATTCTGCCAAAAGGGGGGCGGGGGACAGATCTAACACCTGACGCTCCACGGTCGTACACACCCACAGATTGCCCAGCATCTACCACATCCACACCCGTTGCTAGACGACGGGCACCTCATGTGCAGTAGAGGGTAGTTAGACGCAGGTCGCAGCAGACACTTGAGCGTTTTGGGTGGCAGAGAGAGCTGCATGCCCAGTGCACCAGACAAGTCGGTCGGTTCTTCTACAAGTGTGGCATTCCCTTTGCCATTGCTGACACCTGGGCTTTCACAAAGCTTATGAGGTTGGTTGCATCAGTGGATGCTAGTTGGAGACCACCCAGGAGAGAGGCATTGCGAGGGAGCATGCACCGCCAGGAGGAGCAGACCATCACGCGAGAGCTGAGCTCTGTTCGCACAGCTTGGAAGAGGTATGTCCTGCATCCTTAAACTTTTTGCGTACGTTTCGTTTTGCGAGTACTGTTTTTTTTCTTTTTGCATATGGTTGATGGATGTTTTGTGGCAGGTATGGATGCTCGATATTGAGTAATGGATGGACCGACATTCATCAGTAATCCGTCATCAATATCTTGTTCTCTTGCCCGCTTGACACAGTTTTCACGCGTGGAGTGGATGCCACTCGCGGCGGGGGACACATCACAGCCGACTTCATATGGGAGGCTGTGAGGGATGTGATTTATGACATTGGGGTGGAGCACATGGTTCAAGTTGTGACAGACTTGGTCTGATATACGAGTTCATGGACCGCATCGGCAAGGCGATCCAGAGCTGAAGGCATTTTACCTATCTTTGCAGTTTTACCATTGATAAAAGTAATCAAAACATGAAAGATAACATGCAAAAAAGAGCTCAAATTTACATACACCCTGAGTCTGCTACTTAGCACTCTAAATATTTACATAACTTCATTCCAAGCAGAGCCAAAAATGGCAACAACCATATTTTAATGCCAGAATCATCGATAAGGAAACTTTTCATAATAGAGACTCTCTTATGATTCCTTCTGAATTTCCCTCCAGCAAGATAGTCTTTATAAAATGTCCACTAATTAGAAATAACAAACCTTATCCCACTTGCTTTTCTTGCTGACACGAATATCCACCTTCCCAGAAGCATCATTGGAGGATGTTGAATGCACTGTATTACTTGTATTGCTGCTAAGCCCACCTGTTGCAGATAGTAATATTATAAGTAGGACTTTTACGGATAGAAACATTGAATCCTCATTAAATCCATTGTCATAAAAGTTACGACATCATATCTACGTGAAAAAAACAAATACATTTAATTCTATGCAAACTTATCTATAATAATCTGATAGTATCTCTATAAAAACCACAGAGTATAACAGCGTTTGCTGTAGAGTTTGCAGTACTCATAGCTACAGCACAAGAACATATCAAATAGCATTCCAACAATCTCTAATAACACCACCAGATATAGACAGAAAACAAGATAAATTGGAGGAGCATAATTATCTACTTTTGTGTGATGCAACAATCTGCGCCGTCGGCTTGGTCCGAGCATCAGCAGCAGCTACTTGAGAAGGTTGCACACCACCTCTAACAAAATCGACTCGTTGACTTTGTTTTCTTTCTTGCTCTTTTTTTTCTAGCTCTCGCCTCTGTTGTACAGCTGATGACAAGGCAAACCATTAACCACAATCAGCTAAATAGAGGTTTACTGAATAGAGCTATAAATGTGGCACCTTCATCTTTTGTTGTATAGTTAACGTACATTCATAATCTCATGACATAGCATTGAGAACACACACAATGAGCTGCAAATGTCCTTCACTTTTCTTCTAACAGGAGCTCCAAGCTATCAAACACTATGTAAGGAGCATCCATATACGGGCAACATGCATAGGTTGGGTCCTTCCGGGTCGAGCAAAATCTCTTCAGGAAAGATTTCCCAGAGGTTAGTTGAATGGAACTTAAGCACTCCAGAAATCTCAACGTCAGTACGTCACACAACCTAAGATACATATTAGGCGAGTTCGGTATTTTCCCATTAGCTTCAACTGGAACAAGCACGGTTAATCAGGAAAAGGAGTTGCGTATTAATGTACCTTGGAAGAGGTTGACCAATGACTAAGGAATATGTTGCCTTCAAATGGAAAATGTATTAAGATATTAGAGCAAGATATTCATGCCTATTCATAACAAATTGGCTCCCTGATCAGCAATTACTTATAAGTTTAAGGGTGCCTGTTTATTACATGGCACAGGATGTTCTGAGCTCGACTGTTGACCATGTGTCCCCACTCAGACCAGTCTCACTTCCTTTTCCTCATAACAGCAAGCAACAGTGACAGGCATCAGACTTCAAGAAGGATGCAGATATGGCTAGCCAAGTGCATTATCAAAACCACCAGTGATAGAGACTCATGCAGAGGACTACTCCACAACAACCAGAAACTAGGACACAGTGCACACATACTATCATACATCATCAGTTCCTCACCATGCAACACTTATCCATGAGAACATTGGGATCAAGGAATCTTTCTTCATTGTTTCTCTAGAAGGATACTACTTATGCATATCATGGTAACTATTTCATGCTTTTAGACTACACTTATATATGCCTTGTCCTTACATCCTTCAATATATAATCCGAAGAGTGTAGGTGAGATGGAACACCCCTGCTTCACCCGAATGGTGCTCCCAATATACTATAAGATACCAGTGTCACTCCTGGAACACCCCCAGACTCTCTAATAAAGTGCCATGACTATTAGCAATATATCTGTGGAAAAGCCCGAATCTCTCAACCTCTAGATAAGCAAAGAATGTGGAACTGAATCAAACATTTCTAGAAGTTGACGATCTAAAATTCAGGTGATCACTTTCAACTAAAGAATTGTACAATCAGTAAACATTTCTAGAAGTTGACGATCTAAAATTCAGGTGATCACTTTCAACTAAAGAATTGTACAATCAGTAATAAAGACCTCTGATTGAGGTATGAGATCACTTTCACTTTTGAGCAACTCAAGGAAAGGCATGACCGATAACAATAGCTTGCACTAAAATGGTTGTGAATGTTATTGCTTGTTCTTGTGGGTTTGGGTGTGGGTATGGGATTTATCATGGTGTTATTGTTCCAAAAGTATCACATGAGACAAGCTGAGTGGTGTGAAGCAAGCTAGATATGGTTTTTATTATTGGGCCTTCGTGTAACAAAAACTTTCCAAATTTAAAAACTTCTAATGAGAGACCGTTTGGAGTTTAATGAGCTTTCGCTTATGAAAGACACAAAGTTAACCTACAGAACATTACACACTATAAAGCTGCTATCTATAGCTAGTAGAGTGACTTCTAGGCGAGTGGAAGGTAACCATACCAGGGATGAGGTGTAGTAATACTATAGGTACAGCAGGTAAGCAAGACAAAGCATCAATAGCAGCATTACTTTTGCTAGGTTTGTAATGAATATGGAAATGAAAATATTGGAGAAACTAGAGCTAATGATATTGACGATCATTAAGGTCCTTCTGAGTGAAGAGTTAGTGGAGAGGCTAGTGATTGGTGAGAATGTCAAAGGAAACACGATAAAGGTAATGGCACCACTTCTTCAAAGCAAATATAATCACAAAAAGCTTCTTCTCACGAGTAGATAGTGCTGCTCATAGGAATAAAGGCATCGGTACTCGGTAGCAATAACTTAAAATCTTTGGTGCAAAAAAGCTCCTAAAGCCATGGAATTGGCATCAATATCTCAGTAGCAACACACATTTTGTTCTCTTGGCATATAATTGGTGGTTGGTCAAAAGAAGACGCAGACCAAAATGGGTACGAAAAGAGGTCTTATGCTCATCTAAAGGGTGCATGCAGATCTGGTGGTAGCCAGAATAGAGATCAATCTTAGAAAAATCTCTAGCTTGGACTAATTGGTCAAAAAGATCATCCATGTGAGGGATGTGGTATTGGTTGGATAGTCAACTTATTTCGAGCACGATAATCGATACGAAGTCGTTTAGCATCATCCTTTTTATCAACAAGCAGAACAGGGGGCACCAAAGGGGCTATGACTTGGAATATTGAGACCTCGACATAAAAATCAAAAACATGCTGTTGGACTTCATCACGCTAAGACCTAGACATAAGAAAAGGAGGACAAAAAGGAGGAGGTGCAAGGTTACCAGCCGATTCAAATCGGGGTAATTCGTCCAGTTCAAACCGATTCGAATCGGAAAATGGTTCAAACCGGGAAAAAAAAATTTCTTACATTTTTTTTCCGGTTCGACCCGTAGCAGTGATTGTTACTTGTGTCGATTAGAGCAATCAACTTGTGGCGAGTGATGCGCATGCAAAGGTGGATATAGCGTAGACCCAGCTTACCGACCTAGGTAGCATAAGCAAGCTGGGCATGGCACTTGGCGGTGGGCTCAAAGGAATTAGGTGGAGAGTCGCGTACATACTAGAATCGGAAACATCATCGACAGCATCAACCTCATGGAAGTAAATAGCAGTGGTATTCTCCACTAGACTCCTCACGTTACACAATCTCTCCCAACTAGTGACTTGGCTATTTACACATGACGTTTTATGGAGCTTTCCTACTTATTTCTAGACCTTTAGCCATTGGAGCTCATTTCATGCTACATTGCCGCTCTACGACATGCTCTCAAGTATAATGTTTCTTCTTTTTCACCCACATCTCTTTCCCAGGCCATGTCCCTTGCCAATACTCTGAGACACAAGTACCCTAAACTTCTGTCATCTTCCTCCACGCCTCACGCTACAGACCTTTTCCGCGTCCCCCCATGGCGTCCTCTCCATCTTCTGGTCTGAGACCCCTTCTGTCTCCACACCTTGTGTTTTTTAAGCATCGATGGAGCAAAGAATGATGAAGCAAATCTAGCGATCTCCCATGACAAATGGCAAATTAGCAATGCAAAGCATCACTAGATAGAGCCTTACAAGCATTAGTGAAGGTAAGTTCTCCCATGAAGAGCCCAAGCATTACCAAATCCATAATCTGAAAAATGAATGTACGTAGGGCTTACTTGTACTCCCTTGAGGAACTCTAAAGTGAGATTCAAAAATCAAGGAAGGCAGGGCTTTTGGAGGGAGGCCTCCACTCCACATAATAAGTCAATAAAAGAAGGGCCCTTGGCCAGTCCTAAACATAAATGAACAAAGAAGGCTTTTTAGGCCTATACATGATAAAATAACTACGTGACTGAAAATACAAATGTCCATAAGTAGATAAATGTAAGACCCACAGTCCACGTCACATATGTGCTAGGTATAGGCCCAGTAGTCCATAACTGACACCCGAGATGTGTTGAGAGTGTAGTAGTGCACCTGCCCTATAAAGGTAGAATGCCTCATAAGTACCATAACCAAAAGGAGTGATTGTAACATTAATGATCATACATATAAGATGATGCTGAAGAATGTGTGGTGTCTCATGGTAACCATCCTTTGGAGTATCCTTGCACATCCGACAAGTGGCTAGGAGGCTGGGGCGGAATCCCAGTACTTGGCCTACGTGGCCCAATAGCCAATTTTTCTAGCATGGTATCAAAGTCAGCCCTTTTGCAAGCCTTAATTGGTTTTTCAGATTTCAACCCTGATTTCTCTTTAATAAATTATCAATGTATATAACATTGCTCCAAATGGAAAGGTGTTTGAGATCCATTTGTGTAGGCCATACTAGCAACCAAAGATGTTCGGTTAGGGAACCAAACACATTTGTAACATGCCACTTTTCAAATGCCCTATAAATGTAGCAATCAGAAAAAAAGCCCCAGAACCAATGTTGGAAAACCTGGACCTTTTTTCCTGAACCACGAGCACTAGCAACAATAGAAGAGTGGTTCAATGAGTCACTAATGATCAGCCCACCCTGAAATATCAAATTGTTAGGTAAGACATTAGTGAAGATCATTGGCCTAAAATTCAAATGCAAAGATCTTAAAAAAGCAAGATATCTAACTATATTCTAATAGCTCCAATCAAATTGTAGCATAGGATGCATGCTCAAAAAACCTTTCCAATAAGAGCTGGCAAAGTTGTTGAATGGTCACAAAACCCTAAAACTGATTCGCCGATTCGAATAGGTAGAATAGGCCGATTCGCCGATTCAAATAGGTCGAATAGGCCGATTCCAATTCGATCAATTACAAATAGGAATGAAACTTTACTTAGCCACCATAGAATGGATCAAAAAAAGAATGGATGACTAAGAAAGATTACTTTGGTTTGCCATTTTACATCACTAGAAGAAAGAAAGATGGTATTGTGTAAAAGGGCCAAATTAAGAAGAACTCGGATTTTTACAAATGAGTAGTTGACCTACATCCAAGTTGAAGAACATCGCAAAGCCATTCATGCAGCTAAGGATACAGGGCGGTATGTGGTACATAGAGATGGACAGATTAGGTACCTTGACCGTGGCTCATCTAGAGGTCCAGGAAATAGAGATTTGGGATTCTCGAGTACATGAGCAACCCAAGTCCTTCAGCACAACATTCACATTGGCTGATCAAATTGTAATGGTATCCACTCATCAATGGTTGCAGGGGATTTAGCAGTTTATCTCATGTGGGGATATCCATCGTAAGGAGACACATGAGTCAGCATAAGGAATTGTCACTATTTCAAGGGTTCAGATGGGACTCAATATACCATAGATTTGTTGGTGGCAGAGGCTCAGGAGGAGTCACATGCATATACAAGCACTTTATACAATCTATCATTGAGATAATTAGACATGATGAGCAAGCACACTACCTTGGGATCCGGTTACTTGGGTAAAGTATTTTTTTTGACAGGGATGTTTATATTGTCACTTGTTATTTTCCTCCTGAGACTTCAACCTTCGTTGTTGGAATGAGAGGGCCATTGACGGCAAACCCGCTTAAACAAGGGCGGCGATTTATCTTCAAACATTCTCCTTCAATCAAAGCGTGGTCATGTGCTTCTTGCCGGGGACTTCAACGCTTTCTAGATAAATTGAGTTGCATGCAGCTGCAGCGGACCCTTTGAGGAATCAGGATACATGCATTGAACAATGGCTCTGGTAGTACCAAAATCTCTACAAATGATGATGGGCCAATCACTAAGGCCCAAATAATCTATGCACACACATAGGAGACAGGCACCACAACCACCACATCTTTGTCACATCAGTATTACCTATTGTTGCTTTCTTTAGCAGGGTTCCAACATTACTATGAAATGTTATATACTAAACAGCTCCGCTCATAGTATATCTCCTAATATTATCATTATTTTGTATATAAAGATCTTAGACATGAGAGTAGAGGTTAGTTCATATTGTAATGTCAGTTTATTTATTTTAATATTCCGGACATATTCATGCTCCTACGTGGATTTATGACACTTGAGATTTGCTTATTTGGTCTCATGTGCCTTTTGGCACGAAAAGACTCTCTCTCTCTCTCTCTCAAAATTTGGAAAGGTGAGAAGTCGCACCTAATGCATCATAAAAATCTGTGGCATCGTAGCCATGGGGATCAAAAATTTCCTTCTTGAAACAGCTTCCTATCTGGTCTATTCCTTGGTATCTTACAGCACGTTGTAAGAAATCAGGATTTCTGTAACCTTTGGAACAACGCAAATCCTTGTTGAAGCTTCTTCCCTGATTCTTCATTTGCAGGTATTTTGTAAATCTTATCTGCAACATTAACAGTTTATCTCATTGTCTATTTCACGAACAAATATGGAAGTCAATGTAGAACTAACTATTTCAATAGTGCTTACTCTAATGACTTTGATAACTTACGTCTTTATGCTGAACATACAAACAAGCGAGAGGACAATTCTATCGAACACAATGAAAAGATTATTAAGTCCATAGTTCAAACAAATATTGATTCTTTGGCTTCCGAATCTATTCAAACCTCCATACTAATGTTTCCAAAAAATTCCTCCAGGTACTTGAGATTTTCTTCATATGTACTTTCCCCACATTTTCTTCGAAATTTCAGAACTTTTTTAGAATCTTTCAAATAGTTTGGCAGGAGCTCAATTCGAATTTCTGAAAAAAATAGTCAAATTGCCTAGGGAATTTGCTCAAATTTCTTTTCATAGGTACTTTCTTACTGCAAAAATACTCAAGTCATCTCACACTAGGTTTGGCTAAAATAAATGCCCGCCTTATTTGGAGCTGTACAAAAGGGCTGAGTCTTAAAATGTTTTTATGTTATTACTAGTAACGCCTGCCTGCCCAACGGCGGGCAAATTCAAATGTGACGGGCAGCGTGCGCTGCCCGTGTGCAGGAAATCGCGAGGGAATTTGCATCTCTCCAGAAAAAAACACAATCACGTTTCTAAAGGGAAAGCCTTATATTTGAATACAAGATTAAGAACCAAAACTAGAGACAAGAGCTTGTGAGGCCAAAAGTCAATCTCTACAGTGTCATGCAAGTCAGTGACAGATATACATGTACAAATGTCACATCTGATCAAGTAAAAGACAGACAGGTCTGTGTCGATTCAGTCAATACCAGCTTCAAGTTATCTCGTGGTCTACTCACAGACCTTTTCGCCAATTCCTTCAAATTAAAAGTTCATATTTCTCACCGCACTCAAATCAAAAAAAAAAACTAGGAAATGTCCCGAATGCGTTCCAAACATGATGCAACTTAAAATTTGGCCTTCAAATGGCATGGTTCAACAATCATCAACCATTATGATAGGGAACACAAATACTTCAGAAAGTTTTTGTTGCAGATATAAACTTTGATCATCCCCCAGTTCAGTATCCAGCTTAATTAGCTAGGGAAGACATTTTAAAAAGGTTAAAAAAATCTGCCTTGACAAAATGTGTTCAATTCTTGAATCTTTGATGACATCAAAACCTTTCCCTATAGATTGTAACAACCAGAGATGAGATTTAATCTTATTAAAATGCTGTGTATCTATGTGACGCTACTTCCATATCAGCAGATAAACTTTTCATTCCTGATTGTAGTAATTCAGTGAAGGAAAGAAAAATAAGCTGTGAAGGGGTTCTCTGACCTGCAGCTCTTCTGAACATGTTATTGATGGTGCTGAGGGAAGAAACTCAAGCAATGGATCTATCGTTTTGGCTTCCAATGCTATGGAACCATTTTCTTCATGACTGGATTCCTGGGAAGGTTTTTCATTGGTGACTTCAGCTACATTTCCAAAAGTTGACTCCTCGCGCTGCCCAGCATGCTCTGGAGACAACGCTTTATCAGAGCTAGTATGTAGACTGCTATCAGGTTGATGAACTTCCTTGTAGGACACATCTGCAAAGTGACAAAACAGAGTATAGGTAAATCTATGCAGATTCTTTGCTAACCATAACAAGAGTCGATAATCTGAATTGACAGAACACATGCTCTGAATTCCAAAGGAAAAACCTTCAAAAATCAACTTGCAAGAGCATTGCAAACTATGTAAGGAGTACTTTCATTTCTCTCCCTCTCTCTCTCTCTCTCTCTCTCTCTCTCTCTCTCTGCTGCTCTATCTTCTACAGAACCTGAGACAGTAACCACTGCTGCTGCTCCATCTCTGACAGGGCCTACGGACACCTTCTTCGAGGCATCCTCCAATGAATGCAGCCAGCTGCCAATTCTATCATTGTAGTAAGGTTGTCCTCGAATGCTCCGGTTGATGATTTCTATATCCCATCTCTAAATACTTATTTGATATTGAAGTCAGACTAAAGATTGATTTTCAGGGTGATTGTGAAAGTTAAATGATTGATTTGTTAGCTTTTGAACTTAATCTTCAGGTATGGTCGACTGCTCATCCGGTGTATCATGTAAATTTAGTTTGTATGATGATGACGTTTGATGTATTGAAAATTTTGCCCATATGGAAGATTTATCGCTCAATGTACCTTTGAACCCTGAATGAGTACTCAGGATCAGAGATAAACAATTGAGAAATTGTTCTATCTTTGTGTGCTTGCTTAGGTTGGGTGGTCAAATTGAGGATAATGATATATGGGAAGAGTTAAAAGCATACTCGTTCCGAGGACAGAACTAGTTTAAGTGGGGAAGAATGTTACGTCCATGTCCTGTATAAAGGAATCGGAATAATTCCTGACATGGATAGCCGGTCACTCCAGATGTATATGGTTATTGGTTATGCCTCGTCATTATGGGCTTGGCCTGTGAAGTAATTAATAATCATATGAGGGCCCAGACCTATAATTGGACATAGGAGCACATGCATAGTGAATGACTGCTCTAATGCAAGAATAGGTCAATAGCTCAATATAGGTTGCATGGGGATCCTAGGGGGAATATTCTCTCTCATGAAGAGAATATGTCCATCCTCCTATTGGAAATTCAGTTTCTTGAGCCTGTCTCTCCTCCTCTCTCTTAGGTTCTTCACTATGGCTTGGGGGCTAGGTCCAGGAGGAAACTCCAGGAGGGATCTAGGTTTGGATGGGTGGTTTTGCTCCACAGGTGTCCTTTTGGTTGTTTTGCAACAGGATCTAGTCAGATCTTCATATGGTGATCCTTACACCGGGGCACTCCCGAACCCGGGGACCTCAAATACCTAGCACTGGGGGAGAGAGAGAGAGAGAGAGAGAGAGAGAGAGAGAGAGAGAGAGAGAGAGAGAGAGAGAGAGAGAGATCTTTAATATTAGATACCCTAAGGTACATAGGACTAAGGGCTAAGCGTGTGATGGCCTCTTCCACAAGGTCGGTAGGGAATATGTCAAAAGTGTTCGTGAGTGTTCGTGAGAGAGAGAGAGAGAGAGAGAGAGATCTTTAATATTAGATACCCTAAGGTACATAGGACTAAGGGCTAAGCGTGTGATGGCCTCTTCCACAAGGTCCGTAGGGAATATGTCAAAAGTGTTCGTGAATTGAGGAGTGGGAAGAGGGGGTGTATCCGAGACTGTGAATGATGTGGCATATGCTACCCAAGCACTGAAGTTTGTGATCCGTGGTGGAGGTGATCGTGGGAGGAACTTCTAGAAAGAACCCAAGGAAGAACTAAAGAGGAGATCCATCATCTTCTTACCTTGGCCAATCTCATATGCAATTTTCTTTCTTCGGGTAGTTCTACGGTAGACACGGGATATGACCTTGACCATATGGGGAAGGTGGGATCGAACATATATTAGGTTCTGATGGAGGTGGGTGCATTCCTGATCATACCAGGGGTTATGAGGTCAACGACACTGTGTCCTCCACTATGTGGAAAGCAAGTGTAGTCGCTTGAACCCGACAGCTGAAGTATTCCATTAAAAATGGCCAATCCATGAGCCTCGCCCAACTGAAGCATCTGCTCCCCATATGATGTAAATGGACCCTCTGCATCTGCCGATCATCGTCTAAGACCAAGATCATCCCAATCCAGTGCATGTATCCGCTGTGGATCATTTGCTACTCTATGAAACTCCGTTTGCCTAGATCCAATCTTGGCATTGAAGTCCCCGGCTAAAAGAATATACCCTCGCTCTGAGAGATCCATGAAAGGGGACTCCTCGTCTGAGGTAAAAGTTGATGTCTCTGGTGGGAAATAATAGATGACCATGAATATGTCGCGGTCTAGCTCCATCAACCTGTGGTCCAATCTGATTTATATATAACGAGCATGCTCATCGGTGTACAATAACTCACCCAAGACTGACGAGAGTCTTAGAATAAGCGTGCCACCCCACTTGAATTGCGATCTATAAGTGCCCGCGTCATCATCCGACATGCAGAAAGCCAGCAAAACCCCTCAATGGCTGAAAGTCCCCTCTCGGGACTCTCTTGTGTCTCTGTGAGTAATAGGATATCCCCGCTAGCACAAAAGTCCCTAAAATCTCCTATTGTAGCTGAGGAATAAATACCATTCCAGTGTAAACTCAACTGTAATGCTTTTGAGAGGGGCCCCGGACCGCTCCTTAGTCCAGGGGGGCCTACTCCCTATTTCTCAGATTTCTTGAGATCAAAGTACCGAACCTTACCATTCCAGTATACCACCCTCTTGCCCAAAGCTTTGGCCTCACTAAAAGCCTTCTTCCGTTCCGCAACCTGCGTTGGGGTGAGATCATCATCCATGAATATAAGGATCCCTCTCTGCTTAGCTCGTAATTTGAGGGATGCTTGCCGCTCTTCCAAACTTGTGAATGTAGAGGGATCCCTCTTGGTTCTCCATGCTCTTTCCAATCCGTTTGAGTGGTGGGACAACGTACTTGAGAGAAAGCAGGTTCTTCAGTCATTGGAACCTTAGTGTCATCAATCCCCCGAACCCGGATATTCATGGACTTATATTCTCGCATCTTTTCCTCAGATATTGTAGCTGAGATGACACTATTGAAGGTGGGTGTACCTTCTGTATTATCGTCCTTGAAAAGAGAAGCCCATGTTTTGGTCTCAACCTTGTGTTGCTCAATCTTGTCCTCCAGTTCTTGGATCTTTGTGTTTGTAATGTTGGCTGGTTCTCCCTGCTTGATCATTGCATTCTCCAACGAGGTAATCCTTTGAATGGTAGGCTGCATTTGTCTCATTTCTTTCCGTAGGTAGCTTGACTCCCGATCTATCTCTACACTGAAATACTATATCGACCTTTTAGAAGTACACTAAAAGATAAATTTCCTTATTGGGTTTGATTCTCTCCAATCTAATAACATCACCTTCATGTACCTCAATTTACATGAATCACTGGGTGAGTCCTCACCTTACACTGGAAATCAATGTTCAAAAGTTAAAGATCCAAAACAATTATAGTCCAAGACTATCCACAAATTACTTGTAGACCTGTCATAAATGCTTCTTGGTACAAAACTCATCCAACCAAAATCTCTTAGGAGATCCATCAAGATACAAATGACTTCAACTCAGTCCTGAGTACCCCAAAATACTCTCCTGAGATAAGTGCTCTAGCCCTAGCATCATATACCAGAAAATAGCAACCATTCAATCTTGATAGACTTAACTGCTCCTAATTAATCGGAGATTTTAGGTTGAAAAACAGTACACAAGCATTCCTTGACTACAATCTGTAAAGGTAAGCAAATTTCTCATAAGTAAACAATTACTTAATGAATATGCCTGTGAGATCCAAACAATCTCAAGTTTGTACACAAATTTAGAGTTCAAATAACAAATCTAAATTTTAACTCCAACAATTGATCAAGAATTACTCATCATCTTAAGAATCATCATATTTCCCATATAATCATCTAATGACCTTTAAGTATCAATTTATGATCCGTCAATCATAAACATTTAGAATCTTATGATTCGTCAATCATAATCTATCGGATTCTAAACCCTTAATCATTTAGAGATACTGGAGTATATGCACAACATACCACTCAGGAAATATAAGAAACATTCTGAAATCTTTTCCACAAGGAAAATTACTGGATTCCAAGAATATTCTTCCATCTCGATTCTTAACCAGATTATAAGTTCCAAATTCTACATTCAACCAAGTGATTAAAGACCATTATAACATTTGTCTTTAACAAATAATAAACTTTATACAATCACCTAGAACCACATATAGAGATTATAAAGTTCTGCTGAATTCCAACTGAATTTAGTGGTTATCCTTGACATTAGTTAGACTCTGTCATCCAATGTATGTATATGAGCTCACTGGGATATAGTCAATAACTTAGGATATTTCTACTTCAAGAAATATTCTATATCAAAAATCTTCTATATTCTATGCACAGTTCTCATAAATGAATCCAAATGACTCACTAATCATGTGACTTATAAGCAATATAGATCAAAATAAACAGTTCCCGGTGAATTCTCTTCACACTGCTTATTTATCCAATTAACTTCTAATCAGGAGTAATCCAATTACTCAAGTCAATTGTAAATGATTCAGAAATCTTAAATGTCTAGGTGCAGATCTCAATTATACATGTATAACACCACATTTAGATCTTCTTCCAAACCATAAATAAGTTGATGAATTATCCTTTCCACAGAAAGAGACATTAACCTACAAGTAACTGTTCCACACATTACTTGTTCATATGTCTATGTACTCTGACTAGTTTAAGTATACGATATAAACTCAATACATAGGAAACACATAGTAGATCCACAAGATTAAGATGTACATAAGCAACTTATCCAACTATGTTCCTATACATAAACATAGGCTATAAACTGACAGATATCCACAATCTGCATATGTTACTCACATAATTCACTGAGAATCTTGCAACTCAGCTACCAAAGAACTCTATTTCTCATGAGTAAATAACATATCTGGGAAATCTTTGAACTGAATAACTCCACATCACAAGTTTTCCAACCATCTAACTCTTATTAACAAAATTTCTTCTACCAATCAGCCTACAACAGATCTTAGCATACAAACCAAGATTAGGCTAACTCATACAGACATCTTTGGACATAGAGTTAAGATTAAAGCTTTATTCCATTGATCCAATCCATATCAAAATGGTACTTGGTAACAATCAGTGAATCTTAATTTAATCTTTACCACTACTTCCCATACAATTACTCAAAATAATCACTTAGAGAGTTTGTCTATTTCAACCTAGATAGTTCTACCTTTGCACACATACAAGATTTTTTTTCCAAAATCAATGCAACTGGCTGATTCCTCGAAAGACTTATTCCTATCTTTTCTTCCCCCCTTTTAAAAAAGAAATTCCATAATTTCGATTTATAAGTTCCTAGGAGACAACGTATAAGATATCAAAGATTCAAAAAAGTCAGTAATGAGTATCCAATACTATTACAAACAGGACTTTTTCCTCAGAATCGTAGAATATCTTATCCCGAATGATAGAAATATTCTCTCTCAATAATTAACTATCAAATAGAGACTAACGTTAGGGTTCAGGAAACCTAAGTTCCAAGCCATATTCAAAAATCTTATATGGAAGTACAATCTCATATAATTATAACAGTCCTTCAGAACAGAGTTCTACACTGGAAGGAATTATATGAATCTCAATCCAATTGTCATGTATTAAGAAAGTTCTAAAGAGTAGAGGTCTAATAAAATAGAGAAATAGATGTAAGGGCTTCCATATTTTGTAATTAATGAAATACCATTTAGGGATCGATCTATATCTCATAATTTCCAAAATACCCTTATATAAAACCAACGGACTCTGTTAGTATTACCATTATAGTAATCACTAACCATCGGTCTACAGATCATTCTACCCAAGAAATCCCCTTTAGAATCACTGATGTCCCATACCACCAGCTTTTCCTCCAAGAATCCTCTGCATCCAGATCTGTTTGGCCCAAAAAGTCAAAAAAGCCGATGTGGCTCTCCTATACCCAGATATAGGGTCAAATTCACAACCAATTCCAGAAGATAACCCTAACAATTGAAATCTCTCATGCTTCTTTAGTGTCACTCAAAGAATACCATTTCATACTATACCCAACATGGATAAACATAATGTATCATCCCAATACAATAGAATGTATCCTAACCCAAAAAAACCATTGATTTCAACAAAACCGAATATCATACTGTCCTAGATATCCAATATCTATTCCAGAATCGGTACAAAGAACTTTAATTCTTTTAACAAGTTAGAACTCTCTTGGTCGTTACTATCATTATAGAGAAATACTCTCTAACTGAAAAGAATCCAAATTACTATATTCCTGTATGGAACACCTTCTATCTGCATTACTTTGCAAGATCCAAATCCAATTGCAAAACAGAGATGGTTCCATAAATGGATTATCAGTCTTGCCACTGCTTTTCCCTTAGAATCCTCAAATTCTCGAAATTCTAATTCACACTGGGGAAAAGGAATCCAGATTCCCAGAGGCAGTCTTCTTAAATAATTCCCAATTTTATTCTCACTTGCAATTAGTTATACTTCAGGAATTGAATGTAAATTAAATAATTGGATCACTAAGACCAGCAATCATCTACATTCCCCCCCTTCCCAAAATGGTTCAGGCTAACAAAACCCCAAATTTGTACTAGGAAAAAGTTCAATTTGGTATCGCTAACTTTAGTACTATCCCCCTGACAATTTTGATTTGTTAATTAAGTGCCGCACTTAATCCCTAGCAAATCCCCTTATAGACCAGCATAAAATTGTTCTACTAGATATACATTATTCTTGGTCCTTATTGATCCTCAGAACAAGAAATGCTCCTTAATTGACAGATTCTCAAAATCTTCAACTAAAAGTGAAGGTTACAGTGATCTTACCAATCGACTGATTTCAACTCAGTAAGATCATTCACTTTATAAGTCATTTCTGTTTGATCAATAACCAAAGAATTGGAACAAATCGAAAACGTCCATGGTTTCTTCAAATTTTACGTAAACTGGGATTTTCAAATTCCATTCAATATGGACCTAAACTGTGAAAATCGACCAAACATCGACTTGACAGTTTGACAATTACCATCTCATATTGGAAGGATTCTGAAACATCCAGCATGCATCTTATATGACATGCAGTGATTTCAATAAAAATCAATTTTTACGTAAATTGCCAAGAAACTGGGAAATTAGCACTGGGATTCACAAAATCAGTTTGAAATGGACCAACTGTGAAAATCATTTGAAATGATCGATTTATCAAATTCAGGCAATGTCACATATATCAAATTCGACATGCACTGATTTTTTCGAAAAAACGAAAAAAATCCCGTAATTAGCCTAGCCACTAGGAAATCTGCTTTTTGATCTAGAATTGCCAAAAATAGCTTCATGCAAGAAATCTTCTGATCAATCTACTGATTACGCATGCAACATGCATCCATGCATGCATACAGGTCTATCCATACATTTTCATCAACAGACAAGCACTACACTGAATTACAAGTATGCATGCATCAGAACATTTCGAAAATTTTGCAAATTTTAGTTCAAAAATTGCCAAACTTCCGACAGCCATAACTTTCTCTACAAGACACCAAATTGGTCATTGTAAAGCACAGTACGAAGGGAGAGTGGGTCTACAAGGCACTTGCCACATCACCCTGCACCCCTGGCTTCACACGTGCGAGCAATAAATGCATGAAAAACAGGTAGGAGGGCGCACTTTTGTGGAGAGGAATCTTCAAAAAACACATCCCAGCCCAAAAAGCCTTGGATCAGAGGTTACAAGCACTCTACTAAGGTTCATTAGAGAGGCATAGAAGCTTCTAACAGGTCCAGCAAACAATCATAAGCTCAGATCATGCAAAAAATGCATTTTTGGCCTCCTTCAACACGCAAAACTTCAACATGATGGTGTCTAATGCTCACCTATCCAAATTGGATGCATGATGGCTCAAAACAAACGCAATCCATCATATCTTTAAGCTTGTTACAAGAACCAACAGGTTCAGACCCCCAATTGAGAGGTATTCATGCTCAAAAATCATCAAAAATACACTAATTTTTGGTGTTTTGAGCCCCCTAATGGTGTCTAATCCCTTCCAAACTTCATGACAGCCCAGGAACAGCTTCATTACATCTCTGAAAACGTTCATACCAAGTCTTGGCTGAGAATTTTGAGATCTACCCCAAAAGGTAGTCCAAAAAACATCAAAAAACCTTGGTTTTTGACCAATTTTGACCAAAATTTGTGGGAAAAATCCACAAATTCGTGCAATCAGATCCAAATCCCTATAAATCCATTGCATGCAAGCACTAAAAGTTCTGATTCTAGTCAAACATGGTTTCTATAGCCCATTTATGATCCCAAAACCCCAATTTTTGGTCCAAAATCACTATCTAATCCACCTTTTGACTATTCCAACATCATGCAATCATTAAATCCAATCAATAATGACTGTAAAACAGCAAGTACAATCTGGAAAACGTACTACACCAGTACCTATGATCAATTTCAAGCAAAAAACTTCAATTCTAGATGAAAAATCCACTAAAATCATCAAAAATACATAGATTTCTACCAAAAACTATGGAGAAACCCCATAATTATGGTCTTTAGGCTGAAAGTACACCAAATTCAGAGAAGCCACCTACTTGGAGATCAATTCCACCACCTGGAAGTAACATGCAAGGAGAAATCCACAAAAACTGAGAAAATACAAGAAGTAGCTCCACCTTCTGATTGATGCAAATCCATAGCTCTGATACCACTGTAAGGATCACCATATGAAGATCTGACTAGATCCTGTTGCAAAACAACCAAAAGGACACCTATGGAGCAAAACCACCCATCCAAACCTAGATCCCTCCTGGAGTTTCCTCCTGGACCTAGCCCCCAAGCCATAGTAAAGAACCTAAGAGAGAGGAGGAGAGACAGGCTCAAGAAACTGAATTTCCAATAAGAGGATGGGCGAGTTTCCAATGGACATATTCTCTTCATGAGAGAGAGAATAGTTCCCCTAGGATGCCCATGCAACCTATATTGAGCTATTGACCTCCTATTCTTGCATTAAAGCAGTCATTCACTATGCATGTGCTCCTATGTCCGATTATAGGTCTGGGCCCTCATATGATTATTAATTACTTTACAGGCCAAGCCCGGAATGACGAGGCATAACCAATAACCATATACATCTGGAGTGACCGGCTATCCACGTCAGAAATTATTCCGATTCCTTTATACTGGACATGGACGTAACACCCGGGCCCCCATCCACACCATCTCCGGATTGGAGTATGGAACTGCGATGGTATACACTCATCCTCCATACTTGGCGACCTGATTGAGTTCATCACTGGCAGAGATTTACTGTTTTTTATGGAGACCAACGAGAGTCAGGAGAGAGGCTTACCTATTTTTCCAAGATACAGCCCGAGACTAGATCAGCTAGTGGCCGTGGATCCGGAGGGGTTGCATGCCTTTATAGAGAGTCTCTTCGCCAGAGCATCGAGTTCATTAGGCACGATGAGCATGCACGTTATATCTGGATTCGTATTGTTGGACAGGATATTGGTTTGGACAGGGACCTCTTTGTGGCGGCATGTTACTTTCCTCCAGAGTCTTCATCCTTTGCAGAGGGCACAGGCTCACCATACCTTGATTTGTCACCTGATATTATCAGATTCGCAGAGCGAGGGCATATTTTCCTCACTGGGGATTTTAATGCCCGAACCTCAGCGACGAGATGGGAGTTACCAGGGTTTCAGAGGACAGCTTGGGATCTACTACCCCCTACGGTGAGCATTTATTGCAGTTTGGAGAGGCATATGAGTTAGCCATTTGCAATGGCCTAACTTGTTGGCCAGATTCCGACAGTTCTACTTGTCATCCTCGCAGTGGCGGACATAGTGTTGTGGATTATCTCATGGGATCACCATCCTCCATACCTCTCATTTCTGATTTTCATATCTCCCCCACCACTCTCTCTGATCACTCCTTTCTCTCTTTCGATATCGGCCGCCTCCCACCCCTTCAGTTACCCTCACATCCCTTGCCTACCCGTGCACCCGGATATACCTTCAGCTCTCTATATGCACCAATCTACTAGGAGTTTCTTACCTCCCTACTCCATTCGTTTCCGCACGATAGTACAGTCAAGACTCAAGCATCTTTTCTTAGCAATTCTCTTCTGCTTCCCTAGCTTTTCCATCCAAGGCCCACAAAGGCAAACACACACGTCCCTCATCGCTACGCCCTCCACACCCTCCATGGTATGATACCGAGTGTCACTCTCTTCATCATCTTGTCACCCATGCCCGCATTCATGAACCTAACCTCCTCCGCTCCGCTCAACGTTCTTACCATCGTGCTCTTACCATCGTACACTCCACCGAAAAAAGCGTGCCTATGATGACTCTGAAGGAAAACGTCTTGTTGACCTTCTCTTCAGTTCCTCTTCAGGCGCCTTTTGGCGTGAGTTTATCCCTCGTGCTCCACCACCTCTCCTGGAAGACCTTCACATATGGACCGAATACGCTACCAACCTATATACCATACCTACTAATGCACCCATCTCTATCTCCCCACGCCCCTCTGAGTTCACCTTCTTCACCGCTGACATGCTACTTGCGGCCATCAAGAAAATGAAATCCCATAAAGCAAGAGACATTGAAGACCTCGAGTCTGAACTCCTAATCCATGCTCCGGACCTCCTTGCTCCCACACTAGCCACTCTCCTCAATTCCGCCGTTGTCTCTGGCTTCCCCTCATCCTGGTGCACCCACATCATCCATCCTATCCATAAAAATGGTGATCCCATGATTCCTAGTAACTACCGCACTATCATGATCGGACATGTCCTCACTAAACTTTATGGTACAGTGTGCAGTAAGTTCAAAGGCAGAATCCAGGAGATTAAATGCATTGGGACAGGCAGGTTTCCGAGCTCATTACTCTACCACTGACCATATTTTCACACTTCGAGCTTTGATTGAGGAAGCTAAGTACAGGAAAGAAAGGGTTTACTGTTGTTTTGTGGACTTCAGGAAAGCCTTTGATTCTGTACCACGCTCCCTGCTGATTCAGAGACTTCGGGACCTTGGTTTCTCCACGGATATTGTTATGGCAGTGATAGCTCTCTATGAGAAGGTCTTGGAATGTTTCCGACATGGGGGTGGTATCTCTGACCACATTTGGAGCACCATTGGAGTGAAACAGGGATGCTCTCTTTCACCGGTTCTTTTTGGATTGTACATTGATGAGTTAGAGCGAGCCATCTCACAATGTGGAGGAGCCGGATGTAGACTTGGCACCATCTTGATTGCTATCCTCTTGTATGCTGATGATGTGGTACTAGTATCCCCAACCAGAGAGGGATTACAGAGGCAGCTGGATTGTTTACAGGGATTTTGTACCAGAGGGGGATTGGGGGTGAACACTACGAAGACCAAGGTTATGGTCTTCAACACTTCCCGAGCCTTCATGCAGCGCCAGCAGCTCATGCTTGATGGATGAGCTTTAGAGGTTAGTTCCTCATACACCTATCTGGGGATACTCTTTTCTGGTCCTACTTTCAGCATGCGACAGGCAGCCACCACTCGACTTGGGAAGGGGCATTCCTCCCTTGTTCAGCTTGAGCAGTTCTGCTTCAGGAAGTCCATCCGAGATGCTCGCAGTAAGTGCAGACTCTTTGACACTATTGTCACCCCCACAGCCTTGTATGCAACAGAGACATGGTGTACCGGTCTTCCCTCATCACACTGGGCCAGCATTTCACGATTACAGACCACCATGCTAGCTCGTATGATTCGGGCGAAGCCCTAGGTTCCACACGAGATCCTTCTTGCAGAGTTTGCCGTTCCACCCATTCAGATAGTTGCAGCTTTTCAGCTCATCGCATATATTCAGAGAGTTCAGGATCTGCCAGATACAGACACGAGATATACGCAGGCATCAGTTGCCTCCTCACACTCCCTTCATGATCAGGGTTACCCACTGTCGTGGTTCCAACAGGCATCCCATTTTCTCCTTGATTCATTTGGCATCTCCATTACAGAGCTCCCCTCAGGTACTCATCAGTATATCAGACGCTTTTTATATCGGACATATCTCGACCGTACTTGGGAGGCGACAGCTTGGGGTTAAACCCGCCTATTACTGGACTCATTTCATTGAGCTTGACATAGCAGGGTTCCCAGTTTTGCCACACTTCTTGGACTCAGGTTTATCACACGGCCTCAAATTTACACTGGGACAGCTCCGCGTATAGTCACATCAGTTGGCCATTGAGACTGGGAGATTCCAGGGTACCCCGAGAGAAGAGCGGATTTGTCCGTTATGTTCCTTGGATGAGCTGGAGTCAGAGGAGCACTTTATCTTTAGGTGCCCGGTATATTACGAGATCAGAGGGAGATACCACTGTTTGTTCCGTGACACGCCTGTCACCCTACGATCCCTCCTAGCCTATGAAGACTCCCATTGCGCCGCACTCATGATACGAGAGAGGTTTATTCTGAGACAGGACCTATGTCAGATAGCCCAGCGGAGTCATGTTTCTCAGCCTCAGATCACTTCTTTCTGGAGGAGCCGAGACCTAGCATTTGATGTTGATGAGGTTGATGACGACTTACATGCCCACCGGGATCAGAGACAGTGTCCCACTCATACTCATATCGCTGCACGAGCTACACAACCGATCATGAGGAGACCTCATCCTCTTAGACGACATCAGTGACCACCAGTGGTTCCTCATGCTGCAGCCCGTATTACATCCTTTTATAGCATCAGCGTGATAGGATTGGATAATAGTGTCATACCATATTCATGACATTGAGCAGTATATATGCTCCCACATGCTTCATATATCATCGCATCTTTTTCAGTTTCCATTTCAGTTCATAGCAGTTAGATTTGTTATTTTTGTTGTAGTTTTGGAGACGTTTCATACGCTCCTATGGTTACCACATACTTGACATGTACATTTACTAGTCTTATATGCCTTTTGGCATGTAAAAGACATTAATAAAGCTCTCTCTCTCTCTCTCTCTCTCTCTCTCTCTCTCTCTCTCTCTCTCTCTCTCTCTCTCTCTCTCTCTCTCTCTCTCTCCATTGAGAAAATGAAGACCCATCGTGCTCGGAATATCGAGAACCTAGAGGCCGAATTCTTGATTCATACTACTGATATTCTTTCACCTGTTTTAGCCTCACTCCTTAATCAGGCCGTCAATTTTGGATTTCCCCTTCCATGGTGTACCAATATCATCCACCCCATTCACAAAGTGGTTACCCCATGAAACCTGATAACTATCGTACCATTATCCTTCAGATAGTGATTAGTCGTGAGGCAGAGACACAAAGGCTACATGCTTTGGGTCAAGCTGGCTTCAGGACACAGCACTCCACGGTCCACCACTGATCATGTATTCACTCTTCGGGCTATCATTGAGGAAGCCAGATCCAACATGAGAGAGTCTATTGTTGTTTTGTGGATTTTCGAAAAGCGTTCAACTCTGTCCCACGTCATATGCTTATCCAGAGGTTGAGGGATCTTGATTTTTCCATTGATACCATATTGTCTATCATGGTACTATATGAGCAAGTTTGGGGATGCTTTAGATCGGAGGACTTTGAGAGAGTTAGAAGCACTATTGGGGTGAAGCAGGGTTGTTCCCTCTCCCCCACACTCTTGGTTTGTATATTGATGAGCTTGAGAGGGCCATCAATTAGGATGGTGGTATTGGCTGCAAGCTTGGTGATATCCATATAGCGATTGGAGTGTCTTCAGGACGGGGACACACATTATGCTGCAGTGGCGTTGTCATCATCCCGGCACTTACATTCAGAAGGACACTCCTTTAAATGGTATTCCCAGGTTCTTCGTCTCTTTTCTACAGTGGGTATTCATTCAGATCATTGACCTACCTGCTAGCACACATCAGTATATCCGGGGCCACCTGTACAGAGCATATCTTCGGAGCATTTGGCAGGGTCCACTAGGGACCAAGAGCGACACACATTTTCTATTCCGAGATCCAACTGGATGCCCCATAGTGCCCAGATACCTGTTGGAGAATATTTCACACAGATTGCGAATAATGATGGGTCAGTTTCGGATTTCTTCACATCAACAAGCCATTGAGACTAGCCGATACAGTGGCACCCAGAGGGATGCCCGGATTTGTAAGATGTGTGAACACATAATTGTTAAAAGTCACTTTTTGTCCTATTTCTGCTTTAATGGAGATTCCTCTGTTGATGCTCTAACTGCGAAGTCAAGGTACCAAAAGGTACACCCTGGACGGCTGTTAGGGGTCATCAGAGTTTATTTTTTCCCTGGGTGGAATCTTCTCTAGAGATAGTATGGCGAGTACAAAGCTTTCTCCAGGCTTGGATTGCGTGACTTCATGGGGTTAATGCCATATTTAATGAAGTTGGGGCAATGTATATGGTTTTGAGGACCCAAGGAGCATTTTTTAACTTTTGGTCCATGTACGCAAGTTTGGAGGGCCCCAACTCATAATGGGGGGTCCATGGGGCAAGTGACCTCCTTCTCCAATTAGCACTTGGTTGTCCAATGCCAAGGCTTTTCATTTGCTTTTGTAACTCCTATGTAACACATGGCTCTTGGTTGTCTGATGCCAAGGCTTTTCATTTGCTTTTGTAACTCCTATGTAACACATGGCTCTTGGCTGTTAGCTTTTGGATATTCCACATTGGGAACCATTGGCCTTTGGATTTCTCTATCTCTATTAGTATTTTCTGCTGAAGAGAGGAGGAAGAGCCTGAAGAGGCTGGAGAGACTAGAGAGAGTGGCAATGCTTGTGTACATACATTCTTTGTGTAGAGATTTGTCTCCATTGGTATCCTACTTTGCTTCCACTTGTATGCATAATTTGTGATTGTTCATAGAACATTAATCACGTAATTCATTGTGAATGTTTCCACTTCTAGTTCACATTGAATCCCGACAATGATCATATGCCTAGCATATTATGAGATACGAGGGAGATATTACTGCTTGTTCAGAGAGCCTCCAATCTCACTCTCCACCATGATCTCATATGATGACCCCAGATGTATCGCACTAACGATTCAGGAGATGTCAGACCTGCGGAGGAAGAGACTGGACCCAGATATACCCCCCCTAATACAACTAAGCATTAGTGAGCACCTATCCCGCCGGAGATAGAGACAGGAGGCAAACTTGAGCAGTGGCTCTAATGGAGAGGCCGAGATTCTAGATGCTTCTAACCACAGACGGCAAAGATAGTGTCGGCACACAGAGAGACAGACAGACAGCCCCCAGGCCACAGTCCACAGCTCCACGGTAGTAGAGACGCCATTACCGACAGCCCACTCGGAGACAGAGGCCCATGACACACTCAGAGATGGCCTCACAGCATACCATAGACCATTTCTTCCAGGCTGATGGACATTGCTCTTTCACAATGAGTGACATCTGGGATTCATTCGATAGGAAAATGTCTTTTTTCATAAAGGCTCATGAGAGTCTGCAGCAAGGCCCAACCACAATTTACAGGTTTAGTCTTTCCAGATTCTACAAGGAGTGGCTTGCCTTTTGATGGATTGCAGTACAATCAACAATTTCAGTTTTCATAATGACGAGTGTTCAGAATATCTTCGAATCCAAACGAGAGTCGTCCTGATTCGATAGAGGCATGGATACTTAGTTACGGACATTCTCATTTCCATGCAAATATAGTAGCTATGTATTTGTGTCCTTCATACTTCATATCGTCCAAAAGGTCATTGCAATGCACTTAAATAGTTCCAACCTGTGATATATACTAAGAGGTTTGAGAAGGCTCGCTCGATGACGTGGAGAGTAAGAAGCACCACATTTTCAACTAAATGACATGCATATCAGGAATTTAACTGGATGTATGGAACATGGCTCCCACCAGAGACATCTACATTTCATACTTATAGTGGCACGTCTCCATTTGCACAATGGAAGTTTTGAAGCCCGCAGGATGGGATGACATAAGTCCTTTATGATCTTGCAGGAGTTCATTCAGGTTCCATGAGCTAGACATGGAACTTGGTCAACCAGCCAATACCAGCAACACCAGACTCCAGTTGATAATTATTACCTTCAACTTAAAGACTAGAGAGGCAGACAAGTTGGCCATAATATATTGTGACTAAGGAACTTGTTCAACCAAGCCAAGACCAGAAACACCGGTTGATAATTAATACCTTCAACTTAGAGATTAGAGAGACAGAGGGGTTGACCATAATGTATTGGCTAGTCACAATGGCCAATGTAAAAAATTTTACTTGTGACAGACACACTAGAGATGTTATATCAGGAGGGCTGGCGCCCCACCTCCAATCATCCCATTGTAGAGAGCTATGCTCATTCTTCTATTAATCTAAGTTCTCTAAGCTCTTCGACCTCTTATGTTGATCTTGATTTGTGAGCATGAGTGCTAATATGATTAGTTAACTAGAATTTGCATCAAATTCTGACAATCACCTCATATCTAGTCCACACTACCAAAGTCTTTTTACGCCCAAGAAAGGACTTCATTGATTACATAACTTGAGGCACCAAGATCAATAATCAAAGTACTATTGATGAGTACATTTGATAATGTTAAGTACACTGAATAACCACCGTGTAATACATTGGACACTAATATCGATATAGCTAATTATGACACATTACTAACTAAACATTTTTTATTCAAGTATGTTGTGGCGGCTGCACCCACTGTTGACGGTTCTTGCCAACTCATCAAAGTTTATTCATGTCTTGTAAGTACCTAAAATGCTACATAATCCTAGAACAAATGCATAGTCTCTGGCGAGAGCACATTGTGTCTCCATAAGAACAAACTAAGATCTAAGCTTCAACTTTAAATTGAAGAGAAGAGCAAAAATCATGAAAACTTCTAGAACACTCACAGGCTCACAGGAACACAACTGGGCCCTTTGATACCATGTAGGAATATTGATGGCCTGCAAACAGCTTTGTTACCATGTAAGAAAATTGATGGCATGCACGGCAACTATGATACCATGTACGAAAATAGAACTAGCATAAGTGTGGGTACTTAGCACACAGATGCCCAAAACATGCAGTATACTTAACGTAGAAACAGTGGAAGCTATATTGAAGAGCTATATTAAGAACTGCAACACTTGATAATTTGCTTACTAAAGTTTCTCACAGCTATAGCCACTAATGACATTACTCGACAAACTAGCCAACGCATGACATAAGAAAGTCGGGATATTTATATCCTAGCATCGAACTTTCTAAAGTTGGATAGCTCATCTCTATTCAATCATATGGGTTGGTTATGAAGGATAGCGTAAGCTCATACTTAAATGTAAATTATTCCCCAAGTCACTAAAAAAAATTAAATTTGATCTATGCTTGATTGATTTGAATCAAGCTAAAATATCAGTTTAAAATGGCCAAGTTGACCCGATTAAAAGAATCGAATGTTCTTGAGTTTGATGTGGCTGATTCTACTTGATATGAACACAAATGATTGATTCTAGCAACAATATAGCAATCATTTTGTAATATGCTGGCCATTGATGATCGTCTTACATGGCTGGCTAGAAAGTTTACACTTACTAAAAAGGAGGAAAGTGGAATGCCATTTGAGTTTCACTTAAGCTTTAAAAAAAGCAAAAACTTATAAAAAGACCATACAAATCACGAGGATGACGAAACACACAAGAGATAATATTTTTGCAAAGAGATCAGCGTCTCAAATCAACCAGAACATAAACCCGATAAGTGCAACTAAAAGCAAAATTTAAACATATGCCCTGTACTGCACACAAAGTGTGTTTCTCTAATAATGTGAAGGAAAGCAGAATCGATTAGAAAATGTAGGGCAAACTTACTAATATCAACGGTGGCTTCTGATACAACAATTGCTCGTCCTGTAATTGTAATTTCCCCTTCCTAAACAAGAAACACAAATAAATACCAACATTCAATGACCTTTCCAATTATCAAAAAAACTGGAAGTTGCATCAAGTTGATATAATATCAATTTCAAGATAAACTTTGTCCTTGAGATCTCTAACTATCTAAGATCCATTTTCACATGATTCAGATGCATACAATCAACTGCTTAAGAGTAAGTTGAGCAGTAAAACATTCAATAGCATGAGTTTCAATAAGCTGGCCTCAATACAAGCTTCACACCAGCTAACTTGTGAAGAACAAATTTCACTATATGTTAAAAAGTGGACTTACGAGTGATTCCTTTGAAAAAGTAACATGGTGAGATACATTACTATAAGATACTCATAGTGCAACTAGACCATAAGCCAGGGTCTCAAGTGTAAAAAAAGTACAAGAGCACTGATGTCCAAAGCTGTCTAAAATCAAGACAAATATAAGATACTTCTATAATGGTCTATAATCAACCTAAGCCACTATATGCTGGTGTTAGATGTAGCTTGATTTTATGCTTAATTATATGCAAATGCTCAAATAAGAACCATTAAATATACAACAATTAATGTAGACAGTTTTTGTGCGTTCCAACCTAAACTCTTAAAAAAAGCTTCCCTTCCTAGGGATCACAATGAGAAATCTGATCGTTGCTCTGAAGATTAAGATACGTGCATTGCAGTGTGCACATGCGCCTTATATGTGTTTTATCACCCAGAATGCATGCAAATTTCGTGCTTTAATGATAAATAAAGCAAAGTGGGGGAAAGGAAGGGGGGGGGATCTTGTGTTGTGTCCGTAGTTTCTCTGAATTGCCGTTTCGAAATGATCCAATTCAAACGGACCATTCAAATCGGATTTCTTTTCAAACCAGAAAAAAAAAGTTTCGAATCGTTTCGAAACGGGGCTGCTTTTTAAGAGTGCCACTCAAGCTTCATGAATTTCAAAAGGCAATCATAACCAAGCATAGAAACATACATTGCTTTGAGAGAGAGAGAGAGAGAGAGAGAGAGAGACAGAGAGAGACAGACAGACAGACAGAGTTCAGTAATGCTTTTTTTTGGTGTGAGGGTAGGGAATGAGATGAAACATAAATTAGAACCTAGAGCACTATGTAGGAGTGATCATACTAAAAATCAATGTTAGATAATAGATTAAATTAGTGTTAGATAATAGAATCTAAAATTAGTGTGTGATTACTAATTAGCGTAAGATTAGTGTTGGCAGTTACAGATTAGTATTAAATTTAGGTGGACTTGGGAGTTACATATGAATCATAAAAATAGATGGGACTCAGGAGTTGGATTCAAGATTGACTATAATCTACATTACAACTTAAACACTAAAAAAGCACTTATTTTTGTCATAATAAAAGGCTAGAAATACAATTTCTAAAAACAGAAAACCCTAAACCGATTTGCCGATTCTTTCCTAGTTTGAACCCTTTTCAAAAAGGCATTTCGAAATGGTCCATGAAACATTGGTTGTGTCAATTGCATGTCTTGATTTGAGACAAAAACAATGTTCGATTTAAAACATAGTACATACTCATTACCTTTAACTCATGAGCTTCACAATGGCCTTCATGCCAAAACATTGTTGTCTCAAAATGATGTTCCAAACAAACAGCAATTCCAATATACATGTTCCATACTAGAGATACCAATGATTGCTCTATGAATCGATATTTTCTATTTTTTTTTCATGATTTGCATGATGTGAACAAAGAGAGTGAATGAGCAAGTAGGGTTCAACGTGCTCCAAAATTGTAATGTGAGGGCTCAATAGAAGCTAGCAACCAAGGGAGTGATTGTGAGCAAAAGAAGGCAATTTGGTAACTTAAAAGAGAACAAACAAACTTTCTTCGTAGTTGTCAAAGTCGTTCTTTGTTGCACGTTTTGGAGACTACAAGTATCCATTTTCAGTGGGTTTTCTAGCAAGGATTTACTATACTAGAGTTAACATTAGTATCTTAATGTTCTTTCTACTATGTTTTAGCATGTGAAGTGGTGTCGACCGACACAGTAAGGTGCCACTTGTGATGTTTTTGGTGGTGAGGAAAAATGGCTTTCTAAAGACTATGAATTTATCATGAGTGCATGCTAGGTGATTATTGAGTCTTTTGGTGCAATTTGCAGTGTTCTCATCGTAGATAAATGTTCATGAATCCTTAAGGTTTGAGTCTAGGATATTTTGTACAACGTTTGAGCTAATATTATCCATGCCAATTGAGGTACATGAGTAGAGGTAATTCTGGGGATGAGATCCCCTATTATAAATCAAGAGCAAGCAATTGGCATTGCCTGCACTTAAAAAGACTTAATTGAGGCTTGAGTACTCTCACTAGAGTCATATCAAATTACTGGGGATTCAATGGCACGATGGCAAGGCACGATTTGCATGCATATCTGTTTTCAAAAATTTGCAAGGTAGACTCCTGGAGCATAATGATAAGGCCAGTATAGGTTGTTCACAATCTTCTAGACTCTGGTTGGATGCACAGCCACAACCCATAGGCGCAAGCTCTGAAGCATCTGGACTTTCCACCATGGTTGCAATTGTTCCAACACTCCAATCATGTCCTTCGAGTGCAAGGTCATCCAAGCCTAGATTCTTGTGAGGTGTTGGGCGTAGGGTAGATTCCTCAAGTGCAGAGCCATCCATGAATACAAAAGCTGGTTCTCACAAACAAGGACATGAAGCTCATAGGCTTTGGTTAGAAGAAGGCGAAGTAGAGGAAAAGGTAAAGTATTGAATGCCTAAAACACATCATGGATCTAGCGGGGCAACCACCACAACTTGTTGCAAACTATAGACCACTTAGAGGTAGAAGACACACTATTAGGGATGTGGTTAAGGACATTCTTACTACGACTATCAAAATTAAGGAATGAAGATCCTTCTACTCTCAACATCACAAGCAATCAAAGATCACATTGTTGAAAGACGAACATACTTATGAAAGAAAGAAAACTTATAATTCTACTTATGCATTATGAGAGAGATAATGACACTGAACCAAGTGAGACGTAGTACGCAGGTGTCTCCTCATCTTTGGTCTATGCAATTGAAGTCCGAGCCTCGTTGATTAGACTACTTGAGTCACTAGGGCCCACTTTTCATTAGATTCGTTACGTACAATTGATGTATATACTTAAATAACGACAAGTACTATGTGGCCTATAGTGAATGTCAGTAAAGACAAAGTTGATTACGACATGATAATAGGTTAACACTTTAAGACACGGATCTGGTGGCACGATTATTAAAGATTCTTGCCAAGTCATCATGACTGTCAATATAGAGGTGAAGCTCATGTTTCCAACACTCCCCCTTGATCAAACATCCATGACCAACAAAAAGTCAACAACCCACAAACAACCAAGGCCCATACAAGTGACAAGCCTTCTCTCTTAAAGTCGAGATGTTGGTTGCTCAAAGCTGCATGGTCCGTGGTATGTACCAACCCAATACATGATGACACACCTGCGATGGTGCCCTCAGTTCGAGCTAGAACTTGAATCTAGGATTATCAACATTTATAGTGCCACTTGTTAGCATGCACAATTGTCACATGCCGCAAGTCTAGGTGTGGATCATGTTATGGTGGGACCTACCAATACTATGCATATAGAGGTTGGAGGGCCTCACTATCATTCATTCAAACTGCCTAGAAATTGGTGGATGGTATGAGCACGTGTATAGCCATGCATTCTCTCTAGCCTCTTCGTGATGTCAGTGAGAGAGGCTGGCTAGTGGTATGGGACATAAGTTGGAGACTCAATCCAACATGACATTAGTGCCGGGTGAGTCTAGATTGGCTCAATGGAAAGGTAGTAAGTGTGTGTTTGTCACTTGAGAGTGTGTGGTAACCTTACAAAGATCGCCTTATTAATTCTTTTAACAAATGGTATCAAAGCTACTAATTTTTAAGTATAAGGAGCACATGTTCCTATTTTGTTTTCCTTACGGTCTCTTTGGAAATATGATTAACATATATTTAGATTAAACTTGTATTTCTTGGTCTTTTGCTCTTGAAAAAGCTTGAAAAACTGATAGTGAACTCTGGTTTACTGCATTATTACAATTCATCTATATTTAGCCCAAAATCTTTTTTTCACACAATAAGAATGGCTGCCATCCCAATCTTGTTTTGGCATGATTAGACCACCTGACTTCCAACTTCTCCACGCACGATTCATTGAATACTACTCACATTTTTATGCAACAAGGTATACACACATGGAAAGATCTTAGAGACAAGCCTAACACACTAAAATAGGGGACTCTAATGACCGCAATTTTGCTGAATTTTATACACTATCAAGGATTTGCAACTCTAACAATGGGAACTAAGCTCTTGGATATCTTTTCAAAAGCTTTCAAGAAGTCGTGTCTCACTTTGTCGATCGCATGGACTTGACTCTTATCAAGTTGCACTTCGTTTTGAAGTTGCCCAAAAAATAGCAATTGAAAGTCCAGATAGATCAGCCACAATCCCTAGAGAATGTAGTGTGTTTCGCAAAAAACTTCCACAATACCCATGCTACATTCCAAAAGGTGTAGCAATCCAACAAGCCCAATTACCGGGACAAAAATCCTTCAGGACTTTTAGAACAAAAAAGGCAAACAAAAAAAAATTCCATGCCAATTCCCAATCAGGAAAGAAGCCATAGCCTAGGTTGGATAGAGAAGATTTTGACAAGGACAAAGCGCTAGTGTTTGCTTTTCCTAACTAGAGAAGGGGCACTTGTCAAGGATGAAAATGCTTGATCTACCTTTTATATCTGCTCATTAAATTGATCAATGTTTGAAAGATTCCAAGAATCATGTGTATCTTTGTTACTTAGAAAATGTTACTTCTGGGGATAATTTTGTTATTTAAGATTCAAATATTGATGTATTACATTTGCGTGATGTCTTACCTTTGAATGATCCTAGAGTAGAAGATTCCCTATCTATAGGGTCTCTAAAAGGATGAAGCAAGGATTTAGTAATATTTTCCCTAAGCAATTGCCTGAGATTCTTAGCCCCTCTAGGAGAGTAGACCATTAGATCAATTTACTCGCCAATAGCTCTTGTGTAGGGTGAGTGACTAGAATTATTGTCATTTCTAAGATTCAAAAAATCGTTTGCCCAAGTGAGCAGGGGTTGCTTTGCATTTCAAATTTTCTACCTTTAAAGTTTACATATAGCAAGAGGTGAATTCATATACCGCCCTAGTGATCTAGGAAAGTCACTCTCGATAATTTGTTTTCCAAATGAGTGCTAACAACCTAAATTCTAGTAAGGTTACTCAATAAACTACTCAAATTTTATACAACAATGATTTTGCACCGACATAATGAGCAAGGGAAATAGCACTTAAACAAGCCCATGTATAGGGTAAGAATAAGCAATCGTTGCAAAACATAGTTAAGACCCAAAGTTTAACATAGCAGGGTACATAACAACTTTTGCAATCTCTTACTCAACGTACACAATTATTTTTTTTTTTAAATTTTCGTGGATGCGATTGATTTGAACCCCTTCTAACGTTAAGGAGAGGAAGTCTAACGTGGACAATTTCCAAATCCTCTTCAAAATATTCATTTTTGCAGACTATTTCGTTGATTCTAGAGACTTTAATTTGCCACACATTGAGGGCAACTTTTTTGTCAATACAAAGACTTATGGAGATCATTTTTTCTAAACCCTAAAACCAGTTGCCTATTTGAATCAGTTCAAAATGATTCTGATTGTTGTCCACCAACAAATCACAATTTGAGGAAACATTGCCTGACATATCCAAAGAAGATATTCTCTTCGCAAATCCTTGCTCCTTTCTTGAAGGATTAGAAATTTCATAGGAACTGTCAGAATGTTTTGCTCGTGAAAAGGGGAAAACAAGATGTCTAGTTAACTGGGTAGCTTTTGGTTGGCTGTACCCATCTACCGAGGGACACTTGAGAAGTGTGCCCTAGACGTCTTGGTAACTGGCTACTATATTTGCCATGGAGATGGTTGCAGAGATAACACAGTTCTCTCGTTTCCATTAAGCCAGCTTCTGTAACTTTTCAAGTTTTGAAATGTTATTCTGACTCTCAAAGAAGAACACAATCAGTGTGACAATGCTGGTATATTTCATCTGCCTCTGCTACAAACGAACACATTCGGAGGCTTTAATTAAATGGTACTAAAAATCAGCGCAATGATTCAAATGAAGCTTCTTCACTCCATGCAAATTAGGTCCGAGTAAAGAATGAGGCAAATCTATGTTGAATTGAAAATTGGCATTCAAAACAATCTTCTAAAACCCTAAAGAGATCACCTCTGGTTCAGGAGACATGTTCCCATCGTCGTGAGCATAGTCCACAATCCCTAGTCCAACGCTCACGGCTGCGGTTGTGACTACATCCACCACCTGCAACAGGGGGGACGTTGCAGGGACGCTAGCAGCTGCTGCTTCCTGCTCTGGGACTGAAGGAGAAACGAGAGCGGGCGAGGGAAGGGAAGGGACAGGAGAGACCACCGCTGGCAATTGTTCTTCTTCCTGAGCCACAGCAGCTTCTGCCTTCGCATCATCTTTGTCCTCATCTTCATCATCGTCTTCATCATCTATATCCATATCTTCTTCGTCATCGTTGTAGACGGAAAGAAGGGCAATGCCCTCTGCCTTCCGCTTCCCCGCCATTCAGCGGATCGATCGCCTTTTCTCAAAAGGCGACGAGAGAGAGAGCGAGCGAGCGAGCGAGAGACAGAGAGAGACAGGAAAATAGAAAAACAGAGAGTAAAAGAGAAAAGAAGAAAAGAGAGGGGGGGGAGAGAGAGAGAGAGAGAGAGAGAGAGAGAGATAGATGAACCCTAGTTAAGTGGTAAATGGAGGGCCTCAATGTCATTGATGGGTTTGAATCTTTGCCATATCATTGATCCATGTTTTTTGGCCCAGCCTTAGAGGCAGTCCTTTGTAATCATATCAAACATTGCCAGGCAGGGTCCTTTGTGATCATGTCGAACATTGACGTGATTGTGTCCGAAATTAATTTTTGAAATTTTTATTAATTTTTATTTTTTTATAATTATGTTAAGTTGTGGACTTGCCACGTATTTAAAACGTATTTAAGTAAAGGCTGAAGCTTGTTTTAAGGATAATATGTGAAATATTTAGTTTGTTACATTTGCGCTGGCATTTTGTCTGGTGTCCGCGTGGCTTTAGCAGGCTATTTGTCTGGTGTGCGCGTGGCTTTATGCATGGATGGTTGGGTTCTTGGTGGCATGCACGCAGAGCATTTGCAAGGGATGTGGTTCGTGTATTTTGCTCCTCGAGGTCATGGATGCGGCTGAGAACTTCTTTGATCTTGTTTCATGTGCCTGAACGCGCCCAATCTTTCCTTTGAGCTTTGATCCATTTTCAAAATCAATATCAATGAGAAGATTCAGATACACATGATCAACTTGGTATGTGAGAATAGATGTATGTTGTTTTGTTAAAGTTTGTATCCAAAATTTTCAGAAGATTGAAAAATTGTTGATTTGCATAGAGTTGCAAGTGCTAAAATTGGTTTTCTTTCTACTACTTAAGCTACATAGGGGCTCTTCAACATGTGTCTGAGACACGAACACGTTAGAAACAACACAAGATTAGTAAATGACCAATAGACTCTCATGAACCTTTCTTGCTTATGGCATTGACAAATGAAACAAGCGTTTGTATCTATGAAATTTCTTTCTTTCACAATCAGTTCCTCCCCTTCATCTATTGCCATTTAGTCACCTCCATCTTCATATTGTAAAGGTTCAATGGCCAGTCATTGTGGCAGAAGGAATGGCATCAAGAACCACTAGCTACTTCAGAAGCGGGTTTGGGAGTGTCACTTTATTAGGGCTTCCGTCTTGCTCTTTGTTCTGTTTTTTGCAGGAACTCTCCCCATTCCATCAAGAATGAGGAGAGTTTATACCTATGGATCCCCATGGTCCATTCTCAAGACGAAATCCAACCATTGCAAAAGGTGATGTGGCACCAAATTCAAATTTGTTCTGTGTAGCATTCTCGTAAACTCGTGTGTTCTTTTCTCTCAAACTTTCAAATCACTAATATAGCGCTACTTGGAGATGCTCTATGTGCCCTTTGCATCAAAAAAGTTCATATGGAAGCACGTATAGATAGTGCTTGTTTGAGTACGGTCGGAGCCAACCATGTAAGAACTCAAATATTAAATATCACTTTGCTCCACATAGATGTCCACCCAATAAATCAAATATCCGTTCAATTAGCCATAATTAGTCCAATGTGTAGTTCTTAATCGGTCATGATTAGTTGGAATTAGATTTGAAAATTGTTTCGTTCGCTAAATGTATTTTGAGTTTCAGTGTTTGGCCATGGGATGAATCATTGGCAGTATGAGCTAATAGAGCTTCTGATCTACATTAATTAGATTTAAGAATATAGTATTAAGCATTGAAAACAACGTCGGTTTGATAACTACAACAAGTGTATCATTCCATATAGTACTGATGGCCATGACATGATAGAAGTGGACAATTAGACTCTCATGGACTTCTTGAGGCGCTTTATATCTAGGTCCACCCAATGGAAGGCGCTTATACCTAGCGAATGCGTCGGTGCTGATTGCTTGGAGTCAAAAAAAGAATCTGCAAGCTCCTAACAACGAAAAGACTGACTGGATCATGCATGAGTACATGACACATGATGAAAACAAAACTGAGTTACAAAATCTAGAACCAAACTCCACAGACATACACTACAAACCCAAATTTGCAAAATATCTTGCACGACCAAATACCCATGTACATTTATGTTTAGCAGAGTATATTTCATACTATTGTGTAACAAACTCTAGTATTCACAAACGTAGAACACCACAAATAATAAGATTCGTACATTGTAATCAACATAGGGATCCTGAAAACTTGAACAACTACTACTATACAAGCCATTTATAGAATCTGAAAATAACATTACTAAACATTACACAACTTTCAAAGTCGCATATGATTCCCACTATAATACCATCCAAATGAATTCCACCAAATTTATTTACGAGTTCCCAGACCCATGTACCGCTCTTATATCATCAACCCATTCTACCAATACAAACAATTCATCATAAAATTCCATTTCCAATATACATCAACATAATGAACAACAATATAATTACGACATCCAACTTGACATCCATTTCATTCAAAAACTAAATGCTCCACAAACCAATGCCATTACACAAAATAATGGATCAACAATCTTATTTTGAGCATATTATGAATTTAACTAAAAAACAGCGCTTGATTTTTTATGATATCATAAAACGAACATTCCCAGAAAACCTCCTACACTTATTTCAAACGGGTGGTGCAGGCACGAGCAGAACATTCACGATGCTTATTTTAGTTCAAGGTTTATTACGACACTATTATAAATACTATTCAACAAAGATATTAATTTGCCAAAAACTTTGTTGCTACCATAAACCGGCAAAGCTGCATACAACATTAGTGGAACCACCACCCATGCAGCTTTACATATACCTATAAACACAGACAACTTGACATCACTATCTGGTAATAAACTTCATTGAAAACCAATGTCAATGTTGAAGTCTTCTAAAATTGTTATTGGTTTTCAATGAAGACTTCAACATTGACATGTTTTCTTCAAACACCTATACAGACTAGCTCACAACACTAATAAACCAATTCAATCTCCAACAGATAATCACAACACCCACAACAATATACGGAAGCCAACTAGACCATATTTGGACAAATTATTATAACTCAAAATGTTTCCATGGAGTAACTTATTGCTATTGGAGTGACCATTCCCCCATATATTATTTACACACAATATAATGCCACACAAAAATACCCAAAAAACATACATGTGTAATCCTACATTATATTCACACTGGGCCACTTTAAATACAAACCATAATCCCATCAATTCTTCTGTGTTTGAAGACCTTTCAACCTTTCATAGCCGATTTTTGTTTAGCACCTCCTAATACAAAAATATGTACCTACCTTTCATAGACGATTTTTCTTTAGCAACTCCCAATAGAAAACTATGTACCTTCACAAAGGCAGGGCCCTTGTGGCTTGCCACTATCCCTTGTTTAAGTTGTCTTCAGCAACTTAACATGTCGAGCAACGAGCAACATCACTAGGTTTAAATGGGCTTCGATTTCATAAAACCATATGCCAATTGTGCATTGCAAGAGGTGCCAACAATCCTCTCACAATATATAGAGATGTGAGTTCACCTCATAGACAAGTTGTGTGTAATTTGCTAGGTAGGTTAATTTGCAACCTACCTAGTAATGACGTACATCAACACCAATAAATTAAGCTTATAAATTCCTCTTGCTAATGTCGCATTGTTGGAGGCTGATTACACTAGGTAACAAGGATCCGAAGGACCATGATGTGAAGCACATGCAAGTAGGTTACAATGTGATCTGCCAAGCAAGTTGTGGTGTTGTCATGACATCATCAAGAGGAGGTTATGAGCAGGTTATGCCCATATACACTCTTGCTAACATCACAATCCTTTGGAGCATAGTCATGCTCAGTAGCCATGGTCCAAAGGCCCATGATGTCAAGTATGTACGGGTAGGTTACGATGTAATCTAGCAAGCAAGTTGTGGTGTAAGTTGTCTAGTCATTGCTTCAACATCAACAAGTCATATCCATAACCTCCTCTTGTTGACGCCATCATACTTTCAAGCCCTATGACATTAGGTAACAAGCTCAAAGAGACAATAACATCATGTACGTACAAGCAAGTTGTGACCTAGCATGCCTACTAATGATGACATTAGGACCAACAAGTTATGCTCGTAATCTGTTTGCTATTGTTATTGTCCCTTGGAGCCTATAAGTTACTTTGGCTGATCATGCTCCTTTATACACACAAAAATAATCAAACGTACTACTACATGCTGAAAATTCCAAGCCCATAATTTTTAAAATGTGGAAAGTCTCTATATTCGAGATTTTATAAATTGTGAAAATCATCCAAAACTCTACTTTCCTTGACATTATTTCTTGTTTACTTGTTCACTTTGAGCTCGCAACTGAAATTTGTTATAAATAACTATTATAAATAAATAAACCTTTGCAAAATAAAGTTTCTCAAGTCACTAACACACATTACAATACTTACAAAATTGAGTAAAGACCTTACATGAAGTTGGCCACCCAAACTGTAAAAAATCTCATGTAGTGACTTTTGTTGGAAAAATGGTTCCACCCAACTTGGTGTGTACTACTACTACGACCGTCATGTAGTAGTAAGGCACATCTTCTCAAGATAGGATCCAATCCTCTCTTGAATAGCACAATCTAGCAACATGTATGGGTTGGCTTTTAGTATCAATTGGTTTTTTATGAGGTATGATAGTGATAAATGTCATCATACCATAATTTTGTATTATCCTTGAAAATAATAACAAAGCCCATCATTTGGTTCATTTTGCAATTTGTATCATGATCTTGACAAGTAGCCTTGACTCACTTTTAAACTCAAACCTTTTGAATAACAATAACCACCTTAAGATTCATCTGGTAATATTTTGCTTCTCGATTAAATACATTGTGGGTTGACAATCTAAATACAAGAAAAATATATGGCTTGATAGATAAAAACAAAAACCTTGGATGGCAAACATCATTGTCAATGCTTCTCTTTTAATCATAGAGCAGTGCATCGTAGCTCTTGTTAAGATTTTATTTGCATGATACATGGGATTATCGTACTCTTTTTGGTTGTTAGGCTGAGTTAGCCCACATTTCATGTTATAAATAATACATGTGGACATGGAACAACTTTCTACAATCCAATCAAATTAAAATTGGTGCATTACTGATACAAACCATGAATCTATTAGTGCTTCTTCTCGTTCCTTAGTCATTTTTTTTCCTTTGTACAAGTAGTTCATATAAAGAATGTCATATGTGCAAAATGTAAAATCAATTGTATAATACTCAGACATCTTCAAGAAATCAAACTTGGAAATTATTTTTTGTTAATAACTTCTACTTTGGCTAAGTCAATGGATGTTCTTTTTTCAAACACAATTTGCCCCAATAACCTTCTTTGTGTAGTAGATTTGCATTCAATGTGTTAAGGATGGTTCCTTGATTTTGACAGTTGGTGAAGTACTTAGACAATTGTTTGTTGATATAGTCTTCCTCATTACCATGCATGCAAAAATCATCTAGACATATATTCATAAACTTGTTGAGATATTTATGAAAGGTTTTGACATTGCCTTTTGAAACAATGTGGGTGCATTTGATAAACCACAAGACATGATTTTGCATGCAAAGGCACCCCATTCATTAATAAAAACAATTGCATTTTTGTCCTTAGTAGTAGTCTTAGCTTGGCTATACCCAATGAATCCAAGCAAAAAATCTACATATGGTGACTGGTTACGCCATTCGATACATCTCTAAATGGTTAATGGTCCTTGACCTTGGATGAGTTTAACTTTGATAATCGACACATACTCTTATTCTAGCAGTCATTCTGGGCAAAATAATGAGAGGTGATAACCACAATGTTCAATGGCATAAATAACCATCCCCGATGGTCAATGGCATAAATAAATTCAGCCTTAACTAACTTGCACCCCTTCAATCACTTCAAAAAAGTTTTTTTGGACTATTATTTTGTTCACCTCCTGGTAGAATGTAGTTTCATTCACTTGAGCTCCATCTTCAATAGAGAATGTCCAAAAATCTATAAAAAATAATAAACAAATCTTCCTCTCAAATATTTTATAGTTAGATGGATCTAGATGTTATAAGGTTTTTATAGTTATTTGTTGCATGAAAGCTTTCAATATTAATTACTTTTCAATATCTATGGATTTTCTTGTGTCACAAACAATAAACATATTGCTTTCCCGATCATGTGCAACTCTTGTTGCACATAACCAAGGTTTCCCAAGTAACATCAAGTATGAACCATATTTTTTGTAGTTTCATTATCGCAAAATTGCATTGTGAATGGTATATTCTTCCAGCTATTATTTCTATATGTGAATGATGCATCAAAGGACCTTGCATGTATTGACTTAACTTGCTTACATTATAGCTCAAATATGGTCTAGTGATTGTCAAATAGATTAAGGAGCCTTTTAGCTTCCTAAAGAGTGTGATGTCCTCAAAGGATGCTTCATCACAGTCATTAGTAACTTTACAAACTTGCTCCGTAGGGGTGTCAATCCCCTTACAATCTTTCATGCCAAACTTTTCAAGAATGGAAGTAGCATACTTTGTTTGACTTATAAAAGTAAAATCACTACCTCTAGCAACTTCTATTCCAAGTATAAACTTTAGAAGTCCTAGATCTACCGTCTTGAGCTAACTAGACAAAGATGCTTTAACTTTGCTTATGCCTTCACCATCATTTCCTATCAAAATGATATCATCAACATAAAGAACTAAAATGATGATCTTTCCATCATTACATTTGATGTACAAAGAAGGCTCATAAGAGCTCTCACATAGCCATAGAGTTTATAAAATCATGCAACCTAGAGTACCAAGCTCTAGGTGCTTGCTTCAAGCCATATAGGCTCTTGCTTAAGTGGCAAACCTTGTCCTCCTCACCATCCTTGATGAAGCCCTTGGGTTGCAGAATGTATATTTCCTCCTCCAAGTAGCCATTCAAGAAGGCATTGGTCACATCCATTTGATAGAGATTCCACTTGAACAAAGTAGCAATACAAATGATCAATCTAATAGTTACAAGGTTTGCTACAGGTGCAAAAGTTTCTTCATAATCTATGCCTTTAGTTTAAAGAAACCCCATAGCAACCAATCTAGCTTTGTACTTACTTATAGATCCATCTTGATTGTACTTTAATCTATAGATCCACTTACATGCGAGTGGCTTCTTCCCATATGGAAGATGTACAAGATTCCAAGTTTGATTATCTATCAAAGCATCAAACTCTACTTGCATTGCATCTCTCCAAACTTGTGATCTACTTGCATCTTCATAACATGATGGCTCTTCAAGAATTGTGGTTAGAAAAGAGTAAGAGGTAGAAGGAGTTGTGTCTTCCCTTTGCTTCCCTTTCTCAAAGTATGTGAGCCTTGAAGACTCGGCCTTGCTCCTTGTGGATCTTCTCGGCTCCTTTGGAACTTGATTTTGATCTTCCAAAAGATCATTTTCAAGAGGCTCCTCCTCAACTGTTGCAAGATCTTCATCACTTAAAAGACCAGATGCATTTGGAGACAACTTGTAACTTTGAGATTCATCAAATAAGACATCCTTTCTAACTTTTACTTTGCTTGAAATAGGATCAAATATCCATTAGAGGAGTTCTAAATCCAAAAAAGTTTGAAAGACTCTTTTTATATTTTTTCTCAATTTCTTCTTACACATGGACCAATCAAAACACTCAAATTTGAAATCTACGTAATGTAACTTTTTGAGTCCACATTTTGATTCCACACTAAAAAAATGGCATAACTTTTTAGTGGTAAATTCGAATTTAGCGAAGTTTGGTGCATTGGAAAGCGCTCAACAAGGGCTTTCCAATGATATGTTAGATGACATACTTTTGAGCTACGATTAAAAAGTTATGGCAAGTCAAAAGTATTAGTGTTATAATATTTTAATAATATAAACTACATCTTGCACGAATTCTTAAAGGGTCTTTTTGGAGCTCAAAACTCCTCTAATGCTATATCCTTTGTTATTTTCACCATAGCCTACAAGTATTATTTTTAATGAAGTTGCATCTTCTTTCCTTCTAGTTTCCAAAGGAATGTGGACATAACATATACATCCAAACACTTTAAAATCTTTTACATTGGGCTTATTGCCAAACAAAGCTTGAAATGGTGAGATCCCACCAATAGCACTACTAGGAAGCCTATTACATAAGTAATTAGCACAAGTTATGGCCTCTCCCCAAAAAGAGATGGGTAAAGATGCATAAAGTCTTAAAGGCTTTGCACATTCACAAAGGCTCCTATTTTTCCTCTCGACAGCTCTCTCTTAATGCCATTGATCTCACAAAAGTCTCTCATCTTTTTTGGAGATATACTCTCCTCCATTATTACATCCTAAAACTTTAATGCAAGAACTAAGTTGCTTTTCCACTAAAGACTTAAACTTTACAAAAGCTTCATATACAAGGCTTTTCTTAGGCAATAATTCAATCCAAGTGTATCTAGTACAATCATCTATAAAAGTCACATACATTAAAGCACCTCCATTACTTTCATGAGAAAAAGCATGTACATCCGAATGGATAAAATCCAAAGGCGAGGTAGATCTTGTTGAAGATCTCTTGTAGGAATCTTGTGTGACTTTGCAAGGCCACACGCCTCACACACTTTGCCACACTTCTTGAAAGCTTTTGGTAGGCCGAGAGCTAGCTCCTTTGACGCCATGGATTCCATTGATTGAAGATTAGGATGGCCCAATCTTTTGTGCCAAAGCTCCACTTGAGTCAACTCCTCCCTAACCATATTCACACTTTCAATACCCACATTAGCATCCAACTTAAAGAGCCTTCCTTGCTTAATGCCACCAGCTATGCACTTATCACTTTTCAAGAAGGAACACACTCCATTCTTGAAATGTACATCTAGTCCATTGTCCATTAATTGACCAACACTAAGCAAGTTGTTTGTAATGGATGGAACATACAATTGATAGGGATATCGTCTTCATCTGAAAATGGGTCTATGGTCATCCTTCGCTTGGGAGATTGCTCAGCTGATGAGACATTGAACTGAAGACAGTCCACCGTAGCTAGGGCTTTGATCCAATTTACCACATCGGTTTGCGAGTCATCACGTATGACAATTTTCCTCCAACGACGTCTGTCGTCTGACTCCTCATCAGAATGGATGGTAGTAGCAGAGGTTGAAACCATGGCTCTTTGGCAGTCGGTTTCGTAATCAAGGTATCAAAATCGATCTTCATTATGGAATCGCGATTATGTAGGACGATACGATTATGTCCCCAGTCATGAAGAGCTTGGGATGTTCTGTGAGCCATGGTCTACCTAGTAGGACACTATAGGATTCGGGAGAATTAGACAAGTCCAAAACTACAAAATCGAATATGAAACGAATTCTGACTACTTTGGTATGCACTTCATTGGCTATGCCTAATGGTTTCACGCTAGACTGATTAGCTAGTCGGATCATAAAAGGAGCACTTACCATGCAAGTAAGTCCCCATTCGTGATAAAGTTTTGAGAAAATGATATTCACTCGGGATCCTCCGTCGACTATCGCCGCTTCTTTTGGAGATCCTCGATGCTAGATCAGAATGGTCACCTGCTTAGCATCTTTCTCCCATCCTACCCCTACTTGGTGGACTGGTCGTGATCTCCCTACTTCTTCATTTGGCACCAAATTGGTAGGGTGCGCTTATGGTTTCTCACTGCCTGGTTCGTCCAATCCTTTCCAGAGGGTAGGAAACATTTTGAGTAAGGTGCCTAGGGGCATTCTGACATCACGGCTCAATAGATATACTAGGATAGCGATGTGGTCTTTCTTCTTTTCCTTGCTATGGAAATGGACTTCAAAACCCAAATGCTCATTCGCATTATATCCGATTTCACGGATAAGCTGTAGTAACCTAGTATTCACTAGGGAGCGAGGGGAAGTGGTAGGACGTTGATCGTTCTCGCCTTCGAGCTGACATTGGTCTTGCTCTTAGGCTGCCTCTCTAGCCTGATCTAGGGCTTGAGATTCCTTCACCCACTCCTTCATTTGTCTAAAGTTACCTTGTTCAACGGTGGGGTTCAGGTATTCACCTACATACAAGGAACCGGATGATCCACTAGCAGGACTAGTGGTAGCAGATTTGGATGGCTCTTCGTTCTGCTTCTACGCTCTAGTCTGGATGAATACAGGCATCGTAGATGCCTTGGGTTCTCCTACCACACTCATAAAATACAGAGGAGCAGAGACCTCTCCTTGTTTCTCCTTTCTCATTTGACACATGAGATATGGGTGTCCGTACCCGCAATCTCGGCAAAGTGGCACAAAGTTGTCTTGTGGCTTGTTAGGACACTCGACAATTCTATGATTCTCTCTGCATTCGTAGCACTTGATGGGAGCTCTAAGTCCGGTACCTCTAAGCTGATTGGCATAGATTGGCACTAAGTCACCATTCTCTTTGTCTATGGAATGCAATGGAATAGAATCATGTGTTTCCTCTCTAGGGTAGTAGGGTTCTTTGGTCACTTTGACCATGTTCAGCTGCTGAGCAGCTAGTTGCAGATTTTGTACTACTAAACCTTGGGTTCTGGGGAATGGGAGGTAATGCCAATCTAGGTGGTGGTTGGGGTAAGGCACCTTGACGTTGCGCCAATAGGGTGAGATCTGGTGCTGGTCTGGATGCTTGATTCCTGAGGTTATACCGACATTCATTGATATGATTATTGCTCATATTACAAATATGACAATATCGAACAGGTCGCTCTAACCTCTGTCTCAACTGCGGGCACTCATTGCCTGTATGGTTATTAGAGTCGTGTAAACACCAGGTGGATTCTCTCCTTGGACAAGCGTGGGTAGGTCCTGGTTGCATGCCTTTCAGCTTCTAATCGATAGCCATGGTAAGGTCGGTAGTGAGCTTTATAATTTGCCCGTTGCCCTGCATGTGCAACCTCTCTAAGCCGGATATGATGGTATCGGCGCTATTGGATGTTGAGGAAGAAGCATCATCATATAGCTTGTCCTTACGTTTGGCTCTTCGTTCTTTTCTGTGTCTTCGCTCTTGGTCAGAGCTAGCAGAGTCTGAACTAGTGCTCTTACTATCGTCGACTCTCTTAATGGCATCTGCGTAGGCTGCTTGAAAAGACACGTATTTGTCTCTTCGCTTCATTTGCTACATGATTCCCTTGGGTAATCCTGCCATGAACCATGTCAAGACACTATGATCTGGGACACTATCAGGGTCGCATCCGTGCCATGCAATCTCTTGCTCCATTCAATATAATCAAGCAGGGACTCGGTTTTCTTATCCATACGAATTCGTCCAAGTTGCAAGAATGTTTGCAGATTCTGTGTAATTCAGAGTCCCTTCTTCTCTTCACTCAACCACTCGTCCCATCTTGTTGTAGTATAGTTCTCTTTCGCATTCACCCTTCCCACCAAGCTCGAACCTTAAGCTTGCAATAAAGATCCTCAACCCAAAAACCAATCAAGAAACTTGCATGAAACCAACCAAACAAGAACCCAAAACATGCAAGAAATCAAGAACTAAGAGCTATTTCCAACAAAGAAATGCTAAGAAAAGCAAAAAAGACAAAGTGTGAAGATCAAAGCTTATCTACAATATTTACACTTCCAAACAAGAATGCAAATGAAAGACGGATCTTAATCTGTAACTACCTTAAAACATCAAAAAGATCATCCACATCTAGGCTAGATCATCAACCATCTAATTAACCACTGAGAGAGAGAGAGAGAGAGAGAGAGAGAGAGAGAGAGAGAGAGAGAGAGAGAGAGAGAGAGAGAGAGAGAGAGAGAGCTTGGATCTTCCAAGAAGAGGAGGGAGAGAGCGATCAAGAACCAAGAAGTAGAGAGGGAGAGAGAGATGGAGGAGGGGAGGAGAGGAGAGACGAGGGAGGAGAGGCATCAAAGCTCAATAGAGTTTCCTCTATTCAAAATAGTATATGAAAATGGTGTATAATAGGTGCCTTTTTATCTTTGGGGTGGCCCTTGCCCCTTACTTTCTACTGGCTACTTGCAAGGTGAGATTGAAATCCACACCCTTCACAAGAAACGCAAACTAATCTATGGTGTACAAAGAAGCACACCCCACCTAACTACAAAAATTTAGGAACATAAGTTTAACTTAAACTTTGGCTTTTTAATATTATTTTAATTACATGGCCCAAAGTCTAGTTCATTCCAAAATAGATTATTTACAAGTGCTCATTGGGCCATGGGCTTACGTACGCAGGATGCCATGACCCTCGCAACTTATTTCTACTATTTTCAACTAATTTATTTCTTTGCATGGACATACCCCCAACAACTGCAGTGTTGACTCATAAAGGTTGATGCTGCTCTGCCGCATTCTCTTGCCACCATCATACTGTTCAAAACCACATCTTTTAGCCTTTTCCGCGCATCTTATTGTTAATGTTGGCCTACCAACATTGCCCCCTTTTCAATTATGTTGCAAGACCCATTGCAGCACTGGGATTTCCATTTGAATCTTGGACAATGAAAATAGAAGCATCTTTGTCATCTGCTTGAAAGTTGTGTTGTAGGTGGAAAATTAGCATCTTGAGGTTGATCAGGCCAAAGGCCACTTCGTTGTAGAACATAGACAAGGTAACTGATAATAATTCATTGCCATGCTTCATAGATCTATGAGATATCATTGATTCAATCGAGAACTATTTTGAATGCACCTGGCCTAAGTGTTTTGTGACATAAAAACTCTAGAAACTAAAGAATAGGAAAAGATAATAAATTTTAAAAGAAGGAAAAGGTCACTCTAGAATCTTCTCTTTTGAAAGGGCGCTCAAGAAACATCACTAAAATTAGAAAATAAAATAAAAATAAAAACATAAGTTTTGAGGCCCGTAAAAACAATGCTTGGTTTTTTTTTTTTAAATGTAAATACACGAGGTAAGAATCTTGCAAGCATTTTTTTAATTCTTTTTGTAAAAGAAGGATTTGAAAGAAAAAGAAATAAAATCTTTGCTGGAATGTCAACCTGCTTTCAATGGAAGTATTGCAGGTCTGTAAGAGGGTGTTTCATTTGAATAGTCCTTGAGCGTGGCAGATCGGTTGAAAGTAGTGAAGCATCTGCTCATCCATCCATTCTTTAAATAATTTTTCTGTTTTTGGATCTTCCATTTGGCAAGCTGAAGAATGGTCATTTTGTTGTTGCTCGTCATGAGAAAGTTCTTGAAACACTGGTTCCTTGTCTTTCACCTTTTTCGCATTGTGCATTTGGCGTACATGTTTCTAGCATCTGGATTTTTCTTTTCGAATATTGCATTGGTTTCTTCGAACCAAGTAGACTTGAGACATCTTGAACTGAGTATGGCAGACAATGGACGTAACGGACAATCTAAACAAGGGTGCTTTGTTCCACAGTCAACACAAGAGGTGGCAAACGCTACATGATTACTCTGATGAGGACATTCAATTCTACGATGCCTACCTCCACACCCAAAACATCTGACATACGGGATAACTCCATCACCGCGCAAGCGCGGCCAATACACTCGAATCCCCAAACCCTAGCTGATGGCCTTTCTCTACAATTGACCTTGCAATTACCAACTTTTTAGTAAGAGTAGACACATATAAAACATCATCAAATCTTGATTTTTGTGCTTAAAAATATATTTATTACTTCCTACATCCTCAATAACACATTCTCCACCAGATGACACCTTCAAATGCAGCAAAGTAATAGAGATTCTTGATCTTTACTACTGGAAATTGTGTGCACAGGCCGCCTGTGAGAAGGTCGTTGGTGATCAGATAGCTGTTTGCTACAACTTCTATTTGCGCATGTGGTTCCATCGCATCATAGCAAACAACAATTATTCTTCAACGATTGCCTGAAGGCCGTTTGCGAGAAGGCCGTTGGGTGAGCCCTTTTGATCACGCGTCAGGAGCAAGAATCAAGGACTCGTTTCGGAAAGCTGAGGGACACAGAAACATCCTTCAGACGCTGTATTTCTATGAAAAGGTTAGCGATAACAGTTCGTTCTATCGAAGACAAATCTCTTTGGTGAATTACGGTGTGCCTCGGAAGCAGGCTTCAGCTACTAGTCTTCCAAGGGAGAAAAGAGAGGAAAAATCCGTGAAGAAAGAACGAGATTCCAAAAGCACAGTAGAGAGGTGGAGTAGCGCAGGCAGGCTAGAAGTTTTTCAGAGGCTTCGTTCATAATCTACGCTGGTGCTTTGGAGATCTTTGGAAGCACTTTGAAAGTTGAAACTCTTGAAGAGAGCAGAGTAGAGCGCAGACGAAGATTTGCAGATTATGATGCAAAGGCAGAGTAGAACAGAGCTTGGGTGAAGAATTTTGCAGCTTCTAAACATAAACTCTGGTTTAGAAACATAAAAGGCAGAACGAAGAAGGATAGAGGGGTAGCGGAACACAAATTCTTCAAAGAATCTTTACTACAGGTTAGGTCATCCACAAGGCATTGTGAAGCCAGGAACTAGTGCCTGTTATTCAAAGGCAGCGAAAGGATTACGAGATCCTCTAGGTTTTAGGGCACTTTTGACTGTGGGCAAGCTTGTCGCTAGTAGAGGCTACCTTGTGAAGTACTTCCCATCATTTTTAGAATTATAGGATGTACCGTTCCGACTGCTACTACCTGAAGAAGTTCTCTATCTTGGGAGCAAAGGAGCACCAATAGAGCTTTCACAACATTTTTCCGGAATCTATTGCAAAAGGTTTACAACGGCCGACGGCTCCATCAAAGTTAACGGCATTCCGTGTGAAGAAAAATAAAAAAAATATAAAAAAGATCTCGGTTCAGTTGGTGAGGTGATCCATCACAGGGTTCCTTTTGTACAATTGTTCTCATGGCCTCGGACATCTCCCTGCTTCGTCCTCTCAGTCTCAAACGACTTGCTTCAACTGTATCTCCCCCTCCTAACTCCCCTCCTCGTTGACGTCAGGCTGTGCTGGGTTCCTCGCTTGCCACAACACCCTCTATTCCTCTTTCGCCCTCCTCTTCCCATTTAACCCCTCACTTGGTTGTGAACCTCCTTTGACCCTTGTTGCATTGCCTTCTTAACCCCCTGAACGGGTTCCTTGCCATGCTTGTGGTCGTTTCTTCTCTCCTAGAGGAGGTCTTGCCCTTCACCAGCGTTCTTGCCCTACGCTGCTTTAGTCGTCTCAAAATCGCCCTCCTCTTTCTGCACCCCATTCGCCCTCTGCTTCAGCTTGGTCTTGGATTTCTTCCCTTGACGTCCTCGGAGCTTTTCACTTGGGCTTCCCTCGTCCAAGGCTCCACTTTCATATTCCCCTCGCTTTCCATCGTGAAACTCAAGTTGCAATGCGCCTCTTGATCGCTTGGCTATTGACCCCTTTGACATTGCGACTTGGCATCTGTTTCTTCTTTTTCCCCTTTGGTGTCTAGTCCTTCCTCCGAGGGGTGGTGGGGATGCTGGTCATAGAGAAACTCGTGCTCGCCTTCGTCACTTTCTATAAGGAGACTGGAAAATGCTTCATGATGAACACTTTGCACGTTGTCAGGCACTTGCTGCTCACAACTCGCAGGACTCTCAACCTCAAGGCGTCCCACCTCTCCACCGTCGCCTTCGTCGCACTCTGCATCTTGGGCAAGTTGGTGAGTATTCTCGTGCAACTCGAGCTTTAGCTCCTCTCACACCCGTTCCCACTTCTGCTGATACTGTTGCTACTCTCCAAGCTCTGTATCCTGCTTCTGAAGGCATTCTTCTCTTGTTTGTGGAGGACTTTGTGTCTGATGTTGACTTGGTGCTTGATCGTGATTCTTTCTCTCGTGCCTTCCATCGTAGTCCTCGTCTTGTTGTTGGTGGTCCCTCCGGTTTAGTCTATGAACACCTTCGTGATTGCTTTCCACCTGAGGAGTCTGCTAGTGGCTTTGTTCAACTCTTTTAGGTCTGCTTTTTAATTGCCTTTGGTCACATTCCTTCTTCTGTCGCACGTCTTTTGTCTACGTCTCATTTGATCACCATGTCTAAAGCCTCGGGTGGCGTCCGTCCCATCGCTATTGGTGAAGTCCTCCTCCGTCTTGTTAGTCGCTCTATCTGTTTTCCGTTTCAACAGATTTTCGTCTCTTTTCTCTCCCCTCATCAGTTTGGCGTCTCTACTCCTGTCGGCTGTGAAGCTGTCATTCATGGTTTGTGTGCCACCCTTGATCTTCATCCTGACTAGGTTGTTCTCCAAGTGGATGTTTCCAATGCTTTTAACTCTGTTTCTAGAGCTACGATCTTTCAGGAGCTGCGTGCGGCTGGTGGTGAGTTGGCTCAGCTTATCCCATTTGTGCGGTTGTTCTATGCTACTGAGACTCTTCTCTTTTATAGTCACCATGTGCGGTATAAAGTCCTCAAAACAGGATTATAGTCTAAGGATACCATACAAAACAACAACACATGGCAACCGGTGGAGGTTAAACCAACCCAACCAAACCTAGATCGTAAGGATCTAGCCCCCAAGCTATGGATCAATCAGAGTCATGGAAAGAGGAGTCATACCAGCAACATGTAGCTACTCATCACAAATCAAGCATCCACTAGTGAGAGCCCAGCATGTACACTTATACCCTCCAAGGCCCATGCACCACTAGTAGTGCACTGTGACACCTCACTGGACACCTCTGCAACCTGTCTGGGCCACGTCATCCAGTTCCCTAATGACTCACTGATAGACCCGTACCAACTCCTCCACCATGTGTTTAGGCCTACAACCATTAATTATGACCACATACACATAAGGGCCCCAATTCCCTTATAGTCACAATTAACTTACGGGTTGTTGGTCTACCGATCCCTAGCGTGGACACACTACCCGAGACCAGTCATGGGCATGACATTCTTCCCCCCTTATTCAAGTTCTGTCCTCAGAACTTAAAACTGGAAAAGTTCCTCCTTAAGCTTCATTCCTGTTCCCAGGAATCGTCATCGTCTGTACATCCCTTCCATCGAACCAGATGCTCGGTAATTAGTTCTTATATCCAAGATATTTTCGGGTTCAAGACGAGATCTCCACCACCATGTGTTTAGGCCTACAACCATTAATTATGACCATATACACATAAGGGCCCCAATTCCCTTATAGTCACAATTAACTTACAAGTTGTTGGTCTACCGGTCCCTAGCGTGGACACGCTACCCGAGACCAGTCATGGGCATGACACTGGGGATCTTTCTACTATCCAGTCTGCAGCAGGTACTCGTCAAGGTGATCCTTTGGCTGGTCCTCTTTTCGCTCAGGCTCATTTCCGTGCACTTCGAGCTTCTGTAGAGGCCTTTCCCTCCTGCTTATTTCCTTCGGTTGCTGATGACACTCATATTGTTGGTCCTGCTCCTATGCTGCCCCGCTCTGAGCAGCTGGCTTCTCTTGGTTTGTCTATTCAACCTCGCAAGTGTTCAATGTGGTCTCCAGCAGGTCTTCCCTCGGACTTTGTTCCTCCTCAAGGTTTCCTTGCTCCTTCGGATGACATTCGCATTCTAGGTGTTCCTTTTGGGTCTGCTTCCTTCAGCTCTGCTTTTCTTGGTGAGGCTCTCCAGGAGGATGTTGCTCATTCAGATCTGCTTCCCCGGTTGGGCGACACTTAGGTCATGTTTGGCATTTTGATGTCTTGCTTTATCCAGCATCCTTCTTATCTGCTGCGGACTTTCCCCCCTACTCCGGACTTTTTGCATCTCCTCTCTTCCTTTGACAACTCTCTTATGGATGTTTTTGGCCACCTTTTGGGCCTAGGTTCTTTGGAAGGTGTGTAGACCCTTTCAGCTTGGAACCAGGCTCAGTTACCCATTTCTTGTGGAGGTGTGGGTCTTCTCTCTACGGTTTCTTCTACACCTGCAGCTTTTCTTGGGAGTTGGGCTCTTGTCGCCCCTGCTTTGTCTTCTCGGTTCCTTTCTGGCTTTTGCCCTCTCTTGGCAGATTACATTGCTCATGTGGATAGCGGTTCTCTGCCTTTCCACCACCTCCTCATCGCTATGCGAGAGCTCCTCCCCCTCTCTGCCCAAGCTTGTATCCCTCCTTTTGAGAAACTCCTCACTTTCAGTTCGGATCACCTGTAAGACCCTCTTTGAGCGCTTGCACAAGCATACCCTTTCCAGCATGCTCTCTGAGGCTCCTTTCGCATTGCATCGAGCTCGGCTTCTTTCTTGTGTGGGTCTGGGGCTTGGCTGTCAGCTCGGCCTGTTATTCCTTCCAGTTGTCTTCAGCCATCTTCACCACTGCTCTTCGTCTTCGCTTGGGGCTTCCTCATCTTTCAGTCTTGGGTCTCTCCAGGTGTGTTTGTGGTCACCCTATTGGTGTTCTTGCTATCCACCTCCCCTGCTGTCCTTCTGGGAGTGAGCGCACAGCTACGCATGATGTTGTCAGAGATGCAGTGGCCGCTATAGCCAGAGATGGAGGATTCCATGTTCTCAAAGAGCAGTCTCATGTACTTCCTTCTTCCACGTCCCACTCTTCCCGCTTGACATTGTCCTCTCTCGGGATGGGCGTACTTTGGCAGATGTTGTTGTTGCTGATCCCACGCGTGGTGACCTATTGCCTCGCTCTGCCTTCACACCAGGAGAAGCGACAGGCGTGGCAACACAAGAGAAGGAAAAAAACCACTCCGACAGGCACCCCATTGATGCTTTCCTTCCCTTGGCTATTGAGACTTATGGCACCTTGCATCGACGCTTTGAGGATTTCCTTCACATGTGTTCTCATCAGGCGGCAGAGTGTCAAGGTATTCCTGGTTCTATTCTCGTGGCTTCTTTCAAACAACATGTTTCCATTGCCCTACAATGTGCTCAGGCCCTATCTATTCTACAATGGACGACGGTGGCTGGGTCTGCTACATCTCATCTCCCTTCATTAGCCGACTCACCACCTCTTCACCTTTCTGATCTACTGCAGTCAGTTGGCAGACTCCCACGGACATCATCATAGTTTATGCACTTTTATTTTTAATGCCAAGATTTGGATTAATCTTAACTTTACTACAAGCTTCACTCTTGTTTGATCATTCTTTTGTTTAAACTTCCCCTTCGGGGGTGTATATATCTTTTTCATCAATGTACCCACTACTTTTTCCTATGAATAAATGCACCAGGGTGTTCTCTCGAAATAGAGAAGAAATACTTCTTATGACTAGTTGTATGAGAATTGGCATCAATACCTATCCATTGTGGACCTAGGAAACAACACAAGAGGAGATCATAATAAGTGAGTTTTCATTAACCTCATTGATGAAGTTATCTTGCTTATCCTAAACCTTGCAGTTTAAATAGATCACAAAAATCCATTTATGCCCTTTGATCTTTGGCTTAATTGGGAAGCACATCTAGCATCGTTACAAATTTAGAAATGAAGCATCTACTACACATAGAAGATGTAAACTCAATAAGAAATTGTCAAAATCACTTATGTAAGTTAATTTATTGTTCATGTCCGTACAATAGCTGTACTACAACATTACTCACACGTGAGAACTCATACAAGAAAAATAGCATTCTATATACAAGAATCCACTATATTATCACAAATATGCAAAAAATGGATGTAGAACCTAAAGAGATATCTTCCATAAGAATGAATGAGAGAAGAATGAGAGAGATTAAATGCTCCCATGCTTGTAGCCCATTTATAACAGCCCCTTTCCCTATTTCAATGCTCTTACTCAAGGTTATCAACTTATGGAAGGTTCTAGTACTCTTCCAAACCCTAGATCTAAAATGACTAGATTCAATACACATGAATAAGCCAATTACAATAGGTCTATATGCGACCTTATCAACATGACTAAGTTTTAAAAAATAGAAGATCCACTATTCTAAATCCTTATTAACTTTATAAAGTCTATCTCTAAATTTAAAATGCATATTGGCCTCAAAATTGCCAAATAAACTCAATATAAAAAATCTTAAACTAGTTGACAATTTTTCACACTCCCTCTTCAACTAGTTTACCACAAAACTTTGATCCATCTTAAGAATGATCTCCATTCTAAGAATAGACCTTCTTTCTATGGTTTATTAATAGCTTTCTTAATTGATATAGGGAATAGTGTCCACATTGGATGCTTCACTATTTCTTACATCAATTTTACATATCAATATGTAACTAGAACATGACGAACCAAACATAATGTAAATGCAATGATTCCTCCATCCCCCTCACAACGTTGGAATGAAGATAAGATGATGTGAAATATTTTTACAATCAAATCTTGCCAATTTTGGCTATTTTTGGACAATAACATGACTAAATCTCCCTCACACTTTTTGATGTACTTTCAAGACCTGTAAAACAAGTTTAGAGGACCTGATTTCAGCCTAGATTAATTAGATCTCATGACCCTATGTCAAATCTAATCAATGGCACTCAATCTTGGTAGCTTATCCTAAGATTTTCACCAAAAATTACATCAAAAGCTCACAAATTGAATTTCTTTGGATCAAATGAATACCATGCATTAAATGCAGGTTCAGAGGTGCCCACACATGTGGACAGTACGATCAAATCTCCTCACCAAAATCAAGATTCTAGCTTGCCCTCTCAATACTAGTTTTTAGCACGAAAACTTGCTAAAAATGAGTTTGCATCAGATCAATGGATTTTGCTCTTGTACTTGGCTCTGATACCATGTGAAAGTACTGTACTTTAGGACCATAAATGGATCTACAAAAGATCCACAAGAGTGATTGGATGCTTGCTTAACAATCTATCAAAAAACTAGACACAAAAAGGTTGATCTAGATTGGCAATTTGACAAACAACAAGCATTAACAATCAAAAGCATTGATCAACATTGAAATCTGAGCCCACACGTGTGTACTACAGGCTTTAGTACGGCCTTCAAGCTTAGAATTTGAGATTGCCAATGAGCTCCAAAAAGATTCTATCTTCTCACTATGGGAGCTTGGAATACATAGCAAATTCGACTTCCTTCTTGAAGTAGGTGGATTTCTAGCATGTAATAAGAAAGTTAGCTCACTCTTCTTGCCCTAAAATGAAACCCTAGCCTAGATCCTAGAGTTATGCTTGGTAGGTAGCTAGTTGGTCAAATTTTCACCTTAAACTTAGGTGTAGGTCCTAGTAGGGACGACCACCAAATAGACATGACCAACTCTCTTGACTTGACCTAACCTACATTAGGAGTGGGTTGCCATGTGGCATTTTGGCCATACATGTGTGGAACCCAATTATGTACAAAATTTACACTATTCTTCATGGTTTTTGATCAAGCTAGATTTGCCAATTTTTGGCAATTCTTCACACAAAATGCTTTCAGTAAAAAGTAACGGAAAGTGATCCTTTCGGGTCACTTTGTTCAAAACCTTGAAATTCACACAAATTCTCAACTTTTCGCTCTTTTTAGGAACAATGACAATTGGTGACTGGGCCATCGTAAACATCTTTCGATTTTGGCACTTGTTCTTCAGGTTCACGATGTGCTTTTGGTAACATAATAACCACATCATCCAAAGTATAGCGTTTGAAATGCTCTGACATATCATGTTGTACTTCATCTGATTTCTATTTTTGAAAAAAATTAGCTTTGGACCTTCGTTTAACTTTCTTGGTAGGAATCGATCGTGGAGGTGATGACTTCCAAGAAGATGGATTCTTCTTTGAAGGTGATGACTTCTTGGACGATGATGTCTTGTGAGAACTCTGACTTAAAAAAACATCCTTGACTTTCCCTTTGCCTTTATCCAATAAAGGTGACAAATTCTTAGAATCAACCTTTTGAGGTGGATTTTCCCATTTCAGGACCGTATTATAATGTTGCTTAGCTTGTTTCTTCGTCATTGGTCCTATAATCTTATCTTCATTCAATATAACTACTTTTGACAGTTTTATTGTTGGTTCATCGGAAATATCACGTACTCCAAATCTGGTAGGATCCATGTGATTTAGAATTTGCTCATCCGTAAGTTCTACATTGTTATCACAAGTCAAGGCATGACTTACATGAATGAGTTCATCTTCAATCAGTGGATCTGGTATGGGTTCCGTTGATACCTAAGCTACATTCAGCACATTCAATGGGAAAGTGATCGGTGTATCCAAAGTTTGATCTAGTAATGAAATCTCGCTCAACTCAGACTGATTATCTTGTTGACACATATAGCCTGTTGTACAATCAATTGTTGCAAGAGCTTGATTCTAGTTGACAGTATCGGTTTGAGAGTCATAATGAACTTCCAAATTTTTTAACTGCTGCACTAATACTTCTTTTTCTTTTGGCACCGATTTAAGAAATTCTCCCAATGTAGTATTCATCTTGCTAGACATAATATTCATGACTAATTCTATTTGCGACGCTTCTGGTTCAGTCATCTTGAAGGGTTCTTCATGATGATGTAACTGAGTATTAAAATCTGTTCGTGGATATTCGGTGGCTGCACAGGTGAAGAATGGACTTCGGCTGCAACTTTAGCGGTTTCAATCTCCTCTTCTTCTTGCAAATGTTCAATCCACTGCCTCATATCATGATATGTCTTCTTTTCTGCATGGAGATTTGGATAGACTCCAGATGTTGTTGGTATATCAGTTAATGGTATAGAATTAGTAGGTACTAGATCTACTATAACTTCTTTTTGCTTCTAAGCTCTGGTAACTACCATCAAGGGTATACTTGGTTCAAGTTGAACTGCTGGTCTTTGCTTGATTGTTATCAAATTTACAAGAGCTGTAACCAGTGGCAGTTTCGATCTTGTTGGACACTCCTTGTAGCATTGTCCATAACCACATTCATGACAGAATAATACAAATTTGCCTTTGTTTGGACATTCTGCAACTCTGTGATTTTCTCCACATGCAAAGCGATCATTACTGTAATTCCATTGCTCGTTACCTTTGTAAGGTTTTGGTTCCATCAGATTAGTAGGAGGAGAAGGTTGTGTTGCTGGAGCTGGTAAAGCTAGTCACTCTAGATATCCAAGAGCAAATTGACGAGGTTTGGCTGCAGGATCCTTTCCGTAAAGAGGTTTCCAATATCCCATCTGGACATATAGTTGTTGGATAATCCGAGGATTAAAGTGGCAATAAGCAGTCTCATGATCAGGTGAATTGCATAGATGGCAAATACTGGTTGCCATTCCTTTTTTCAATTGTGGACATTCGTTCACTATGATGGGCAATTTTCAAATGGTACCATTTCTCGCTTTCCCATTTTAATTTTACTTAGAAGTAGAAAAGGGTCTTCCATAAACTTTCGAGGTTTGAACCGTGTGATAAAGGCTCGTTTGACAGTTTCCCAATCTGTATGCTCAGTTTCATCTTGATTATAATACCAATCTTGTACTGCACCCGTTAAGGCCATTGGAAATAGCTTAAGTTTATCTTGAGGAAAAACTTCGCCATAAACTTCACAAAATTCTACATAGATTTGGAGAAATATGATTGGATCATATAATCCATTGTACTTGGGTAGATCCAATCGGAGTGATCTTCTAACAATGATTGGATTGACTTCTTGGGAAACAGCTCCAAGAGCAGCCATTTTTGCAAATTAAATCAATCAAACAATGAGATTGGATCTAGATTTTCATTCAAACAATGAGATTGGAACTAGATTTTCAATCAGAATCTATCTTAGTCCAGATCTGCAAAATTTCTTTCACTCGACAATAATCAAATTTTTGAATTTTGAAAAAAGATCTATGATCAAGCGATCGACACTTCTAAGAATGACGAATTCTCAGAATCAGCATCAAATTGTAACAGAATTATTCAAAAATTTGACCGAGGCTTGATCTGGAAAATGAAACCTAAAAATAGTACTGACGAATGTTTTTACGACAAAGGTTGACTCGACGAAGGTTCTTCAGTGCTATTTGAAGTAAAAAATCTTTGATCAAGCTATTTTTTGACAAATTTGGTGAAACTAACCTTTCCCGAACTCTCAGATAGTGAATCTGACTCAAATAAGGCTAGGGTAGAACTGGAAAAGGTTCTTTATGCACACAGATATGGTTTTTGTAGTTTGGCGAGGGTAAAAATAGAGATTCTTCTAGATTCTAACAAAATGAATGTTTGTCGAACTCAAAATGGTAACTTATTATAAATAGAATCCTCAGAAGTTTCAGCGAAGGTTACAAATGTAATACCATTATTTTTACAAAAAAGAGACTTTTTTGACAAAAAATGGACAATATGGCACGTGGCCTCTACTTATCGTTCGCCGAACTCACTGATGAACCAAAATAGTAAGTCAGACTAACATAGACTTTGGCAAAGGTTTCTGGCAAATTTTCTTTCTGGAAACTGAAAATTTTATAAAAAGGTGTTAAACTCTTCACAAAAATTTATCCATTTCTAGATGAACAGTCACTTTGACCTTCTATTGTTAAAATTAACATTCGCTGACCTGGCAGTAAATAGATCTGAATCACACCTATGCATAGTGATTTGGACGAACGTTTTTTTTTGGTATGGTTTTGGGTGTTTTTTGGTGTTTTATGATGGTTTTTCTGATGTTTCTAGAAATCTGCTGGAAAGGAATGTTCGCTCTTCAAACTGAAAATTCTATGATTAAAATCGAAGGTGCTTGCTACTCGGCGAACGTTTCCTGAAAGAGGATAAAAAGTTATCAGATCTGATGACAATTTTGTCTCCTTTTGACCAAAATCTGGCAAATTTGACCGATTTTTGTTGTTGTTTTCTAGGATCTTAAGAGTAGTGATCTAAATAGCTTCCCTTGTTCAATAATCAGATTAGATTTCAAACAAGAAACATGCTGTAAACTGAAAAATTAGCGTAGCTCCCCGAAAACGGCACCAAAATTGTAGTGGGTTTATTTGCTAGCCTATCCTCAATCCAGGATCCAAGCAATCTAGCATCAAGGAGATGAAGTTAGTTGTCACGCGTATCTCAGACTTCAGCATGAGTGGAGAATCCACATTTAACTCTAACATCCATTAACCCTAAGCATTAACACTACACAATTAACACTACGATCCACAATGAGAAAATATTTGCTTCTCTCTCTCCCTTTCTCTCTCACAAAAAAACATAAGAAATAATAATTCCAATAACATTCAAATCCAACAATTAGCAAAATACAACAAAAGCATAAGAGGTGAAGGAAAGAGTTAGAGAGCAAGGACATTCACGAGTCCATTCTATAAGAGAACCAATCTGCTTGTATTGAAATGAAGATCTAAGCATCAGGAGCAACTCGAGTTTGTCCCTATTTATAGTGGAGAGGAGGGCCTTGGCCTCAAAGTCCTATTGGCCCATTTCTACCTCCCTAACTATTCATATTTAAAAAAGAGTGGGAACCCATTTAAAAATTTGAGGGAACCAATTTGAATTTGAAATTAAACCAATTTTGGTGGGAGACCCAACTTTATTCACTAACTTGACATTTAGGCCCTGCGACATTAAAAGTCCCACTAAAAGACCTAAAGTCCTTTTATTAACTTGTAACTATTCAAATAACTATGTGATCATCGGGTTGGACTTACACACGCAGGGTGCCAAATCCCTCTCACTTATTAACTAGGGCTAGGGTTGCCTTGGGATCTGCAAACCCTCCAACATGTAGCTCTTGGAGGAAATACACCATATTCAAGAAGCCTAAGGTTGATCACCTAAGTGTCTTTGGAGGTTCTTGCTTTGCACATATTCCCTTGGAAACAAGGAGGAAGGATGATCCAAGCTCATGGATCATGGTTGGATGCTTATCCACCAAGGAGGCCTATAAAGTCTTTATACTCTCTATTTCAAAAGTGATTAATAGTAAAGAAGTCATATTTAATGAAGATCTACATTCAACTTTGGAAGGGGCCCAGCTCAAGGCATCTCAAGATGCATCTCAAATCATATCTATTGAAGATTATCAAGATGTGATGAGGTCAAGGTTTGAGGAGGAGCCTCCTCAGCATATGATTTCAAGGGGATCTTCAAGATGGATTGTCAAGTCTTTATGGCTCATCTTTCATGGTAAAGAGAGGCAAGTTTCAGGTGGTATTCACTTCAACATTCTCACTTATGCTTCTCTTCCATTATTTGATACACTATCTTGCTTTATTGAGATTTCTACATCTCAAAGTTCAAGAGAGACAATACTAGTTTTGTATGATGCCTATTATATGGACATATTTTTTGTCATGAAAGGCTTAGATATGTTTCCAAAATTCTTTGAAAGCAAGAGATAGTGTTATCAAAAGTATGCTCTTGGATTTCGTAAGAGCAAGATTGAGTTTGATACTCAACTTTGAAAATCATGTTTTGAGACAATTTGTGAACTTCTCTTGAGATTAAGTGAAACATCCAAAGAGGACACTTACATCCTTGAGCAAGTGTTTAGTCTCAAAAAGATCAAGGTTGCATTTGATTTCAAGATTAGATCCATCATGAATAAAGTTCATAGTATGTGGACTAGTAAAGCTAGTATGCTGAACCTTGAAGATCTACACTTTTGCTCATCTTATGATCTTGATCTCTATGATCTTTGTGATATTTATGAGGCATAGAAGCCTCAGATTTCCATCTCTATGGTGCAGCCATCTTCATGAAAGTTCAACTTTCAAATCAAAGATCATTATCAAGCATGGAGAAGGCACATTGAAATAGTGATAAATTGGTGGAGTACTCTTCAAAGATATTGGCAAAAGATTTCTACCAAAGAGATCTTATCATGGATTTGGTGAGATGTTGCTATGATGGATCCTTTTGCTGGTTTTTTACTTCATGATCCACTCAAAAAGTTTCACAAACTTCTCAAATGATTAGTACCTTTCCAAGCTACTTTTTGAGAAATGTGAAAAATTGGCAAAAATTTAGCTTGGCAATTTCATGTTTTTTATGTTTGTGAGTACATTTCACATGTGTGGAGCATGTTCCCACATGTGTAAAATAGTTTTATCATACGTGTGCATAAACTTTCATCTTAAACAACATATACTTGCATTGTAAACAACAATAAGACTGAAATAGAACATTGGATTGAACACATTTTCTAATGTGAAAGTAGAAGCTATGAATAGTACTTGACCTTCAAGGAGATATATATATATATATATATATAGGTTTATTGATAAAGTTTTTAGAATGTTAAATTACCCGGCTTATAGATTTCATTTAGCACAAATATGGTTTTTCCACTACACATTTGTCCAAATTCATATCAGAATTCAAAATGTCAGATTGCTGTTTCAGTGGGTGGTGTCTCAAAAGTGTTGAGGGCATGCTGTATCAGGATAGCAACAGCACGACGACTTGAAATTTGTAAGGGGATGATGCTCTCTCACGGTAAAAGCTATGTAGTGAAATGAATTCCAGGAAGTATGCATGACAGCTCAAATATCAAGCCAATAGCAAATTCAATGCCAGCAATCATTTTACAGGTGAAACCATGAAAGGACCATAAATATTTCAGCAATTAAATTGAAACACTCATCACGTATAGTAATAACAAAGCCCCATTCTTTGAAACTATTCCACTTCTGCAAGTATGAGCTCTAATAAATGTTGTATTCCTATTGCTTTTTCTGTATGGGCAGAAATAGTAATTCATACAACTTCTTGTTATCTGGTTTCTAAATACAATTGCGAAATCAGAAGCAGCACGATTGAGTGTCAGGAAGTCCAAAAGGATGCCATTATTTATGCAGACAAATGTCATATATTAGATCAGGCTTGAGAATAAATACAAGTTGCTAGCATATACTTTTGTAATTAATTTAAACATTGGTGAAATTTAAGAGGTGATGAGATTGTAAGATTAGCTTGATCTCTTACTATAAGAAGGTGCTGTATCTTGAAATTTTTGCATGAACGGGTTCTCCAATGCATGAAAGACCAATGGCTAATGCCAGCAGTAAAAAGACAAAACGACAAACATTCATAGTCAGCTTGCCAAAGTTCCTGAACCTTATAAAGTGCAATTGAAGTACTTTTTTTCAAAAATCAAACACGGGGGCCATTGACCCGCACATGTCCAAGCATGTAAGATAACCAAAGTGTCAGGTTGCAGCATTTTATTGATTTGGCCACTTATATCGATGCCTTTTCATGATAAAAGCTGGCTTAAGAGCAAAAATGCACGTTAGGATTTCACACGTAGCTACACAGATGTACTCAACATGGATATTGATTAATACTTCAAAAAACTTTCAACTCAAATTTGTTATATACTGATGAAGCAGAATACTTGCATGGATTGTTAGAAATCTGCTCTGGAGCTCGTGCAAAGTGAATAAGTAAGCTGTGATTATTACTTTATTTCATGTATCTCTAATGCATTGCAGCTCACACTACCCAAGAGGCCATCCCAGACCATACTCCATTCAAAATTAGATCAATTCTCTACTGACAAGGCTCAATCAGAGCATGCCATTAGTTTGTTTTACAGGCTATTTCAGTTTGAGCTTCTAAGACTGTCTGATTCTGGTCCTCCAGTAAATCCGGAGCATAACGCTGTGTCAGTAACTTTAACTTGTCGCCAAATGAGATATGTGAGGACTCCCCCAGATGTCTTACCATGTGCTTCCACCTCTTCCTACATGTCAATCCTGACCTGTAGAGAGATCAACATTACACAAGCATTCAGCTTAATGCTCCAGTCTTGCAGAATGAGAATGGAGAATGAATTCTGCAATTCTAAGAGTACAAGGGCATGAAGTAAGAGACATAGTTCAATGGCAAAGGTATATACATTTCAAGCGTAATTTCACAAACGTTTTGTGTATTGAATGCCTGTTACATTTCAGATTTATTTTTGGAAGCAGGCAACTCAGATGGGAAGGAGGGATGTTCCATTTTGCTGCAATGACCAGGGGATGATAGGAAGGAGAAAGGGAGGAAAGGACTAGGTAGCAAAGGAGGGAAACAGAGAAAATGGCAAGAGTAGCTATTACGAGCATTTGAACAGGGATGGTGTGAGGGAGGTGAGAGAGGAAAGGAAGGGGGGAGGGGGGGAGGGGGAGGTGAGAGATGCAGCCAGTGGGCAGCAAGAGACAGAGGGAGTGTGAGAGGAAATGAAGTGAGGGAGGCAGCAGGGAGTTAGCAAAGAGGGAACAAGGCGAGGGAGATAGGTTAGAAAGATTTCCTTATTTAGAAAATAAACTATAACATTCTTGAAATTCTCCAAACATAGTTCCAACCAAGTCTTGATTCTATGGTTTTTGAATTTAATCTAATAGATTCAAAATAGTTCCAAATCCAAATCTCGATTCTAATATACCAAAATCTTGAATATTTTCCCAATTTCTCCCAAAGATTTTTCAAAATTTTGGATTTTTTTTTCATTGTTGACAAGAGGTCAATTTGGAATCATTTGTACCTCCTGATTGTAAGTTGCTGAAGTTTTGTAACTAGCTATCCCTATGAGTGTTAATACTTCCCAAAGATGCAGCGAATTGCAATTCTTTGGAATTGCAATTTGCGAATCGCGATTCTGCGAGCCAGAATCTCGATTGTTTTTAGTTGAAAAAAAGGAAATTTACTAGTGAATCCCTAAAATCCACACAACCTTGACAGAATCTTACAGGCATTGTTGCACCCACACTGGACCACATTGTACCCATTCGGCAACCTACATAAATGAACTGCCTTTGAAAAATGCTTTAATTTGATACCCATATTGCCAACCCAAATTTTTTTTTTTTCTCAGAAACGCTCCCCCATTTCAGAAAAGCGTTTCTGAACACGTTTCTAGAAACGTGGTGCAACTATTGCCCACCAAAAAAAAAAAAAAAACAGGTGCCGTGGGTTAAGGCACCTACAGCACCCATTTCTTACCAGGTGCCATACCACGGCACCTGGAATTATGATATATATATAGTCTATAAATTATAAAACATTTAGTAAACTGTTGAATTGAATTGAATTGTTACAACAGTTTTTGTGCCTTTGATAAGGCATCAACTTTCTCCAATATATCCACGATATGCAATTTTACAGTTTATATCTTGTAGCAACCACATTAGTTTAGTTTTCATTTTAGCATATGATGCTGTTTTAGCCCACATTGGAGGCAATGTTTTTGAGTGCGAAGTATTGATGACATGCCTCAAAGGACACCTGGCGCACTGGAATGCATTATTTCCCTCCAAAAACTTGCCTCTCTTACTATTCAAATTATGCGTTTGGGTTTCTTAAAAGTTTCCTATAGGATTCCCAAAGAATTATAAATAGGCATTGAGGACACTCATTTGAGAGCTGATTATTCAGTTCCTTGGCTCTTTGTGGAAAAATTCAACTACTTGTATGACTTTGTATCTAATTGGGTTTGGTGATCTTCAGTATGGAGATCAATAATCGCTCATCAATTGTAGTCATATTTATGCTTTAGGTGGTACCATAAATGTGATTGTGCTCATGAGTTGGACTTGCCATCCCTTTAGTTTGGAGACCAGTAGGTTTTCTCTACAAAATAGTCATTAATGTCGTTGCCTCATAGGACCTTGTCTTCATGCCTAGTGGAAGTTGATATCAGCAAATTAATTTCTTCACATTTTTTGCAGAAGTTTTTTTATCCTACACTCAAGCGAGGTACAAAAGTCGGAGTGAGCATTATGCCCATTTCCTCATCCCTGATGGGAAAATGTACCCACAGAACTTTGACAATAAAAAAAGTTGTTCAGGGTTCAAGGAACAACACGGTAGTAAAACAGTTTCAATTGAAAAGATTAGTGGAATAAGAAAACACTGCTTAAGGATTTTTTCTCGCATGCATCACAAACTGCATCTTTGGATTTAATTCCTCCATAAACACAAAGTAAATCACATATTACTTTCATTCCCATCATATGAACCGGCCTTTCATTTTTGAAAAAACAAGCACAAATGCATTAAATCAACATAAAGTTCATTCATGGGATCTAATTCAACCTGTGTTGCAGCAATTTATGCCATTCAACTGCTTCCTCATCATCTGCACCCGACTCAAGTAACCTGATGGAGAAAAAAAGTAATCAGAATGATTTGATAGAATAAATAAATGCACACACACATTTCAGTGACGACTGAACAGAAAGAAGCTAAAAGCATGTGACAAAAACTTGCAGCCAAAGTCTCAAAACATTCACCAGATTATTTGAAAGAGTACATAGTAGCCAGATGATGCAATAAATTAATTTTTAATTGAGAAACCACTTGATGGGTAACCTTAACCTTGATGCATCACAAATGCAACATAATATGCACCGTGTCTTGATGAATGTAACAGACCATGGTAGCAATTACATAATAACATCACTTGACACGATCCTACCATACCAAATAATTATTTGAATAGCAAATAGCCTGACTTTATCTAACTAGCACAGGCTAAAAAAACACTTTCTAAAAACTCAAAACCTTTGCTTGAGTTAATGAGAATATCTTTAGTAGCTAAAACACAAAGAATGCCCAAGAGCTTTCCCCCAATTTTGAGAGCCTTAAATCTTAGAACGAACTAAGGTGAGTGTAAAAATCATTGCTACCACATTCCAATATACTCGCCATACATGTATGGAAGCTGGGTGAGTGCAAAAATAATTGCTCCCACATTCCAATATACTCGCCATACATGTATGGAAGCTGGACCGCATGCAATGGCCATACATCCGTCTATATGCCAGTGCATATGAATACACTCTAGAATTATACAAGAAGAGCTCTCGATGGGGGGCCCAGGGGGTCGATCTGACCTGTCCACGATTCTGATCCATGATATGCCAGCCTCCCACTAGTAACTACTCCCACTTTGAAATGCAATATGTTCAAATTACTACTATTAACAAGAAACATGTTTCTATTATATTTTTATGAGCAGTATATTTTACACAAGATCGTAACAGCAAACTTTGCAATACTTCAAATACTCGTATGGGCATACAGGAGGAATATTGCCCATGCAGGAGTACAGCGGCACCCTTGCCAGCATTCCCAAGTGTGAATACAGCTCTTGAAGCTTGAACCTTATCAAGGTGCACTAGTAAGCATCACTGCATCTTGCTTTGGCATATTCGTATGTCTTTACAGTGCTACATTTTTCCAAAAAAAAAAATTGCATTGAGTTCGGGAGCATTGTTCTTTTTAACTAAAATTTGGCCATACTACATGACTGGACGAGACTCCATACAATGCCTCACAAAACTCATAGCAATGAACAATCCAAGAAATATGTTTTGCTTTCAAAAATAAAGCCGCAAACCTTAATTTAGAAACATGTAGAAACTACAAACCTCAAAATTTCATACAACATGCAACATCACATGGACAAGAATTGAGGTTTAAATAGCAAATTGCAACAGAAAGTGTCAAAAACTTAGTCATGGACATTGAGGTCCATGGACAAGGGTCTAGTACATACATGTCAAGTCATAGGAAGTAGTCAATACAAGCACTTCCTTAAACGTTGAGAAAATCTCACCTCTACTCTAACAATGATTCATATAATGGCATGGGTTATGGTCTGCCCATGCCTCTTTATCTGGATCCTTGATTTGTCCACAGCCCCTCCATGGCTCTGTTGCAAGCATCTGTGATGCTGCCACAACACATCTACTATATCAGACCCTACCTCAACGTGCAAGTCTATCAGCCTAACACTGCACAAACCTCTAGCTCTGTCCATGCTTCTACATATTGGTGTCGTAGGCTTAAGTACCTCTGCCTCAAAATCTACATGCATATGCTCAACATCCTCTCCAATAATGTTACAACTCCCTTAGATCTTTGATTGCTTTGAAGGTTGACTCACACCCCATACCAGTGACGACGCACCGTATCCGCCCATCCGTAGGGTCACTGCCGACCCACCCCCATGCACTGGAGTTACCGACATCATCATACCCAGTCAAGCCTCCAGCGATAACTGGTGTCCCATACCACCAGCCATCGCCCTAGGCTCTCCCTAGCATACATCTCCTGGCCTGGAGATACATCTTGGCTACTGCACGTGCTCTCCATCCACCAACTCCCAGGTAGACTGAGTGAATGGCAAAAGGGAAACCCCACCACTATATAGGCATAGCATAGTGGGTCCCCTCAAGCACGGCACCGCCGGCGACATGTAATCACCTAGGATGGTGACGCGTGGCAATAAAACATATCGATAATGTAAGACCTGCCCCCTGCCCCTTGCGAGGCCATCACTGAAGGGCGTATTGTTATGGTACATAACATTCTCTCCCCTATAAAAACTTCCTTCTATGAGAGAAAACCAGGCAATCTAAGTTTCGAATCGCCAGTGAACTTAGAATCACGATCACTAACAATATCATTTGGCAAACCATACAGCTTGAACACCATTTCAACGAACCGTTGTGCAAGTTTCGAAGCTTTGACAATAATTTTTGTTGGAATATATTGTGCCATTTTGGTAAGCCTATCAACTACTACCCAAATGGCATCATGACCCTTCCCTGATTTGGGAAGTCCAATAACAAAATCCATGGAAATACTTTTCCACTTCCTACTGAGAATTTTTAATGGATGTAACAAACAAACTGCTTTGAGTCTTTCCGCTTTATTAGCTTGGCATTGTTCACACTTTTGACCATATGCCTCCATATTACCTTTCATCTTTGGCCAATCAAATTCCCTTTTAACAAGGTCAAGCGTTCTCTGGATACCAGGATGTCCTGCACTAGGACTATCGTGACACTCTTGTAGGATTTGGGCCCTAATGTCCACGATATCTGGCACACACACTTTTCGAACAAGTAAACCATCCCTAATGGAACAGTCAGCAAGTATCTTCTCTTCGCGAGACTTTTTGGAATCCTGTTTTCCAAGATTATCTCACAAAGTAGAGCTTCCTGCTAGGACTTCTTGCCAAAGCGACCAAAAAACTCATCGGTCCGACAAAGGTCTCGCAGAGAATGATACAACTGGGATTGGAACTCAGCAAAGCATAATTGATTAACCTCTCCAATCCGGCTAAAAGCATCAGCAACACAATTCGACGTACCTCGACGGTACTTAATGTCGAAATCGAACTCCTATATGAGTTCCGACCAATGGGCCTTGCGACCCCTAAGGTCCGAGGTATCGCAAATAAACTTGAGAGATTCGTGATCCGTCATAACCACGAATTTAGATCTGTACAAATAATGTATCCAAATCTTTAACGCATGGATGACAGCAAAAAGTTCCTTCTCATAAGTAGAGTATCTGCTTTGAGCTGGGTCCAACTTCTTGCTTTTGAAAGCCACTGGTCTACCATCCTGGTAAAGGACTGCACCCGCCGCAGTCACTAGTATCTGTTTCCACCAGGAAAGGTTTGCTAGGGTCCACTATGTGTAAGATAGGGGCAGTAGACACTAACATCTTTAAGTTTTACTTTTGGCTTTCTTCGCTCCCTTTCGTTAAAGGTAATGCAACTAAGGCATAGTCTTTAATAAACTTATGGCAAAAATCTGTGAAGCCTAAAAAGGATTTAACTTTGCTTATGTTTTTCAGGATAGGCCAATCACGAACTTTCTGAACCTTATCATAATTGATCTCAAGACCTCGATCGGAAATGATATGTCCCAAATACTTGAGTTTTGTCTGAAAAAACTCACATTTAGACTCCTTAGCATAAAGCTTTGCCTTCCAAAGAATGTCTAAGACCGTACGCAAATGCACTTCATGCTCCTCCAGATTCTTGCTATAAATGTCGTCCAAAAATACCACCAAAAACTTTCCCAAATAAGGACAGAGAATATTGTTCATCTTCTGCTAAAAGGTCGCTGGGGCATTAGTTAGACCAAATGGTAAAACTAAAAATTCACAATGGCCATACCTAGAGTGACAACTAGTTTTGGAAACATCCCCCTCATGGATTCTAATTTGATGGTACCCTGACCTAAGGCCAAATTTGGTGAAATACTTAGCACCATTCAATGGTCAATTAGATCGTCCATCCAAGGTAGGTGATAACGGTTCTTTATTGTCATTTTATTAAGCTTCTTATAATCGACACAAAGATGTATACCACCGTCTTTCTTGCCGATTGAAAACACATGAGCTCCCCAAGGGGATTTTCTGGGTCGAATATGGCCCGACATAACAACACCTGTAGTTGCCTAGCAACTTCATCTTCTTCCTTCAGGCTCATCCTGTAAGGAAATAACGATACAAGCGAGTTGTTGGGAAGTAGATCTATGTGATGATCTACACCCCAAGAGGGAGGTAGACCCTCAGGCAACTGCTCAAGGAATATATCACTATATTCCTCCCTAAGTCTTTAAAGATTTTACGCTCAAGGGTAGATTCTAAATTTGCATCTAAAAAAGACAAAGTTTTAGGAAAAGAGGATACATCAATATTGAAATTTTGAGTAACAAAAGCATCCATGTAACATTCATCTTTCAGATAACATAAATACGAATGATACTCGGAATCCAAAAAACATTGATTCACTTCATGAGCGGTTACAAAAGGTAGTTCAGGCACATCGCCTTTAAGATAGACCATTGAGCCATTATGCAAAAAGAATAAACTATGAATTACATATTTCTTTTTTAACGACTCATTCCTAGCGTAAAACCACTCTTTACCTAGGATTGAATTTACCTTATCAAGATTCATGATATGAAATGAAAAACTATCTACATAATCCTGAATCTTCAACGGTAAGCGAGGGACAAACTAGTCCCAAACCTGCTGCTCCCCACCCGCTGCCATCCTAACCACGTACTTGTCACTTGGTGCAGTTGCGAACTTGAGCTTCTGCACCAATTTAGCATTAATAAAATTATGCGTAGAACCATCGTCAAACAAAATACTCACAAGTTGGCTACCTATGAACCCATTCATGCGAATGAGGTCGTGAGGTCCAAAAATCGCGATATTAAAACAACAATTACTACAAATTGTTTCATCCTTAAAGGACACACATCAATGCAAGAAATTGAAGAATTACATGGTGCCTTCAAAGAACAGCCACCCTTCTTCCGTTTCTTTGGGCAATCCTTTGATAGGTGCCCCTTCTCCATGCAAGAGAAACATAACCCATCGCTTTTGGCCTTATCGAAGTCCACTCTCTCCAACCGAGGGCATTTCTTTTTCTTTCCCGAAAGGGAAGCTATGTCGACAACTTTCTCTTTGCCCTTTTTGAAAAAGGGGCCCGAAGAGGGTTTGTCCTTGGGTTCAGGCTTCTGGCTTTATTGCTCTTTGCGGGTTATGGTGTGCGTGTCGTCAAAAATCTTGACGAGCCGCAAAGTGCATCGCATCCTCAAGGGTTTGTGGCTGGTTAAGACGGACTTCAATGGTATTCCTTGGGCAAGCCTAGAATAAATTGTAGCTTAAGCAGAACTTCGTCAATCCGGTTTACAAACCGTGAAGCCGCCTCTTGGAAATCTTGCAAGTAGACATCCAAGGGCTTTGTACCCATCTGCAATGCGGCAAATTGACGATAATATTCAAAATCGTCCAAGACCGGCATAAATGTGCAGGGGAAAATTGATGAAGAAAAAGTAAAGACAATAATGGAATGGCCAATTCCTGAAATGGTTCGTGAGCTCAAGACCTCCCTCGGCCTGGGAGAAAGAATAAAAAGAGTGTAGACGACTTCTCTATCTGTAATGGACTTCTTTTTAGGAAGGAAATATATGTGTCCGATGTAGATGAAATTAAAAAGAAAATTCTTTATGAATGTCATGAATCACCTTGTGTGATATCATCTAGGCATACATCGTACTTTATATTTGGTATGAAGGGATTTTTATTGGCCAAAAATTAAATCCTTTGTAGAATCATGTGTGGTCAAGTGTGACCAATGCCAGTTGAATAAGGTTGAGCGTCTTAAGATTGGTGGATTGTTGGATTTATTGAATATCCGCCTAAAAGCTATCTGAAAATCCTCCCAAGTGGTCGGAACTGTAGCCCGCTCTTTGAGATCCTGCCACCAGGAATACGCTTTCCCGTGTAGAAACATGATTGCCGTAGCGATTCTAGAGTTGTCTGGCAGATCGTGCATGGAAAAGTGGGAAGTCCATCGATCTAGCCATGCCAAGACAACGTTCTAGTGCATGTCCTTCTTCTCCCCAGTAAAAAATTCCAGGGTAAACATCGGGTTCAAGAGGGCTTGATGAGATTGCGACAAGGCCGTCATCTCTGCCTCTGCCCGTTCATGTTTTGACCGCATGTTGATAATCTGTTGTTGAAGCAGATTGATCGCGCGCACCATTTCCTCCATATTGGCCGACGCAGGGCCTGGAGCTTGGGTTGACTCCATAGAAGAGTCCATGGAAAACGTGAGGGGTAGCAAAAAACTAGAGGGAAAATTGAGAGGAACGATATAAAAACCGCTAAAAACTGTGAAGTATATATAGCTCAAGAAACAAGAAAATGCACAAGCTTGAGCCAAAGGAGCTTCAACTTGAAACTTGGAAAAGTGGGGTGAGGGAAAGTGAACTTGTGTTCCTTTACCCCCCCTCCTCCAAAGCTCCTCCCCTCTTTCCATGCAAAAAGGACAAGTGGGCCCACCTTTAAGCAAAAGATTTGATAGCTGTTCTGATCATGGAAACACTTTGATCGAAGCTAGAAAACATAGAAATAGTAGCGCTCTCCTCCAAGGATCAGTATGCAACTGTCCTCATCGAAATCTGATGAGAGGAGAGGGAGAAACAAGCAAAGGATCATATCAGATCCTACTGCGACCTCCTACAAGTATTCAGATCAAGGAGATAATGAAAAATGATGAAGATGGAAGATGATTCCATTCAACACACTCTCCAACTCGTGGAGACTCTATTAAATAGAATTTGAGTATGTACAATCACTGGCATGCAATTGCCAAGTGTAAGAATATTCATGCATGCTCTGCTAGGTGGCAAACTAACTTGTTCTCCCCCATGCACATGTGCATGGGGGGGGCTACCAAACTCAAGTGGGTATGTGGCATCATCATGCAAGAAGGCCCTCCACGAGTTTGGTGCTAAAATTTTTTGCCTAAGTTTACTTGGGCCTTAAAAACTTTGGCCCCAAATAAAACCATGTGCTATGTTTTATTTATTTAACTAGGTTTATATTTCAACAACTCCCCCTTAAACCTGTTCAATAAATAAAACCTACATCCTCTAACAAAATTTATTTCCATGCTGAACTTCAAATGTTTCGAGAGTGCAATAATTTCCTTTCTGGGCTTGGATTATATGCATGGTAAGAATATTTAGCCAAAACCCATTCTTGGAAATGGTTGTAAGTCATCCATTGTCCTTGTTGGCTTACTTGAGACGTTATAAAATGTCTTTGTATATTGCTGATGTAGGGGGACTGTTAAAAGCTGCAACAAACTGGCATTCTGGAACATAGAACCAGGTAACAATGTGGCTGGCAAACTGGACTGCTCTTCATCTGCATCCTGCCATGTGTCGAAAGGATCCATATGCACCATCTGTAGATATAGCAAGTCGAAAGTAGTGTCGAGACAGCGCCCAACCAAAGTAAATGAGGCATCTTCCATAAATGATTGTTGATGCAAAGGCTCCAACATTCGGATCTCAGCACTTTCAGATGCTGCCACATGCAACTCAGGTACCGGCTCAGGAATTGTCATCTCAGGAACTCTCTCTGGCTCTGACACTGGTTCTTGGCAATCTACATCCTTACTTGGCTGCATCACTAGTTGAATTACACTAGCATCTGTTTGGACCTGCAAGAAAGGATCATATTCTAGCAAGGCATTTTCTAAGTCCAAGATTACTTGTTCATGGTAACTTGGCTTGTCGACATCTGCTATTCTGAAGCTATTTTAATCCTGCTCTAGACAAGACAAAAAATCATCAATAGTTTGTTGAAACTCCCCCTCAAGGTGAGCTTCTGGAATCATTTCCTTCATTATAGAAAATAGCTATAGGTCTTCAGGATCCTGCATGCAATATTTCTCCACAATGGGAGACAAATTCATAGGCACATACATAGACACTAATTTCTCAGTATCATTCTGCATGCACTTGGTGGAGATTTGTGCAACATAGGCATAGTTGTATTCAGGTTTTTGATGATAAGAACACTCGGGCTCTTTCCTTGTTGTCTGCTTCTATCAGCTACATCTGTAACTGCATGTGTTTCTGTTTCTTGTTGTTTACCTTTGAAAGCATTTTTGAAGCTATCTTGTGGCCCCTTGTCACAAAATGCTGCTGCATGTCCTGTCTTCTTACAAAATTTACAAGAGATCCAACGCCCTGGATGTTGTCGCAGTCGATATTCTATCTCTCTAACCCATGCATGATAGTTCGAAGAGGATTCTAGATAAACAGTTTGAGCCATGATGAGAATAATGAATTGACACAAGTAACCAAGCAAGAAAAGTATAAAGCCTAGAGCTCTGATACCATTGCTGGAAAATCGGGTGGCCTAGAGCATCAAAAAACACAATTCTAGACACCAACGTTTAGCGGAAGCTTGAGGATCTTGGATCTAATAAGCCCACAAGTTGCCTCGAGGCTTAAAAGACCACATGCAAGAACATTTAAGCAACATGCAAGCTCATGCAACAACATGCAAGAGCATGCACTGACCATGCACTGGAAAAATCAGATTCAGATTGACTTCTACTCATAAGGAATGACAAAGCCTATGCAATAGAAATCTTGTGTAATTGATTTCATTCAATTCTGACTATCCACTGAGGAGAAATGAAGGAACAAGCAAGCCAGATCCAGCGCCCAATCAGATCTGAATGATGGCTGTTCTGATCATGGAAACACTTTGATCGAAGCTAGAAAACATAGGAATAGTAGCGCCCCCCTCCAAGGATCAGTATGCAACTGTCCTCATCGAAATCTGATGAGAGGAGAGGGAGAAACAAGCAAAGGATCAGATCAGATCCTACTGCGACCTCCTACAAGTATTCAGATCAAGGAGACAATGAAAAATGATGAAGATGGAAGATGATTCCATTCAACACACTCTCCAACTCGTGGAGACTCTATTAAATAGAATTTGAGTATGTACAATCACTGGCATGCAATTGCCAAGTGTCAGAATATTCATGCATGCTCTGCTAGGTGGCAAACTAACTTGTTCTCCCCCATGCACATGTGCATGGGGGGGGCTACCAAACTCAAGTGGGTATGGGGCATCATCATGCAAGAAGGCCCTCCACGAGTTTGGTGCTAAAATTTTTTGCCTAAGTTTACTTGGGCCTTAAAAACTTTGGCCCCAAATAAAACCATGTGCTATAATTTATTTATTTAACTAGGTACCATAACGGCGGTACCATAACGGTGATACCACAGGGAACTATGATCTATATATCTAAGGAAGCGGATGGCGGACGCGCTAGGGGTGCATCTGCGTCCGTTTTCTTTTTTTTTAGTTGTTTTTTTGTTAAAAAATTAAAATATATATATATATATATATATATATATATATATATATATATATATATATATATATTTTAGTTGTTTTTGTGTTTAAAAAAAAAAGAAATTGGACACGTCCGACCTTGCGTCCGGGGGTCGGACGTGTCCGGGTCCGGACGCTGGACACGGACGTGGGCATTCCGGCCCGGACCCTCATGTCTGATATTATATATATATATATATATATATATATATATATATATATATAACTAAGGAAGAGGGACCCAGACGCAAACGCGCGTCCAGACGCGGACGCGCCAAGGGTGAATTCGCGTCCAGACGCACTCGATTTTTTTATTTTTAAAATTATTTTCAAAATATTTTAGACTTAAAGAAATTTTAACAAAAAAAATATGGCATCCAGACCCCCTGAAGCGTCAGCTTTTTTTTTTTTTTTTTTTTATTTGTAAGTTAAAAAAAAAAAAATTTGGACGCGTCCGACCCTGCGTCCGAGGGTCGGACGCGTCTAGATCCGGATGCTAGACACGAGCATTCCGGCCCAGACCCTCATCCCTGATATTATTATATAATAATAATAATGAGGGTCCGGGTCGGACATTCTGCGTTCGGACCCGGACGCGTCCGACCCCCGGACGTGGGGTTGGACTCGTCCAATTTTTTTTAAGCTCAAAAAAAAAAAAAAAAAAAAAAGCATGCATCCAATTTTTTTTATTTATTTATATTTTTTTAGCACAAAAAATGAAAAAAAAAAAATCGGACACGTCCAGGGGTTGTACGCGTCCTGGTCCGGACGCCAGAATTCCGGCCCGGACCCTCGTCCCTCCTATTATTATTATATAATAATAATAATGAGGGTCCGGGCCGGACATTCCACTCCGCCTCTGCGTCCGGACCCAGACGCGTCCGACCCCTGGATGTGGGGTCGGATGCGTCCAATTTATTTTTTATTTTTAGGCACAAAAAATGAAAAAAAAAAGAAAAGAAAGCGGTCATCCAATTTTTTTTCTATTTTTTAGAACAAAAAATGAAAAAAAAAAAATTTAAAAAAGAAAAAGAAAAAACTAGACGCGTTCGGGGACGCGGACGCACCCCTGGCACGAACAGGGGTGCATTTGCGTCTGGATGCGCGTTCTCGTCCGCCATCCGCTTCCTTAGAATATATATATATATATTAGACATGAGGGTCCGGGCCGAAGTGCCCGCGTTCGCGTCCGACGCCCGGACGTGTCCGACCCCCAAATGTGGGGTCGGACGCGTCCTTTTGTATTTAATTTTTTTTTTTAGGGCTGAAGGACGCGGACGCGTCCGGGCCTCGGACGCGTTTTTATAAAAAAAAAACAAACAAAAACACGCGGGCCCTGCGGACAGTCCGCAGAACCCGAGACAGAAAGAGGGCGAAAGACGGAGAGAGAGAGAGAGTGGGAGAGGCATAGAGAGAGAGAGAGAGAGAGAGAGAGAGAGAGAGAGAGAGAGAGAGAGAGAGAGAGAGAGAGATGGTGTGTGAAAATTGTGTGTGAAAAGCTATTGTTGGTTTGTGTGCATATAGTTGTGTGTGTGGTGATCTATGTGTGAGAGAGAGAGAGAGAGAGGAAGAGACAGAGAGTGAGGGACGGAGAGAGAGAGGATTTGTGTGTGTGCACAATGTGTGTGTGTGAGTTTAGGATTTAGGTTTAAGGGTGCTTGGGTTTGGGGTTTAGGATTTAGGATGGGAGAGAGAGCTTGGATTTCCGTGCTTCTGTGTGTGTCCGTGAGAGAGAGAGAGAGAGAGAGAGAGAGAGAGAGAGAGAGAGAGAGAGAGAGAGAGAGAGAGAGAGAGAGAGAGAGAGAGAGAGAGATATGGCTGCTCGTCCCATTTGGGATGAGGTGGAGGTGATGCACGAGTCCGACCCACAGGGGGACGCTACGGGATCGGCGTTTGTATGGTCATCCCCGCTGCGAAGAGGGCTCGCATTATCGAGACATATTCTGAGCCAACTGCTGAGCCCGGCGAGCCGTCCACAGATGCCGCGGACTCTTTTTCTACTGGTACACCCACTGCCACCACCCTTGCGACTAGTACACCCACCGCCCCCATCGTCGCATTTGCACCCGCCACCGCCGCCGCCGCCTCCGCCTCCGCCTCCGCCAGTACTCCCCATGGATCCATAGCCTCCACTGCTGCCTACGCCTCTACCATCACCGTCAGATCTGCACGACCCGTCCACATCCTCCGCTTCAGCACCAGCACCTATGCCACCACCTCCACATCCGCATCATCCATCCGCATCCTCCCAGCCATCCACATCCCGAGGCACCAAACAGATGTCCATGCCGGGATCTTTTAGAGAGGGGCAGCACAGAGAGGCCACCATAACCATAGCACAGATGTTCTATGACCTGAACCTCCCCTTTATCATGGCATCATCCCGCATCTTTCGAGAGGCTATCTCGAAAGTTGCAGTCTGCGGGCCCGGCTACACACCACCCACAGTCGACGCACTACGAGGCCCTTTGCTCCGGGACCGGGTTGCATCAGTAAGAGAGAGACTGGCCGCACTGCACGAGGCTTGGGATAGATACGGCTGTTCCATCATGGCTAATGGGTGGACTGATCGTCGCAGATGTCCACTCATCAACGTGATTGTTTCCAGTTGTTACGGTTCCATGTTTTTGCGCAACATCGACGCCTCCGAGGCAGGGAGAGTGCATTCGGCCGAGTACATTTACGGCATCATTCGCGCGGCGATAGAGGTCGGACCACAGCGCGTTGTCCAGGTATAATATTCTTTCATTAGTTGCTTTCTCATTTGTTGCTTGATGTTGATACAATAGTTTTGCGTAGTTTTCGATTGATTGCAATGTGTTCCGAGCTGTGAACTGATCGTGTGAACGTATCGCGAAAGGTTGTGACGGACAATGCGTCCAACTGCCGCGGTATGGGGGAGCTTCTTATGGCAGACTACCTCTCCATTGTGTGGACTCCATGTGCCGCACACTCACTGGACCTCTTCCTACATTCCATCGGGCGCCTGCCTTGGGTCAGTGACATTCTCACGAGGGCACTTGCGGTTGTGGACTTCGTCACACGCAAGCGCCGCATGACGGCCCTTTTCCGCACATTCAGCAGGTAAGCTACCACTTATTTTTTGGCTCGTTCAAGATGCTCCTTTTTTTTTGCTCGTTTCATGCGTGCCTCTCATTCTGTTTGTCAATGCAGGCTCGACTTGAAGAAGCCCGCTCGCACCCCACCAGCTTCGCCTACCAGTTCATCATGCTTGAGCGGCTACACAAGCTCAAGGGTGAATTGCGGCACATGGCCAGTTCGGCAGAGTTCACCGCCATGGACCTGTCCACGACCCCAGAGGGCTTGGCCTTCCACGAGATCCCCTTCATGGAGCCTTTCTGGGTGGATATGCAGCAGCTCATGGACGTCATGCGCCCCATCTACTCTGTTCTGAGGCTCGTTGATCGCGAGGGGTGCACGATGGGCCTCATTTACGAGTTCATGGACCGCATAGGCGAGTCTCTCCAGCGTTCTGAGCTGGACCCTGCCAAGTATAACTTTTTTCCATCTCACCATCATTACTTCCATTTCGCACTGTTTCGTCTTGCTGCCGCAACACGATAGTATGTAACTGTTGCCTCCACGTGGTTTGGTCCACAGGTTGGAGCCTATCAGTCGCTTGTGGCAGCGGCGATGGGATAAGTTTCATCGGCCCATTCACAGTGTGGCCCACATACTGCATCCGCTGTTTCAGAGCGAGAGGCAGTACGACGATGCAGAGCTGCGTGCAGATTGGTTCACATACATCCGCCTCCTCAGTAGCGACACTGGGCTCCGCAGCAGGCTCAGGAGTAGAGGCTTGGTTACAGGTAAACTCTTGATCTATCGTACGCTGTCGTTCGTTCAATTTCCCTACGCGGGCTCAAGTGTACTCAAGCATATCGTTGCTCAACTGCAGGCACTCTCTGGGGCTGTTCGGCGAGGACCTTGCACGTGTCCGAGAGAACAGGCTCTTGCCTGTATCATGGTGGGAGAGCTACGGCGCCGGACAGCCAGACTTGAGGACGCTCGCACTCCGAGTCCTTTCATAGGTATGTTGTCTTATCTCATTCATCCAACCAGTTTTCGCATTTTCTCTACAAGGTCGGTGCTCACTCGAGTTGTTGCCAATTAATACAGGACTGTTCTGCTTGCGTGTGCGAGCGGAACTGGTCAGCGTTCAGCCTTGTTCACACGAACAGGCGGAATCGTTTGACGACGGAGCGGTGCAATGACCTGGTGTACTGCAACACCAACACCAGAGTGGTTCGACGCATCACGGAGAGCATGAGGGCAGGAGGCGCACGCGCCCTACTGCTGCAGGTATATTTCGTTGCTCTGTCGTTTTGCTTTCGTATTGGTTTGAGACATTCAGTGTAATGCCCTCACGGTTGCTTCGGCTATTCTCACGAATGATTGACTTGTGCAGGTCAATCCCGACGAGTGTCTGGTTTCAGCAGCAGATCAGAAGTTGATCCAGACGATGCCGCTCGACATGCTCTGCGGGGTGAGCCCGAGGATGATGCCGATGCCGATGAGACACCACCCTCCCTGCTAATGTTCCATTGCCCTCCTCTGATGATGAGCCCACATATGATTCAGACGAGACGGTCGACCTAGCAGGGGATTGTCCACGTGCCCACCCAGTACCCCCGCATCACGCCCCCTTTCAGATGATGGCTAGTCAGAGTTTGCGAGGGAGACAGAGGCTGCTGCCCAGAGACAGATAGCGCAGAGACGACTCAGAGCATCACAGGCAAGTAGTTCCTCCCAGAGACCCCCCCGTGGCAGAGGGAGACCCCCAGGCAGGAGTGTACCACAGAGGGTTCCTTCCGGCAGACCCAGAGGCAGGCTTGCCAAGAGGGGACGCACTGATGATTTTTCTAGTCATCTCTTGGCAGGCGTTGGCCCAGACTTGGAGGAGTCCCAGATGCCTCCAGACTCCCAGCCATACTTTGTATTTGACACCCTTGCAGATGCATCTGGCACGTAGAGGGATGATTTTTTTAGCACAGACTTGTAGATACTGATACACATTTTAGCATCATGTACAGTGGCATCAGATGAGATGTATATATTTTTTTACAATCTATTTGTGTCATGGCTAATTTATCGTGGTTGCTTGCAAATGGTTAGCTCCGTGAAGTTTGAATGGTTAGTCAGAAATGGTTTGCACCGTGCAAGATGAGAGAGAGAGAGAGAGAGAGAGAGAGAGAGAGAGAGAGAGAGAGAGAGAGAGAGAGAGAGAGAGAGAGAGAGACGCCAGCACATCTGCATCTCATTCATAACATGCATCATGTTCAACCATTTAACATAACATGCTAAACCCGACACCCCAACAAATGGCACAGTTAGCATAACACCCTAAACCCTAACAAATCATCCTAAATCCACAACCCCACAGCCATAACCATCAAAACAAGCCACAAGCATAATCATCATAACCACATCCATAAACATCATCAACCCCACCCACGTCCTCATTGTGTCGTAGGCATTGCACCACAGGTATGTGCAGATTCAACATCAAAGCTGCACCTGTGCAGCATACACTTAAACCTACGTAGAATGTATTAATGGTCCAGGAATACAGTCCACTGGTTTGTGGAGCAGGTACGTACCCAAGGGACCGAGCCTGGCCCGATTCGGGCATCGTCCGGTCAAAATGGTCGTTCGACGGGTTAGAAACGCAATTAGGTCAGTCAAAATGGACTAGTTTTGCAGCTATCCGTTCAACGGTCCCGTTTCTCCTGGCAGGATCCGTTTCAGGTGTCGTCCATTAAGGCTAGCGGACAACCCCAATAGGAACCTGTGGGAGCAGACGGGACGTGGACCGGACAGACGTCAGGTCCAGTAAATCCTTCCGAAGTTTAGGGTCAAAACAGGGCTTCGGGGACACTTTGTCGGGACGAGACCTGAAAACATTCGGACCCTAATCCTAAAGCGAACAAAAGGCCAACATTTTAGCGCGTTTTGAGGTGTTTGTGTGGTCCGCGTCCCCAATTCAGTAGCGCGATGAAAACAACTGCAACAAAACTGCTGCTAATAGTGGTGAATGGTTGTCAGAACCGTGCCATTCACTACAGGGAGTGAATGGTCACCAGAAGAGTGGATGGTCATCATAACTGTGTCGTTCACTATCGGGAACCAGAAGACCTACTGGCTGGCCCGACGACGAGGGACCCTTTCCCGGACCATGGCCAGTTGTTCTGCGGTGAAGTTAATTCCAATCTGTTGCGTTTCCTCGCCCTCGCCAGCTCGGGCAGGGGGGAGCAGGTCCGAGGACCGTGAGGGCACGTAGCTGCAGCTCCGGTAGTTGCCCCATTATCTCTCGCTGGCTCTCGTGAAATTTTGCTTCTAGCTTCCGTTCGTTGTGTAGGCGGACATCTACCAGGACATGCTTCGACTAGTTGCCGACGTGACGTTGTACCACCCCAAACCCTAAATCTATCTAATCACATAGGCCATGGTACTGTGTAGAATGCATCAATGGTCCGGGAACATACTTTACAGGTTCGTGATCCCCATACGAACCCAACGGATCGAGCCTGGCTCGATTCGGGTATCGTTCGGTCAAAATGGCCCTTCGACTGGAGAGAAGCGCCATTAGGTCAAGCGAAATGGACTAGTTTTGCAACTCTCCGTCCGACGGCCCCATTTCTCCAAACGGGATCTGATTCGGGTGTCGTCTGTTTCGGCCAGTGGACAACCTTGATATGAACCTGTGGGAACAAACAGGACGAGGAAATGACTGACAGTCGGCCCGCAACGTTCGTCCGAAGTTCGACGTTAAACAGGGCTTCGAGGACACTTTGTCCGGTCGGGACCTGACCACTGGGAGATGTTTCGGAGCCCCCGTGCTAGTACGCAAAATTTTGACATCGTATTGTAGCGTGTTGAAGTAGTGCCATAACTAGTTAGTAAGCTGTTGAAGTTCATCCGGGAAGAAACCGATCCCATCAACGGAGTCACAGTAGTGTATAGCTTGTCACTCTTTTGGTGAGCCCTAATTTCCCCCAAAGACTTCTGCTCCTGAGAGCTTGTCACTCTTCTAGTGAGCGTTCACCTCTCCCCAATCCTCTGGCGAGCATTCACCTCTTTGAGACCGTCACTAATGCACCCTAAACCTAAACCCTAAACTAGATGTTTGTCATACAAACCATCATCTTCACTCGAAACCACTCTCAGATCTTTCTTTGCATACTTTTTTGCAAATTTTTTTGGTACCGTTTTCCTATTTTTTAACAGGAGGGGGTAGGTGGGTGCCAGACACCCTCTGATAATTAATTCCGGGGGAAAAACAGGGGCCATAAATTGCTTTTATTTTGCTTTTGGGATGGGGGATAGTGTAGGCAGGTGCCTGTATTTTTTTCTTTTTTTGAATTTTTTTTTTGAAAAAAAACGGACGCGGACGCCGGTACGGTACCACCCTGGGATCCGCGGTACCAGGGCGGTACCATAATATAAAAAAAAAAAAATTCCCGTGTTATTTTTGCAAAAAAAAAATTTTTTTTTTGGTATTGCCGACCGATATGGTACCGCGGTACCGGGATCCGCGGGACCTATGATATATATATCTAAGGAAGCGGATGCCGGATGCCGGACGCGGACGCGTCAGGGGTGCGTCCGGTTTTTTTTTTTTTTGAATTTTTTTTTGATCTTTTTAAAAATGGTGTCTGGACACACGTCCGGACCCCAGGACGCATCTGTTTTTTTTTTTTTTAGATTTAAAAGAAATAATAATAATAATAATAATAGGATGCGTCCGACCCCGCGTCCGTGGGTCGGACGCATCTGCGGACGCAGGCAATCCGGCTCGGACCCTCATCCCTGTTATATATATATATATATATATATATATATATATATATATCATAGATCCAGCGGTACCAGGATCCGCGGATCTCGGTACCGCGGATCCACTGTGGTACCGCGGATCCATACGGATCCGCGGTACCAAAATATATATTATTTTTTAATATATAATATTTTTTAATATTTAATATATTTATATATTTTTTTTTCACCTAATCCCCCCCCCTCACTTCGTCTCTCTCCCTACCCGTCGCCCTATTGTCCGCGCCCTCCCTGCTGTCCACGCCCTCTCTGTTGTATGCCCATCGCCTTGCTGTCCGCACCCTTCCTGCTGTCTTCGCATTGCACTGATCGCGTCCGCCCCTGCTATTGCTATTTCGGCCTTTGTTGTGGTTTTTTCAAGCCTTCTGACTCCTATCGCACCCACAAAGATCTCTGCCTTCTTTCCCCAGTTCCTTCTACAGAGATGGTGCATTCCAACCTTGCCGATCTGTGGGACGAGGTGGACATTGTCAGGCGGGTTCTCGACAAGTCCAACAAGTCCGGTGCAAGGATCGTGCGCTGTCGATATTGTCTGGCCGAGTTTGTTGCCACCCTCACTCGCCTTAAAGGCCACCTACTCGGCGCACGTGCCAAAGATGGTGGCACACTGAATGCTGCCCCCTGTGCCAGCATGTCCGTTCCCGTCAGGCAGCGACTTCTGGATACCTACGGGCCACGTCTCGTGGCGGGGGAGAACACCATTTGAGTTGTTGCCTGCTTGGCTGGCACGCACGAGGAGAGGGAGTGCATCCTCGTCCAGTCCCTTTGCCCCTCATCCCCCTCAGACAGTTCTGCCTCACGCACCCCCATCTGCACCCATTCCGGTGGATCCCGTCCCACCGCGTCCGCCAGTTGCCACTGCGGTTCCACCACCACCTACTGTTGCTCGCACTCCCCCAGTTTACGACTTTCTCATGGACTCTCCGCCACCGGAGCAAGAGCAGGCCCCGGATGCTAGTGACGAGGCCTTCCAGGATGTTGAGGAGATCCCTTCCTCCCTCCCTTCACATCCGGATGACCTCCCTACCCAGCAGTTTTCGTATCCCATGCTAGATGTCCACCCTCCACCAGTGTACCCCACTTACACTGCTGCACCCATCTCGGCCAATGCATCCCACTCTCCCCATTCCACGTCTACAGCTGATGCATCCACTAGTGCCCAGCCTGTCGCGTCATCATCCATTCCCGTCACGTTCGGTGCACCGTGCTGGAGGTCCGCTACCCGTCGCCCAACTGGGAGAGTTCTTAGGCAGCAGAGCATTCGCGGCGCGCATCAACCGCACATGGATAGAGAGGCCACATAGGCCGTGGCCAGTCTGATTTATGAGTTGAACCTTCCATTTGCCATCACCGACTCTGAGCCCTTCAGAAGGGCCTTCCGCCTTGCACAGTCTGTCAGCCCTAGCTGGAGAGTCCCTAGTTCAGAGGTTGTCCACACACACATGCTGAGGGATAGGGTCGAGTCATTGTCTAGAGAGATGGAGCCTCTACGTCACCACTGGGCCACTTACGGTTGCAGCATCATGTCCGATGGCTGGACTGATGTCAGGAGGAGGCCGATCCTCAACATATTGGTCTCCAACTGCATGGGCACACAGTTTATGAGGGTAGTGGATTGCAGCAGGGGGGGGAGAGCCATATCTGCAGAGTTCATGTTTGATGTCATCAGGTCTTCCATCCTGTCCATAGGCCCACAACATGTCGTCACGGTGGTGATGGACAATGCCACAAACTGCATTCAGATGGGTGTATTGCTAGAGGCCGAGTTCCCTCACATTGTTCATACCCCCTGTGCCGCGCACGGCATAGACCTTCTGATGGGGGACATAGGTGCACTTCCCTGGGTTAGAGCCATCGTCCGTGAGGCCCTCTTCCTGGTGACAAAAGTGACTTTTGTCACTAGGAAGAGGCGTGTTCTTCCATGTTCTGGGTGTTCAGCCATCTGGACCTCCGTAAGCCAGCCCCCACACGCTTTGCATTCGACTTGGTGGTCATCGACCGTTTGATCAGGTGCAGGGCACAGCTTTTACAGATGGTTGCCAATGATCTTCGGTGTGCCAGTACGTTTCAGCACACTGAGGATGGGGAGCACTTTTCTTCCACGGTGAGGGGAGACCAGTTCTGGAGGGATGCACAGACATTGTCAGGACTGCTTCGACCACTCTACATTGTGCTCCGCATGGCTGACAGCGAGGGCTCGACACTTGGACTGGTGTATGAGCTCATGGACCGGATCGGACAGTGCCTGCAGCTGCCCATCCTGCAGCCAGAGAGGTAAGCGGTATAGTGTATGTATGGTCTTTATCTTTTCAGTGGTTGCTAGCTTGTTTTTCTATCAATGTTACGTTTTTTCGTAATGCCCAGGTTTTCACATGCCTCTCACTTGCAGGATGATCGAGCTGAAGTTCATCTGGGAGACGCGGTGGAACTACTTCCACAGGAGTATCCACAGCGTTGCACACATACTGCATCCCCTCTTCCTCTCTCCGACACAGATCGCAGACAGGGAGCTCGAGGCCGATTGGCTTCAGTACATTCACATAGTGGGTCCACACATAGGTTTGGATCCTATCAAGCTCATGGAGGAGCTCGCTGCATTTCGTTTCGGCATGGGCACATTCGGCCACCCGGCTGCTCAGGATCCAGAGAGGAGGCAGCTACCCATTACTTGGTGGACCATGTTCGGTAGCACATATCCATCTATACAGCGTCTTGCATTGCGTGTCCTTTCTCAGGTTTGCATCTCATTTTATCCTCCATTGCTGTGTTTCGTTGAAGTTCCACCCGTGCAAATGTGCTGAAGTATTTCAATGCACGTACCACAGGACTGTGTTCCATGTTTGGCGGCAAGATGGTCGAACACTGTATTCAGACCATTTTCCATACTATATTCAGTGTTGGACGTACTTTATTCGCTGCACATTTTGTATTTGTCGATTTGTAATTGTTATGCTCTGTTTTCAATTTTATTTCAAATGGTATGTGCGTAATTACAATTAGTTTCAACTGCATAGATTGATAGTAGATGCACAACACAGAAATACAACCCCCTTTATAGCATTTCATAAACACACATACTACATTGCAATACACCAGGCACGCGTTGCACAAAAAACACACCATACATTAATTCATCAGATGTATCAAAATTACAATACGTATTCCCGCCATATACGGCTGGGGCTGTTCCTTACACTATGTTAGACACTAAATGCTGCCACATCTACTGCCGAAAATTACATAACAACAGTCAGCCACATACGGCCCGACCCCATCTATTCTAAACATTCCTATGGATCCTCCACTGACTCGTCGCCCTCGTCAGGTGCATTGTTCTGATGCTCTTGCTCTGCCTCCCGATTAGCCCGAGCTGCCTCCTGGTTAGCATGACGGCGGGCAGCCCTTTCCCTGACCATGATGAGTTGCCGCCGTGTGAAGTTCATTCTGATCTGCTCATCCAAATCCAGCTCGACAGCGGGGGCGGGGGGCACAGCGCGGGCTGGGTGCTCCGGCTCCGGATTTCTCTGTCGAGCCTGTCGCAGCATCTCTGCAATGTCTGCCTCCTGCTTCCGATGCCTTTCGTTGTGCCTTCGGACATCTTCCTCGAGCTTCCTCCTGGCTTCGCCCTCAGGCCTCAGTGGTATGCGCTCCGCCATCTCACGACACCCTGTTTCTCGAAATGGCTCTCACAGCCTCTCACAGCCTCTCAATGGCTCTCACTGGCTCTCTCACAACCTCCCTCTCACAGCCTCTCTCTCGGTCTGTGACAGCCTCTCACAACGCCTCTCTCTCAGCCTCACAATGCCTCTCACAGCCTCTCACTGGCTCTCTCACTGCCTATTTAACCCCACAGCCTATTTCCCCATTTGCATTTGTTGATGATCCCATGTGCTACTGTACCTCTCCCATGTATTGCTCCCCCACATGCTACACTCCGATTGGGTCGATGGTCTGCTCCTCCACAGTGCACATGTGATGGTGTACCTGTCCGGATGTATTGCTCCCCCACATGCTGCACTCCGATTGGGTCCATGGTCTGCTCCTCCACAGTGCCCATGTGACGGTGTACCTGCCCCATGTATTGCTCCCCCACATGCTGCACTCCGATTGGGTCCGTAGTCTGCTCCCCCACAGTGCCCATGTGACGGTGTACCTGTCCAGATTTGCTGCCCCCCCACATGCTGCACTCTCATTGACCACCAGGTCTGCTCTCCCACAGTGCCCCCAGTACAGTCCCCCTATACAGTAACATCTTTTTTCTAAACCCTAGCCCTTTTTCCTGAATTTTTTACCTTGTACTAGCATGTTAAAAGGGTTTTTTATTAACAAATAATAATAATAATAATAATAATAATAATAAATATTATTTTTGTGGTGTCGCCCTGGTACCATAATGGCAGTACCACATGCCACTATGATATATATATATATATATATATATATATATATATATATCAGACATGAGGGTCCGGGCCAAAGTGCCCGCGTCCGCGTCCGCGTCCAACGCCTGGACCTGGACGCGAAGTTGGACGTGTCCTTTTTTTTAATTTTTTTATTTTTAAAGGCTTGACGCGTCCAGCGTCCGGACGCGGACACGTTATTTTTTTAAAAAAAAAAAAAAAAAAAAGCAAAAACCTGCGGGCCCTGCGGACAGTCCGCAGAACCCGAGAGCAGGCAGAGGGCGGAAGAGGGAGTGTGGGATAGCATAGAGTGATAGAGAGAGAGAGAGAGAGAGAGAGAGAGAGAGAGAGAGAGAGAGAGAGATGGTGTTTGTGTGTGTGTGTGTGTGTGTGTGTGAAAATTGTGTTGATTTGTGTGCATTCAGTTGTGTGTGTGGTGATCTGTGTGAGAGAGGGAGAGAGGAAGAGACAGAGAGTGAGGAACGTAGAGAGAGAGAGAGAGGATTTGTGTGTGTGCACAATGTGTGTGTGAGTTTAGGATTTAGGTTCAAGGGTGCTTGGGTTTGGGGTTTGGGGTTTAGGGCGGGAGAGAGCTTGGATGGATTTCCGTGCTTCTGTGTGTGTGCGTGTGAGAGAGAGAGAGAGGGAGAGAGAGATAGATGGCTGCTCGTCCCATTTGGGATGAGGTGGAGGTCATGCCCGACAAAAAGTGGCGTTGCCCTTCTTGTCGAAAGCAGTTCACAGGGAACGCCTCTCGGGTTCGAGCACATATGGGGGGGGGGGGGGGTTGCGAGTCCGACCCACGGGGGGACGCTACGGGATCGGCATTTGTATGGTCATCCCCGCTGCGGAGCGGGCTCACATTATGGAAACATATTCTGAGACAACTGCTGAGCCCGGTGAGCTGTCCACAGATGCCGCAGACTCTATTTCTACTAGTGCACCCACTACCACCGACCCTGCCATTGGTACACCCAGCGCCACCGCCCCCACCGTCGCATGGGTCGAACACGTCCTTTTTTTTTTAATTTTTTTTTTTTAAATGCTAGATGCGTCTAGCGTCCGGACGCGGACGCGTCCGGGCCCTCGATGCGTTTTTTTTAAAAAAAAAATAATGAAAGCAAAAACCTGCGGGCCCTACGAACAGTCCGCAGAACCCGAGAGCAGGCAGAGGCCGGAAGAGGGAGAGTGTGGGAGAGCATAGAGTGATAGAGAGAGAGAGGGAGAGAGAGAGAGAGAGAGAGATGGTGTTTGTCTGTGTGTGTGTGTGAGAAAATTGTGTGTGTGAAAATTGTGTTGATTTGTGTGCATGCAGTTGTGTGTGTGTGGTGATCTGTGTGTGTGTGTGTGTGTGAGAGAGAGAGAGAGAGAGAGAGAGAGAGAGAGAGAGAGAGAGAGAGAGAGAGAGAGAGAGAGAGAGAGAGAGAGAGAGAGAGAGAGGAAGAGACAGAGAGTGTGAGGAACGTAGAGAGAGAGGATTTGTGTGTGTGCACAATGTGTGTGTGAGTTTAGGATTTAGGTTCAAGATGCTTGGGTTTGGGGTTTAGGGTTTAGGGCGGGAGAGCTTGGATTTCCGTGCTTCTGTGTGTGTGTGTGTGTGTGCGTGAGAGAGAGAGAGAGAGAGAGAGAGAGAGAGAGAGAGAGATGGCTGCTCGTCCCATTTGGGATGAGGTGGAGGTCATGCCCGACAAAAAGTGGCGTTGCCCTTTTTGTCGAACGCAGTTCACAGGGAACGCCTCTCGGGTTCGAGCACATCTGGGGGGGTCGCGAGTTCGACCCACAGGGGGGCGCTACGGGATCGGCATTTGTATGGTCATCCCCGCTGCGGAGAGGGCTCGCATTATGGAGACATATTCTAAGACAGCTGCTGAGCTCGGCGAGCCGTCCACAGATGCCACGGACTCTATTTCTACTGGTGCACCCACTGCCACCGACCCTGTCACTGGTACACCCACCGCCACCGCCCCCACCGTCGCATCTGCACCCGCCACTGCCGCTGCCCCCGCCCCCGCCCCCGCCCCCGCCCCCGCCCCCGCCTCCGCCAGTACTCCCCATGGATCCACGGCCTCCACTGCTGCACCTACGCCTCTGCCATCACCGTCAGATACGCACGGCCCATCCACATCCTCCGCTTCCGCACCTGCACCTATGCCACCACCTCCACATCCGCATCGTCCATCCGCATCCTCCCAGCCATCCGCATCCCGAGGCACCAGACAGATGTCCATGCCGAGATCTTTCAGAGAGGGGCAACACAGAGAGGCCACCAAGGCCATAGCACAGATGTTCTATGACCTGAACCTCCCCTTTATCATGGCATCATCCCGCATCTTTCGAGAGGCTGTCTCGAAAGTTGCAGTCTGCGGGCCCGGCTACACACCACCCACAGCCGACGCACTACGAGGCCCTTTGCTCCAGGATCGGGTTGCATCAGTCACAAAGAGACTGGCCGCACTGCACGAGGCTTGGGATAGATACGGCTGTTCCATCATGGCTGATGGGTGGACTGATCGTCGCAGACGCCCACTCATCAACGTGATTGTTTCCAGTTGTTACGGTTCCATGTTCTTGCACAGCATCGACGCCTCCGAGGCAGGGAGAGTGCGTTCGGCCGAGTACATTTATGGCATCATTCGCGCGGCGATAGAGGAGGTCGGGCCATAGCGCGTTGTCCAGGTATAATATTCTTTCATTAGTTACTTGCTCATTTGTTGCTTGATGTTGATACAATAGTTCTGCGTAGTTTTCGATTGATTGCAATGTGTTTCTCAAGCTGTGAACTGATCGTGTGAACGTATCGCAAAAGGTTGTGACGGACAATGCGTCCAACTACTGTAGTATGGGGAAGCCAAAGTGCCCGCGTCCGACGCCCGGACCCGGACGTCTGTGACCCCCGGACGCGGGGTCGGACGCGTCCTTTTTTTTTTAATTTTTTTTTTTTAAAGGCTGGACGTGTCCGGGGGCCAAAACGCGTCCGGGACCCCGACATGTTTTTTTTAAAAATAAAAAAAAAAAAGGAAAAACCCGCGGGCCCTGCGGACAGTCCGCAGAACCCGAGAGCAGGCAGAGGGCGGAAGAGGGAGAGTGTGGGAGAACATAGAGTGATAGAGAGAGAGAGGGAGAGAGGGAGAGAGAGAGAGATGGTGTTTGTCTGTGTGTGTGTGAGAAAATTGTGTGTGTGAAAATTGTGTGCGTGTGAAAATTGTGCTGATTTGTGTGCATGCAGTTGTGTGTGTGTGGTGATCTGTGTGAGAGAGAGAGAGAGAGAGGAAGAGACAGAGAGTGTGAGGAACGTAGAGAGAGAGGATTTGTGTGTGTGCACAATGTGTGTGTGTGAGTTTAGGATTTAGGTTCAAGGGTGCTTCGGTTTGGGGTTTAGGGTTTAGGGTGGGAGAAAGCTTGGATTTCCGTGCTTCTCTGTGTGTGTGTGTGAGAGAGATAGAGAGAGAGAGAGAGAGAGAGAGAGAGAGAGAGAGAGAGAGAGAGAGAGAGAGGGAGAGAGAGATGGCTGCTCGTCCCATTTGGGATGAGGTGGAGGTCATGCCCGACAAAAAGTGGCATTGCCCTTTTCGTCGAAAGCAGTTCACAGGGAACGCCTCTCGGGTTCGAGCACATCTGGGGGGGTCGCGAGTCCGACCCACAGGGGGGCGTTACGGGATCGGCATTTGTATGGTCATCCCCGCTGCGGAGAGGGCTCGCATTATGGAGACATATTCTGAGACGGCTGCTGAGCCCGGCGAGCCGTCCACAGATGCCACGGACTCTATTTCTATTGGTGCACCCACTGCCACCGACCCTGCCACTGGTACACCCACCACCACCGCCCCCACCGTCGCATCTGCACCCGCCACCGCCGCCGCCCCTGCCCCCGCCACCGCCTCCGCCAGTACTCCCCATGGATCCACGGCCTCCACTGCTGCACCTACGCCTCTGCCATCACCGTCAGATACGCACGGCCCGTCCACATCTCGGCTTCCGCACCTGCACCTATGCCACCACCTCCACATCCGCATCGTCCATCCGCATCCTCCCAGCCATCCACATCCCGAGGCACCAGACAGATGTCCATGCCGGGATCTTTCAGAGACGGGCAGCACAGAGAGGCCATCAGGACCATAGCACAGATGTTCTATGACCTGAACCTCCCCTTTATCATGGCATCATCCTACATCTTTCGAGAGGCTGTCTCGAAAGTTGCAGTCTGCGGGCCCGGCTACACACCACCCACAGCCGACGCACTACGAGGCCCTTTGCTCCGGGATCGGGTTGCATCAGTCACAAAGAGATTGGCCGCACTGCACGAGGCTTGGGATAGATACGGCTGTTCCATCATGGCTGATGGGTGGACTGATCGTCGCAGACGTCCACTCATCAACGTGATTGTTTCCAGATGTTACGGTTCCATGTTCTTGCGCAGCATCGACGCCTCCGAGGCAGGGAGAGTGCATTCGGCCGAGTACATTTACGGCATCATTCGCGCGGCGATAGAGGAGGTCGGGCCACAACGCGTTGTCCAGGTATAATATTCTTTCATTAGTTGCTTGCTCATTTGCTGCTTGATGTTGATACAATAGTTCTGCATAGTTTTCGATTGATTGCAATGTGTTTTCTTGAGCGGTGAACTGATCGTGTGAACGTATCGCAAAAGGTTGTGACGGACAATGCGTCCAACTGCCGCGGTATGGGGGAGCCAAAGTGCTCGCGTCCGCGTCCGACGCCCGGACCCGGACGTGGGGTCGGACGCGTCTTTTTTTTTTAATTTTTTTTTTTTAAATGCTGGACGCGTCGAGACGACGCGTCCAGCGTCCGGATGCGGACACGTCCAGGGCCCAGAAATGCGTCCGGGCCCCGGACGTGCTTTTTAAAAAAAAAAAAAAAGCAAAAAAGGGCACTTTTCCGCACATTCAGCAGGTAACCTGCCACTTACTTTTTGGCTCGTTCAAGATGCTCTTTTTTTTTTATCGTTTCATGTGTGCCTCCCATTCCGTTTGTCAATGCAGGCTCGACTTGAAGAAGCCCGCTCGTACCTGCTTCGCCTACCAGTTCATCATGCTTGAGCGGCTACACAAGCTCAAGGGTGAATTGCGGCACATGGCCACTTCGGCAGAGTTCACCGCCATGGACCTGTCCACGCCCCCAGAGGGCTTGGCCTTCCACAAGGTCCTCTTCACGGAGCCTTTCTGGGTGGATATGCAGCAGCTCATGGACGTCATGCGCCCCATCTACTCTGTCATGGACCGCATAGGCGAGTCTCTCCAGCGTTCTGAGCTGGACCCTGCCAGGTATAACTTTTTTCCGTCTCACCATCCTTACTTCCATTTCGCACTCTGTTTCGTCTTGCTGCCGCAACACGATGGTATATAACTGTTGCCTCCACGTGGTTTGGTCCACAGGTTGGAGCCTATCAGGCACTTGTGGCAGCGGCGATGGGATAAGTTTCACCGGCCCATTCACAGTGTCACCCACATACTGCATCCGCTGTTTCAGAGCGAGAGGCAGTACGACGATGCAGAGCTGCGTGCGGACTGGTTGGCATACATCCGCCTCCTCAGTAGCGACAATGGGTTCCGCAGCAGGCTCAAGGTGCCGAGGCTCGGTTACAGGTAAACTCTTGATCTATCGCACGCTGTCGTTCATTCGATTTCCCTGCGCGGGCTCAAGTGTACTCAAGCATATCGTTGCTCAACTGTTGGCACTCTCTGGGGCTGTTCGGCGAGGACCTTGCACGTGTTCAAGAGAACATGCTCTTGCCTGTATCAAGGTGGGAGAGCCACGGCGCCGGACAGCCAAACCTAAGGACGCTCGCGCTCCGAGTCCTTTCACAGGTACGTTGTCTTGTCTCATTCATCCAACCAGTTTTCACATTTTCTCTACAAGGTCGGTACTCACTCGAGTTGTTGCCAATTAATGTAGGACTGTTCTGCTTGCGTGTGCGAGCGGAACTGGTCAGCGTTCAGCCTTGTTCACACGAACAGGCGGAACCGTCTGACGACGGAGCGGTGCAATGACCTGGTGTACTGCAACACCAACACCAGAGTGGTTCGACGCATCACGGAGAGCATGAGGGCAGGAGGCGCACACGCCCTACTGCTGCAGGTATATTTCATTGCTCTGTCGTTTTGCTTTCGTATTGGTTTGAGACATTCAGTGTAATGCCCTCACGATTGCTTCGGCTATTCTCACGAATGATTGACTTGTGCAGGTCAATCCCGATGAGTACCTGGTTGCAGCGGCAGATCTCGAGCCACAGGTTGATCCGGACGATGCTGTTCGGCATGCTCTGCGGGGTGATCCCGAGGATGATGTCGATGCCGATGAGACCACCACCCTCCCTGCTGACATTCCATTGCCCTCCTCTGATGATGAGCCCACATATGATTCAGACGAGACGGTCGACCTAGCAGGGGATGGTCCACGTGCCCCACCCAGTACCCCCGCATCACGCCCCCTTTCAGATGATGGCTGGTCAGAGTTTGCGAGGGAGACAGAGGCTGCTACCCAGAGACATATAGTGCAGAGACGACTCAGAGCATCACAAGCAGGCAGTTCCTCCCAGAGACCCCCCCGTGGCAGAGGGAGACCCCAGGGCAGGAGTGTACCACAAAGGGTTCCTTCCGGCAGACCCAGAGGCAAGCCAACCAAGAGGGGACGCACTGATGATTTTTCTAGTCATTCCTTGGCAGGCGTTGGCCCAGACCTAGAGGAGTCCCAGATGCCTCCAGACTCCGAGCCAGACTTTGTGTTTGACACCCCTGCAGATGCATCTGGCACGCAGAGGGATGATTTGTTTAGCGCAGACTTGTAGATATTGATACACATTTTAGCATCATGTATAGTGGCATCAGATGAGATGTATATATTTTTTTACAGTCTATTTGTGTGATGGCTAATTTATCGTGGTTGCTTACAAATGGTTAGCTCTGTGAAGTTTGAATGGTTAGTCAACAATGGTTTGCTCCGTGCAAGATGAGAGAGAGAGAGAGAGAGAGAGAGAGAGAGAGAGAGAGAGAGAGAGAGAGAGAGAGAGAGAGAGAGAGAGAGAGAGAGAGAGACCAGCACATCTGCATCTCATTCAGAACACATGCATCATGTTCAACCATCTAACATAAGACCCTAAACCCGACACCCCAACAAATGGCACAGTTAACACAACACCCCAAACACTAACCAATCACCCTAAACCCACAACCCCACAGCCATAACCATCAAAACAAGCCACAAGCATAATCATCATAACCACATCCATAAACATCATCAACCCCACCCACGTCCTCATTGTGTCGTAGGCATTGCACCACAGGTATGTGCAGATTCAACATCAAAGCTGCACCTGTGCAGCATACACTTAAACTTGCGTAGATTGTATTAATGGTCCAGGAATACAGGCGCGGGGGTTCGTGGAGTAGGTACTGTAAGTTTCGACATTGTATTGTAGCGAGTTGGAGCAGTGCCATAACTAATTAGTAAGCTGTTGAAGTTCATCCGAGAAGAAACCGATCCCCTAAACCGAGTCACAGTAGTGTATAGCTTGTCACTCTTCTGGTGAGCCCTAATTTCCCCCAAAGACTTCTGCTCCTGAGAGCTTGTCACTCTTCTAGTGAGCGTTCACCTTTCCCCAATCCTCTGGCGACCATTCACTTCTAAACCTTGGGGCAATAATCTGTTTGCCATACAAACCTTCACTCGAAACCACTCTCAGATATTTCTTTGCGCTTTTTTGGAGCTTAGTTCCCAATGAAGGTTCGTAATAATTTATGAACTGCTCACTGGCCATAGTTGTTTAGTAATACTGAGGTTATGAGAGGCATGGCCCAGTGGTTAGGTCTATTGCAAATTGTTTTGCAAATTTTTTCGATACTGTTTTCCTATTTTTTAACAGGAGGGGGCAGGTGGGTGACAGGCACCCTCTGATAATTAATCCCGGGGGAAAAACAGGGGCCATAAATTGTTTTTATTTTTCTTTTGGGATGGGGTGCAGTGTAGGCAGGTGCATGTATTTTTTTTCTTTTTCTGAAAAAAAATATTTGAAAAAAATTGGGCGCGTCCGGACGCGGGCGCACCCGCCATCCGCTTCCTTAGATATATATATATATATATATATATATATATATATATATATATATATATTATTTAAACAGGGATGAGGGTCCGAGCCGGATTGCCCGCGTCCTCGTCCGCGTCCGGACCCGTACGCGTCTGAACCTTGGACGCGTTCAAAAAAAAAAAAACAGATGCGTCCAAGCGTCCGAACACGTCCGGACGCCATTTTTTTTTTGTTTTAAATTGAAAAAAAAAAAACTGGACGCGGATTCACCCTTCGGACGCGCGTCCTCGTCCGCCATCCACTTCCTTTGACATATATATAGGGATGAGGGGATCGGATTGCCCGTGTCCGAGTCCGACCCCGGGACGAGGGGTCGGATGCGTCCAATTTTTTCTTTTTTTAAAAAAAAACAAAAAAACAGATGCATCCGAGGGTTTGGACGCCATTTTGTTTTTTTAATTTTTTTTTAAAACAAATTTAGAGAAAATTTAAAAAACAAAAAACGGACGTGTTTGGACGCGGACGCACCTTTGACGCGTCCGCGTCCAAACGCGGACACGGACGTGCGTCGGGACGCGCGTCCGCGTCCGCCATCCGCTTCCTTAGATATATATGTATAAGCGGGACCCGGACGCGAACGCGCGTCCGCGTCAAGAAGCGGACGCGCCAGGGGTGCGTTCGCGTTCGGACGCATCCAGTTTTTTTTCTTTTAAATTTTTTTTAATTTTTTTAGACTTAAAATTTTTTTTTAAAAAAAAATGGCGTCCAGACCCTATACGCGTCAGTTTTTTTTTTGTTTAAATTTTAGTTAAAAAAAATAAAAAAAATTGGACGCGTCCGACCCCGCGTCTAGGGGTTGGACGTGTCCAGGTCCGGACGCCGGATGCGGGCATTCCGAAAACAAAAGAAAGAAACTCACGCGTCGTGGGGTCCGGACGCCATATTTTTTTTTTTTAATTTTTTTAAGTCAAAAAAAATTTAAAAATTTAAAAAAAAAAAAAAAAACCGAACGCGTTCGGACGCGGACGCACCCCTTGCGCGTTCGCGTCCCAGTCCCGCTTCCTTAGATATAGACACACACACACAAACAAATGTTTAAATCTTAATTAATTTAACACCTATGTAAGGCTATTTTTATGCCATTAACCGAAATTCTTATAAGTTCTAAAAGAATTTGCAAACACATTTGAAAACCAATCAAAATAGTAGAAAACCCAAAAACATGTCGATGTCATTCCTATACGTTGTTGGCTAGGGTGCTTGGTTCAAGGTCTAGGGTGCCGGTTTCATTAGCGGCTAAGTTGAGAACATTTTAGATGCACTAATCAATGAACTAGTGAATCAATGCATCATGAATCAGTGAATCAGCAATACCTAGGTACAATCAGGGATAAGTAAGCTCCTACAGTACATGAAAAAATTTGAAAAAATCACCCCCATCAAAAGACATGTTTTTTAAAACCCATATCCAAACCTAAGGTGGCGGACCCCGGACGTTCGCGTCCGCGTCCGGACGCGGACACGCCAGGGGTGCCCGGACGCGTCCACTATTTTTTTTTAATTTTTTTTTTTGTGTTAAAATTTTAAAAAAAAAAAGGGACGCGTCCGACCCCCTGTCGGACGCGTCTTGGTCTGAATGCCGGACGCGGACGCAAATTGCCGGCATCCGACCCGAACCCTCATGTCTGAGATTCCAAACAAAAACAAAAAAAAACCACTCGTGTTCTGGAACGTGCCAAGCAACTTTGGTATAACATAAAACCGTGTAAGTGCCTAGCCATTAGGGTTAAAATAGGCAATATATTTCAACACATATTTCATAGTTTACAAATGTGTTGTGTTAGACAGTGAGTCACATACATGGCATCAACTAGCTTCCTGTAATGGGAATGATTGCATGAATGGTGGAACTTCATCATGTTTGTTTGATGTTGCTCAAAGGTGATGTTACACACAAGCTCACAAACCCTAAGTAAATACACAGAATTACTCAGCAAATTCGTCACTTTATCAATCTCAAGCAAATGTACATAGATTAACAAGCAAACATGAGCTCCTTCCAACCATAGCTGCATAGGAATACGATAGGGAATGCCTGGGAAGGCTCAAACTACATCCCCTCAAGCACCCCTTAACCCTGACACATCCTAACGTCGACACATGGCAAACTCCATGCACAGTCAACACTTGCCACTTGGAAGTACCCTTACACATAAGCTAGTAGGTGGACAGTCTGACACGTGTCACTCATGCATTGGACCAAGTGTCCCAATGACCATATGACACGTAGTTACGAATAGAGCCACAGCTGATCTAGAATTAAGCTATGAAAGCATCACATAAGCAAGACTTAACCCTAGAAAGCAAGAAAGAGAGAGATTAAGGAGGCTAAAGAGAGAGATCAATATCATCAGCTGAATGACAAATGACACAGTTTCCCTACTTATAGCCAAGAGGAAGCCCTAAAAGGAAGCTTCCAGTGGCTAGGGCCCAACTGGGAGGGATAATAGTGCGCCCTCCAAGAAGGCCCCCACTCTCCAGTAATATGTCCAAATGGCCTAATAATGAATAATAAGGCCAAAGGCCAACCATATAGTCTGAATGTCACTAATGAATAAAAAAGGGCCCAAGGCCTGCTTATGCATAAAGTAAAGTAACTGTAAATGTAAATGGACGCGGCGAATGTAATGAGCCAAGTCCATAACTCTCCCCGACACAAAAAAAAGACCCAACTGCCGAAAAGATAACCGGATCAAGTAGCAGCAAGCCCTGGTGCATCAACAGCTAGAGGAACATCTGATGTAGAGGAATCAACAAGTGCAGCAAGAGCACGAGCCTGATCCGCAAGTAATGGTGTATGATAAAACACATCAATAGGCTCCCATGTAGCCTCCTCAATAGGACGACCATCCCACTGGACCAAAAACTGAATCTGCCGACGGCGTCGACTATGGTATAGACGGACCTGTAATATAGCAGCAGGTAAAAATGGAAATAACTCTGGAGCAGTAAGAAACTCAGCATCACAAGGAGCGTCATCCTCAATAGCAACACGTAATAAACTGACATGGAATACATCACAGGCGCGTGCGGAAGCAGGAAGCTGTAAGCGATATGTAACTGGACTAAGAACCTCCACAATGCGATAAGGCCCATAATAACGTGGTGCAAGCTTCTCAGTAGAAGCATGGCCCTGGACAAAATGATGACGTGCAAACCGTAAGCATAGATAAACCATATCTCCAAGCTGAAACTCAACATGGCGGCGGTGACGATCAACAGAGGTCTGATAACGCTGCTGAACATGCTGTAAATGAGAACTGGCCCGAGTAATGAGCTCTCGAGCACCTGATAGAAAAGATGCAAGTTGTGTAACAGGTGTATCCTCAGGAGGAAGACGAATGCCAGGTAAAAGAGGTGCATAGCCATGAGATAATAAAAATGGAGAGACACCTGTGCTGGTACTAACAGAGCTATTATAGCTATACTCTGCTAAACATAAACGCTGATCTCAATCCTTCCCTGAAGGAGTAACAAAATGGCGCAAATAATCCTGAAGGATCCTGTTAAGGACCTCAGACTGCCCATCAGAAGTAGAATGATAAGCAGAACCCATAAAAAGCTGAACATCCAAAATAAGCATAAGCTCTGTCCAGAATATAGATGTAAACTTACTATCCCGATCAGAAAGGATAGTACGAGGAAATCCATGCAGGCGGAAAATCTCTGATAGGAACAAACGTGCACACTGCTCTGCTGTGATAGTACTGCGAACTGGGACAAAATGTGCCTGTTTCGAGAACCTGTCAACTACCACCATACATGAATCGTGACCACGCTGGGTATGGGCAAGGCCAAGGATAAAGTCCATAGATATATCAGTCCACTGGCGATGAGGAATAGGCCAACTCTGGAGCAAACCAGCAGACTTAGAACGGAAGTACTTATTACGAAGACAGAAAGGGCAGGTACGAATAAGTACAACAAGCTCAGATCGAAGAGAGGGCCAATAGAAATGGTCTTTGAGACGAGCATAAGACTTCTGAAAACCAAAGTGACCCCCAACAGGAGAGGAATGAGCATCCGACAACAACTGGGAACGGATACCCAAAGAACTAGGGATACAAAGAGAATCATAATGATAAAGACGATTGTCAATAATGGAGTAAACCTGATGAGGACTGGACGAAACAGGTGGGGCAGAACTATAAACATCACGAAAATCAGAACATGTAAGGTATGCTGCAGGTAGAGCATCAAACCATGGAGGAATAGTAGAAACGAGTGTATTTAACAAAGCTGGAAGACGAGATAATGCATCAGCAGCAGTGTTAGCACGACCAGGACGATACAATATGGAGAAATTAAAAGACTGTAAAAACTGCAACCAACGAAATTGACGATCACTAAGGTCACATTGAGAAAACAGATAACGTAAAGACTGGTGATCAGTAATAATGTCAAATGGGACTCGATACAGATAATGACGCCACTTCTTAAGAGCATAGATAATAGCAAGAAGCTCTTTCTCATGCACAGAATAACGTTGCTCATAAGAGCGAAGACGACGCGACTCATAAGCAATAATACATTGTGACTGGCGAAGTAAAGCACCCAAACCAACATTACTAGCATCAGAGAGCTGGAACAGAAGGGGCCGGTGTAGGGGTGAACGTAGCGGGAAAAGATGAAGCAGAAGGACGGGGTCGGGAGAAGCGGGAAGGAAGGGTGTCAGAGTACTTATGTTGTAAAGTACTGGCAAGAGACATCGCCTCAACAAGTGTGGTAGGACGGAAGGAAGAAACATCATAACGTAAAGCACCACGAAGCCCAGCAATGTAACGAGAAATAAGCTCAATGGGCTGTAGATCTGTGAAAAGATAAGAAAGCTCCATAAACTGATCTGTATAAGAAGCAAGATCACTGGTCTGAGTGAGACTACGGAATGTATCACGTTGGCGGTCAAGCCACTGAGGATCAATCATAGCATGGCGGAGGTCACGGCGAAAAGCATGCCATACGTGGAGCCCTTTTCGATTAGGATCAACTCTATAAACTCGCCACCACGTGGCGGCACGTCCATCTAAATGTAAAGCAGCCAACTGGATCTTTTGAGGATCAGTCTTGGGGTAAATCTGAAAATATGTGTCAAGCTTAGCAAACCAATTCTCTGATAAGTTCCCGTCGGAGGAACCGGAATAGGTAGCAAGCTGTACCCTATCACGAAAATCTCGAGCAAAGTGTGGCTCAGGAAGGGGGAGACGAGGAAAGAAACCAGAAGGTGGGTTAGATGGAATGAACGGTCCACCACCAGGCTGACTAGCAGAAGAAGATGGAAATCCAAATGGAGGGGGAGTCCCAAATGTAGGAAAAACAGGAGCTTTACCAGGACCATGAGACTATAAAGAATCAATCTATGACTGCATAGTAGCAAAGCCGGTCATAACTGAATCGAAGCGAAGAACGAGGCCAGAAAGGGTCTCATCCATGCGACGGAACTGATCGGATAAGGTTTCCTGAGTAGTCTCACTCGGGGTAGGTGAATGTGCCATAATGATAGTGGAAGGAATAGACGAAAACTTGAGGGAGCGGACTCTTGTCGTCACCCCAAATTAGCCTATTACAACCAATATTATCACAACTGAAAAAAAACAGACAGCAATGAACAATGGAGAAGCTGTAAAAATGCGCTAGACAACCGCGGATACAATGTGAATTTGAAAGAGTAAACGAAGTCAGAATTCCTGAAAATGTGGTGGAGAATGAGCGCGCGACAGCCTTTTGATAAGCTGTAAAAGATGGCTGGAATTGGAGAAAAAAAAAGGCAAAAGTGACAAGTTGGGAGTGCTGAGGCAACGATTTACAGGTTGAAGAATTTTAGCTGTTTGGAATAAATGATGTCGAAATTGGGTAGTTTTTGGATGAGGATGGGCGCTGGACAGTCAGGGAACTAACTGTGGAAGATGGCAGCAAACTGGAAAAATATCAGACGAAAGTGATAGGTCGGAAGGCAGGGACAGCGATGGAAAGGAAGAGGAGGAGCGCTGGGCAGCAAAGAAAAGAGGGGACAAAACAGAGGGAACGCTGGGCAGGAAGGAGTGGAAGGAGTAGCGATGGAACAGGGCTGTCAAAACGGTAATGGAGCTGTAGGATCAACGATGGAGGAGCAAGGCAAGGCAGCAAAGAAAAAATTCCAGATTGTGCTCAGAAAAGTGCTCTAATACCAAGTTACGAATAGAGCCACAACTAATCTAGAATTAAGCTATGAAAGCATCACATAAGCAAGACTTAACCCTAGAACGCAGGAAAGAGAGAGATCAATATCATCAGCTGAATGACAAATGACACAGTTTCCCTACTTATAGCCAAGAGGAAGCCCTAAAAGGAAGCTTCCAGTGGCTAGGGCCCAACTAGGAGGGATAATAGTGCGCCCTCCAAGAAGGCCCCCACTCTCCAGTAATATGTCCAAATGGCCTAATAATGAATAATAAGGCCAAAGGCCAACCATATAGTCTGAATGTCACTAATGAATGAAAAAGGGCCCAAGGCCTGCTTATGCATAAAGTAAAGTAACTGTAAATGTAAATGGATGCTGCGAATGTAATGAGCCGAGTCCATAACTCACGTCCTGTTGACCCGTCCATTGACCGTCCGACAAGTGTCACTCATACACTAGACCAAGTGTCTCAGTGAGCATATGACACGTGTCATGTTGCCCGGTCAACCCGTCCTACTTTTTAGGAGGTCAGTCCAGCAGAATCTCATGAGACCCAGTACCCCCTTGGCCATCTCGGAGTTACTCAGTATAACAGATATTTACATTGCAATTTACAATTGTCTCCACAGGCCGGAGACTTAGCCATTTACAATTGAATAATTACAGTTTACAATTCACATTGGGCAAGGAATTCAAAGTACATGTGACAGGTGATGCATGTGCGTGCATGGCTATGCATGTGCCTTATTGGTCTTGTGTTTGTTGATTACTAAGTGTACAACTTTCATGCATGTCTGGTTGGGCGGTTAAAGGGTGTTGCATCATACTTTATCATGTTTCAGGAACTAATAATATTTTCTATTCAATCCAGGGTTGGACTATGACAAGTAGGTACTTATGAAATCCCACAACAAAAACACACAAAAATCCCCAATGTGTTAGCAAGTACAACTACCAGACGTGCTACAAAATTGTTGGATACATTGAAAGTCTCCCATAAAATCACACAAAAAAGTTCTCTACATCCTTCAAACAAAGCAATCAAAAAATGATCTAAGAAAGTAGCCTGAATCTATTTTGGTTGATTTCTCTCTCCACACAACATAAACACCCCGAACACCTCTTGCACTATGACTTCCCAAAATATCAGCAGCACTCACTGTTTACACGGTTGATTGAGATTTACTCAAAAGCATTTGCTACATCAACTATAGATAGGTGGAAGGCTTGACAGGCACCTTCTTCCAAAACATATCTAGCACAAATACACACATAGAGACTGCCACCCCAAGCTACGTTGTCCACTCCCTTTCAATGCAGGAATGGGTTCATACTGACGTCAACATGACATGTTTTGCCTGTATTTTTTCAGGCAACATAGTAAAGACGTTTGAAAATCATATGTAACTCCGGTACCTTCCTGGCCACACACGAAAAAAATAGGAACAAGGAAATAGAGGGGGTCCATATATTTTTAAGGTTTACCTCCCGCATTGAACATGCATTTTAACCATAGTTGCAGCGAATCGTGAATAGAAAAAAAAATTTGATATGAGCAATTTGCAGAACAAAAAACAAAAAGTGAATCGCTGTTTTTTTTTGAGAATCGCAATTCGATTCCGCGAATTGCAAGTGCATCTATAATTCGAACATTGAGAAAAGGTGCATGATCCCTGGCCTAGACTGCCTTATATCTCAAGGATTTTATATGAAAGATAAGAACACTTTTATTCACAGCATGGTGACTGTATAGCTAGATCGAGCAACAAGCACAAGGGCACAATAAAAGTTTTATGGTTGCTGTAACAAATCATTTCTTTTCCAGCCTCAACTATGTCAACTTCAAAATAAAAAAATTCACAAACGAACACGCACTATAAAAAAACCCACCTCAAAAGGAATGGCTGATCATCTTCAGTTGCCCACTGCCCTTGACTGACCATGGATGAAGCTAAGGTATGATACCTGCAAAATTCCCATTGACATTCACCAATCTTCAACTAGATTGAAAGAATTATACTACTTACACATTTTCACAACCTCAGTGGTGTTCGAAGAAACTGTAGCAGGCAACCAATGTGGAATTGTGTAAGGTATTATTTTCTGATTAACTTGATTAGGTGAGGTAATCCTCAAAATTTTATACAGGCTATATGCACATCCTATTCAAGGCTAGGGTCTAAATTACAAAATACTGTTACAATATTTTCAGCTTCACAAGTGTTACATACAGCAGGACATATTCTTGGGATATCAAGTGAAAAGTCAATATGCTAACATCAACAGTAGGTGTAAGAAGACTAATTCAAAATTGACTTCCATAACTAGTTGAGCTACATATTCAAGACTCAACTGGCCTTAACCATTTTGATTGTTCATAAAAAAATTCAACAAGTAACATCAATCCAAGTGCATAAATAGAGAAGAAAAACTCACCATTCACTGGCACAAGCACTGTGTGTACGACTGCCAAGCTTATCAGAAATCAACTGCCAGTTGATCTCATCTCTAAACTGTACAAATAACAATATGATTTGCTGGTAAGATCATTCAACCTAAAAGCCACCAAAGACTTGAAGAATTTTTATTGCACTCTTCCGATTGACATTCAGGAAGAACAGAACTTCCATTACATATGCTTCAGCTGACTAAGATTCTTCAACCTTTTGATATTAAGTCTCAAACCTCATCAAATATAAAGGCTAATTATTATTTTCCGAAGAAACCTAGTCAGGGGTTTTTTGAATTCATAAAATGAATAGTCAATTAGCAATCACCATCACAGTCTAAGAAGATAAACGGGCTTTTTACCATCAACCTCACCTAGCCTAACTAAGAGGTGACCTCACAACCTCCCAATGCATGCAAGACGACACTACCTGCTCAGAATCTTATCAAGCCTACACACTGCTCTGGCCAGGTCTGCTTCTACCTGCCAAACAAACATTACAAGCTCTTGCCTAAAAACTCCTGTTGAACTTAGAGCATATTGCTTCAGACATAACGGGGAAAAGGAGGAAAATCAAACCAGCATGTGTTGGTGCTGGATGTATGAATGATACCTAGTAGATGCAAAGCATGCCGGAGGAGTGAACACAGCATAAAGTTCCATATGATAGGTCCACTTTATTTTCACAAGACAAGTTTGATTTACTGACAAACATCACCAAGCTTCATCCTTTAATATCTCTGCTGCAAAAACGTTCCAGATCGCGCAATCCAGAACGTCAGCGATCTGCGACCCGGATTGCAATTTTTGTTTTTTTTGGTGGAAAAAGGAGTAATGGCCAATTTTTTTTTTTTTTAAGTTTAATACTAACTAAACCGTAGTTGAATGGTGGACATGCTTTTCCAATAGATATCAGAAATCGGTTTTGAAATGGTGTTCTGATGCCAATGGTTTGCAAAACTACTGATTCGTTTTCTGTTATAAAACGATAGAAAGAGTTAGAAGGAGCCTTCCTTAGACTGGCGGGAATTACTTCTTGTGGAATAGTTGAGACCATCTGAAACCATTTACTGATGTTCAAATTTCTGAAACCATATGAAAATGCAGCCACTTAAACCATCTACTGAAGTCCAGATTTTTGATGAATGTAGCCTGCAGCCATCTGAAACCAAGCAACAGATCTGCATAACAATTGCTTTTTTGATATCCTTTCACATGATACCCATATTGGCAACTATCCAAAAAAAAAAATTGCGTTCTCGGAGGGGAAATCCCGGAACACGTTCCAGATCGCGTTCCGGAACGCGGACTGCAATATTTCAAAGAAGTGGCAATATTTCAACATTCAAAAGTGGGAAATCCCCAGAGAAGCTTATCATGAGGGGAATGGTACATAAAACACAAAAAGGACACTTGTCAATACTGATACCATCTAGTGTTTTCACCCGGTTCAGAATCGACCTTTTCATAATCGGATGAATTGGCATGAATCATGGTTCTAAACCGGGTCCCTTCCAGAAGAATCGCAAAGAATTGGCAAAAAAAATTTTTGGCATTTTTAAGATATATAATGCTAAAAAATATCTAATGTAATATGTGTAATGTCTACAATGTGTCTGAAACCACAATTCAACATTCACAGTATCACAGCACATGACAATGTTAAATGGATGCATTTCAAACATCACAAAATAGATTGCATGCTCCAACTCCTGCTTAATATTGTAATTTATGATTTATTCATGATCCATCATCAAACATCCATCACACAACACAATAGGTAACATTTTATTACAAATCAGAACATTGAAATGTTGATCTCACAATCAAAGAATCGTTCAAAATCAAAGACCGTTTTTTTTTGGGTTTTTCTAAATACAAATCAAAACATTAGCCAAGTGTCTATGTGTCAGGTGGCTATGATCCTGCGCCCTGGGATGGCCCTACCCACTGGTGACTGTGATGCTTGGCCGACGACTGCCTGTGATGCTCCACTCCTGTCTACAAAAAGAGAACTCAGCCCCCCCTCCCATAACCTCTAGGTCTCCCTCTAAGGCTACATGCAGGAATGGTTGGCTCCTCCTCTGTCTCCGCATCAAGGTCCACCAGCAGGTCAGCCAGGTCATCCCCCTGTGCCTCCGCCCGCATCTCCTCATCCTCCTCCATATCCCCCTCAACCCACTCCTCCTCCTCCTCATAGTCAGCCCCGAGCTCCTCTCCACCCTCCGAGCCCTCATCATCTCCCTCCTCAGCCCTATCCCTCTGCCTCTCTGTCCTCCTCTGCCGCCATAAAGCCCGTGCGTCAGCCTGTGCCTGTCTGTAGAACTCTCTATGGATCTCATCATCCATCTCCTCCCGCGTGGGTGGTGCCCAAGGAGCAGCAACTGCCGAATCCACCAAGCAAGTGTCAGGGTTCACCTGCAACCGAAAACAATACAGTGTTGTCAAGCAAGTATTTTGCAATTCACTGCATATTTTGAAAGCAATTCAATTCGTCAAAGCATAGCAAGAAACAAGGGGTAATGATGTGACTCGCCTCGAGCATCTGGCCCTCTCCTCGTGTGTGCCTCAGCATACGACCGTTGGTGTTCACAAACACCAACGCTCGATGGATAACCTATTCCTCTTCTGTGTGTGATACAAAGCCCAGGTGCTCCAATTCCGCTCGCAAGCTCCTGCTAAACAGTCTTGTACAAGGACTCTCTCGGCCAATCGTCGCAGGTCACCTGTGCTGCGCCCGTGGATGCACCACCATGTAACGGGCCTCAACTGATCCTCCCTCCGCCGACCCTGCTCTCCATCAAAAGGAAACTGGAAGCGCTCAAATGTGAGCAGCTGGCGTGCAATGTTAGCCAGCATCGGACCTGTTGGCAGAAGAAAAAACATGGCACGTGTAAGTCCCCTCGAATTCACACACTAGCTGAATACACTACTGCAGTAACACTGCTACCAAGCGATTTCTCACATGTACCTGGTCCGGGCCATACACGCTCCTTGTACTCCACCCATCCCCGGTGTAGCTCTAAATCATCCCTCCCCCGGGCAGAGCGCCACAAGGGGTGCAACATGTGGGCTACGGCGTGGATGGGTCGGTGGAAGAAGTTCCATCTGGTCTCCCATATCTCCGAGATCTCGTCCCTCCTGTAGCAGACAAATTACAATAATCAGTGCACCGTAGCATAAAAGAAACGCATCAAACTTGAGTGAGAAACAACAAACTTCAGAATCGCCTCGCCGATGCGGTCCATGAACTCGTAAATGAGACCGAGAGTGCACCCCTCACGGTCTACCAGGCGCAGCACTTTGAAAATGGGTAGAAGGACCCCAACAATCTCCTTAGCACCGGTCCAGAACTCATCACCGAACACAGTGGACCGGAAAAACGCCGCATGTGCGATGTCCCTAAAGTCCGCGAAGGCCTCGCTGGAAACCATCTGCCGCAATGCGTCCTTCACTACTATCAATCGCTCTAGCACCAAGAAGTAAAACGCAAAGCGTGTGGGTGTTGGCTTCTTCAGGTTTAGGGTCGAGAAGGTGAATAGGGCCAACACATGCCTCTTCCTGGTGACAAAAGTGACCAGGCGCATGGCCGTAGAAGTGATCTGCAACACATACATCCAGTAAAAAGTGTAGACAGTAGTTGACATGTGTTTAGCAGCATCGAGCAAGCGTCAAGGAAGAAAGCATAGCAAATGGAAAAAACTATACCTCTCTAATCCATGCAAAGAGATAATAAAGACAAAGTACTTACGTCTGCCAAGCTCAGCGAATAGAACTCAGCTCCCGCGTGATGGTCTCCTCCTCCTAACGAAGCAACCTGCCTCGCAGTGCCCCTCGCCTAGGAGGTGTCCATGTAGCATCCACGGCCGCCATCTGTGCGCAGAACTCCCTGAACACCCAAGTGTCAGCAATAGCAAAAGGAATGCTGCACTAGTAAAAGAACTGAGCAGCAAGTCGAGTGCACCAGGCCTGCTGCTCTCTCTACCACCCGCATCGATCAAGGGTCTGTTGTCTGGGCCTAACCCCTCTATGCTATATATATGGTGCTCGTGGTCTAGCATGCCCAATGGATGGCTGATCTGTGGGTGTGTCACTCTCTCTGGCAGCACCTACCGAAGCATGTGGTGCATCTGCTGTCGAAGAGGAGGGACGAGAAGGACCCGCTGCTGCTTAACCAACCTGCTCATCTGATGCTCGTGCCTCTGAACCAGGCCCTACTGCTGCGGATGGAACTGAAGGTGCTGTACTAGGCCCTGCACTTGTACCATGGCACCGTGCACACCACCTCCGTATCGTTGAGTAGATGCCTGCCGACTATCCACACGCTCAGATCCGACGCCTATAGCTCATCAAAAAAAAATTTGCCTCCTCTAGTAGCGCGGTTCCGCCCCGAAGAGGAGGCCAGAATTTTATATAATCTGTTTTCTTTTTTTGATCACGATTCTTGCAGCAAATCGCGATTCGCTGCAACTATGCTTTGAAGTTCAACGTTTAAATTTTGATTCTTCAAGAATGACTTGGAAAATGTGTTGTTTACATCATTAAATTGAAATGGGCAGATCCAGATGTGTCAGTGACATAGCCAGAGGCAACCACATCATGCCCCCCAATTGCCCATCAAACATCTCTCTTCTCATAGAGAGGTTGGAGCTCTAGATGAGGCAAGGCCTTCACGAAAAGATTGATGATGAGGTGTGCACGATGCACTCTCTTCATAAAGACTCTCCAATCTTGTTCATTAAGTCCAGGCGGCATAATCTCCTAACCTGTGACTATATCCTAGAATTCCTTATCCATAAGGATATTATGTATTTTAAACTTCCAAAGACTATAATTAGTCCCATCAAGCTTACTAGACTCCGAGAATACAAATTCATGCAAGCTAGCCATAATCAAAGCAACAAACTTAGTCGATCAAACTTCCAACAAACGAAGTACAGATAAAATTCAAGCCACTTGTGACTGTTCTACATGTATCAAACTCCAACTTAGATATGATTGCCTTGCTGCACTTTCACCTGCATACAAAAAGTACCATCTGCAACTTGCTTTTCACGCTCCTTTTGTGATGAATCAACATGCTAGAAAACTCAAATTTGGCAATAAGCCCAGTCAGCAATCTGCCTTCAAATTTGTGCTATCTTTCTACAGATCAGCAAATCTTCTCTGTGGAAAAAAATCTGGTAAAAAACTTTGTGCAGCCTCTTTCTTCGCTCAAACCAGTGAAATAGATGTAGCCCCTCGCTCAGGTCTATCATCACTCAGATCTATCTATGCTCAGATCTGCCTTCCATCAAGTCTGTCTTCGCTTAGATGAACACTCCAACTAGCAGTGATTTATTTATCCTCAAACCAACAAACAAGATAGCAGAAAATAATGGATTTATTTCTGCTCAATTCAATGATTCAACAAGTTCAATTAGCGCCTCCAACATAAGAAGCAACTTAATAATTTGTTTATGCTTAAACCAGTACTTCGCCTCAAATTAAGGCAGTCGGACCAGCGCTTCAACTAGTCTCAAAGAATTGTATTACTTCCTCTCAGATCACACAGATCTATGCCCAATCTGCAGAAATATAGATGAGCAAACTTGTGCTCACTGGTATCAACTTTTGATGTTTCCAGAACAATCATAGTTCCTTGACTCGTTACATTGTATATTGATGATATGTTGGTTTCTCCATTTTCTCCTGTTCCTATCTCCATGCTCCATGATCTACAAACCTGCAGTGCTCTAATACCATAATGCGAAACCAAACTATGGATCAAACTACATATATCGTTCTAATACCATGCTGAAAGTTCATGAATTAGCGCTCACACACCCACAAGAAACAAGAGCACCAACACAATGAATTGGAGAGAGCCATCCCAAAGATGGTTTTCAACTAGTAAGCATCCATTATATGCGATTGTATGTGCAATGAAATTACATTCAACTACTAAAAATAGGTCATTTAAGAATAGCTATCATCTACCCATGATAGGCTAACCCTGTGCATGACTGCTTTTTACTTGCTTTTTCATGTATGTACACTTGTCACTCTTCTCATGCAAGTGCCCTAGTCAACCTTTGACTTAGGTCTAACTTTGACTATAGTCTAACTTAACTTGACTTATGCCTAAGTCTAAGTCTATCAATACCAAAAATAGGCCCCCAGTCATAACATGTAGGCTTGGCCTCAAATGTCCTGATAAAACATATCGACAAATAAACATTAATTCCAACAGAAAAAAAAAGCTTGTTGTCACTATCACCAAAGTGGAAATCCACATCAAATTGAATGTCCACAAATAAAGACACGACATACACAGACAATCAAGAAAACAATCCAATTGAAATGCTTAGACCTTACTTGCTCTTTTAGTGCAATATCAATTTTCTCCATGTATGGAGCTTGTTAGCATTCTTACATCAAAGTTCAATCTAGTCATGTATCATATGCACCAATTAGATAGAAGCAGTTTATTTTGTTAACTAGCGTTGCATTTGCTTCCTTTAATTATTGCCAAGTTTGAGTTTTCTAGCAGTTTATTCTCTTCCTTGAATTTGCCAAACATAATAACTAATTAAGTCACTAATGAATGGCATAGTCCAGGGTGCCCAACTCGAGAACCACTCAAAATGGATCATTGATAAAAGATACATTTCATCCCAACTTTGAATTTTTGCTGATTTTCATCCTCAGAATTCTATGAAGAATCAAAGATACAAAGTTTTGTAACCCAAAAATTCTATGATTGTTGCTCTGACAAACAATTCACATATAATAATGAGCAAAAATAACACAATTATACCACTCTATGATCTTTTGGATTTTTCTCCTTTCCAAATTTGGCCTTCAACCGGAGGTTCTCATGCACCATGTTACAAAGTTTAAGCAGCTCTTGTTGTGTCCATTGCCCTATCAAAAGACCAACCAACACTAAAAATTCAAAACAATGAGAGAAATTCCAACAACCTAGTAGCCACAAAGGCTAAGTCACTTGCAAAACTAAACAAATTGTTAACCAAAAGATATTATGCTTTCCATGGTATGCTAGGCTAATAAAAGTTACCAATCATAGTAAATGCAGTAGAAAAAAAAATCAGTCAACATTTTATTAAGAAGCGACTATGCTTACCCTTGGCCCTCTCTACTTTCATAAGTCGCCACTTGTCCTTCACATTTTTGGAACTTCTTCCAATAACACTGCATATTCTTCGCCAATTATGCCCAAATTGTGTATGCAACCTATGAAGATTCCAAGAAAGACAAGCATTGTCAAAGTTCAAAAAGATCCAAAAGAGTCTACAAGCCTAATGGTTTCATCATAATAGTAAACTTGTCTTAAGTAAATTCATGTATACAACACAAAATGTCGAGGTCAAAATATCCTTCCAGTTATGTACCACAATCTATAAAATAGGTCATGTGGAAGGTAACAGGCAAAGATCAAGACTTTTTTTGTCAAGAAGCAAATCACATAACTATTCAAATACAATTCCATACTTCTATATATGTGTGCCTAGCAACTACTTTGGGGACTTGCAACTATCCTAAGATAATGTTTTATTACGATAGGCCTCTTTCAATCCCATTCCACTTTTCAAGCAGTGTTTTGTCAAGGAACAGACCAATTAGACCCCCCTTTACTTTGGATAAGACTATTTTGCACTACATTGGGCACCCTTAGGAAGGTCCCATTTAGCACCTTCTAGACATTTGCTAAATTGGTGTAAATAAGGGCTAGAGACTACCATTTTTCACTTTGATGTACTAAGCTTCTTGTAGGGGCTTTCTATGTTTTCAAAAGACCTTAATTGGAGATCTGCCTGAGCTTGGTTAGCCATTGATGTCATTAAGTTTTCTTAGAACATCGTCCAACTTGCTAGCTTCATCCAAAACTGACTCATTCATGTTTGCCATCTCCAAATGGCTTGAAATTGTACATTTAGGCTAAAAAAAATGCTCCATCCTACAACGCGACAAGTAGTTGTAGCTTCTAGGGACAACGATTGTATGGGCAATCCAATGTTCAAAAGGGGTCAGCGATCTTTGTTGTTATTGTCGCATGACCAAGGGTGTTCCAAATGAGAAAGTTTTACTTTAATTACTTGGTAGGATGCATGTGGAAGGAATGTCCATGAGCTCCAATGTGGACTTCATACAATTTGCTAGTGAAGCAGGCACAAGCACCAATGGCTATTGAAGAGCTGGAGCAAGATGAACTCCAAAGAAGTACTCTTCATCTTTGTGAAAGTGTCGATGATCAGGTAAGGTTGATGTTATTTCTTTTTGTCACAACCGTTTAAAATGGCGCAAGACAAGTATCACTTTCCTTGTACTTCCTTGAGCTGATGGAAAGGTGGTGTTGGGGGCCGTTTCATGGTTGTGGGTATGCAAACCATTCAGAGTAAGGTTAAGAAGTTGGATATAAAGATAATGTGTTTGGCGTGTTTTGATGTGGTACTGGGAATATATTGGCACGTAGCACGGAAGCTCTACATTGCTTGGGGTACTCATGTGTATGAGTTCTAGTTCGATGGTAGAATCCGTTCACTTCAAGGTGAGCTCGATGTGCCTCTAGGACCTTTGATCGTGATGGCAGCTTAGTATGTGGGGGTTCGTTGTAAGTATATGTACTTTTGTTTTTTGTTTGATATGTTTACTGCTGGTTGCAAAAGTAACATATGGCAAGAACAAATTGACTTACCTAGGAACCTAGACCAACAAATGGGTCATGGCATATGTGTGCGGGCTTATCGACGCTTGAACTCCCCAGGGGCAAAGGACGGTATGGGACGCCCGATATTCAAGGAGTTTGTCAAGCATCGATATCCCATTCCGCATATTGATGATCTGGTAATGTACGGTGCTACTATTTTAAGAAAAGTTGTCTAAAGAATGGACACCATTAACTCTGAGTTCGTGAAGTGCATGTGCATAAGGCTGCCTTCAGAACTTGTTTTGGTCACTGTAACATTTTGGTTATGCTTTGATTGACTAATGCCCCAATAACATATATGATGTTGATGAACGATATAATCTAACCATCTATGGATGATGTTTTGGTTTACAGTTGTGGTGTTGTGTTGCATGAGCGAGAAGCTCAACCCTACTCAGAAGAATTCTATGCCATTGTCCAGGCTTTGAAAGTATAGAGACATTATTTGTGTGGTGCGGGTTTGTATACACCGACCATGACATTTGTATGTATTTCTGCAATTAGCCAAGTGAGCTGGATTGATGCAGGAATTTCGCATGGAAATTCAGTACAGAAAAGGTGCTGAATATCCACAATTCATGCCATGTTCCAAATATCTACTATGCTCAGCTCAATTACCGAAGAGGTCATTAGAGGATGTAATCATGCTTGAAGTTCCCCATCTTTTGAATGTATACGAAGAACAACATGACATCTTCAACAACACAAAGACATACTTTACGAACAGCTTGGGAAAATCCAAGTTTGTAGAACATATTGAATGTAGCAAAAAGGTGTTCATAATGCTTCAATCTCTAATCCATGCTTCTACCCTATCAAATCAAAGAAGTATGCAGCAATGTGTAAAGAAATCAACGCTTACAGGAATTTAGCTCTCCAGAAGTACAATGTTTACCAAGTTGTAGGAAAATTTAAACCCTAAACCTAAGCATCCTTGTACAAAATGTTACCAAAATCAAAAAAATCAAGAACAAATAACTCCGTTCTGAATACTCTTGTGTGAATCCTGTCCACACCTCATAGGGTGTTTTGCCATTCAGAGCCTTGGTGATGGATCGGTTTTGTAGATAGGCTGCTGTAGTAATAGCTTCTGCCCAAAAATTCTTTGGAAGAGAGGCATGGGCCATCATGCTCTTGGCACTTTCGATGAGTGTCTGATTCTTCCTTTCAGCCACACCATTGGACTGAGGTGAGTAGCTGGTTGTGTATTGCTGATGTATTCCATTAGTCTTGCAGAAGTCCTTGAATTCGGTAAGCTTCGGATTTGTTCTTCAAGAAATAAGTGATAGTTCGTCGAGAGAAATCATCAATGAAAGTTAGGAAATAAACGGCTCCCCTTGTCGAAGCAGTTTGCATTGGGCCACAGATGTCGCTATGTACAAGATCAAGCAAACCTTTAGAAGTATGAACCAAATCAGAAATGAAAGGACTTCTTGCATGCTTGCTGATAATACAGCTTTCACAAGGAGAAGTCGGTTTGCTAACAGAAGGAAGATCTTGCACTAAATTCTGAGTCGACATTTGCTGAATACTATTGAAGTTTAGATGGCCTAATCTGAAATGCCAAAGCATATCAGTCGATTCAAAAGTCGATGTATGAAGAGCTTGGCTGTTTGTCGAATAGCAGTGACTAAGCTTGTAGAGGTAGCCACAAAGGCTAAAACCTTCCTAGACTTGTCTAGTATGGTGCAGCCCTCTGTATCGAATTCGACCCTTCGACCAGAATCCGTGATTCTACTTATCGAAAGTAGATTCTTTGTAAGGTTAGGAACATGAAGAACATTAGACAACAACTTTACATCACCTTTCTTGAATTCGACATTGATTGTTCCTTCACCTTCAATAGAATGAGATGAGTTGTCTCCAAGTTGCACAATTGTTGAGTGGGTGAATGCTTTGTGGTCCTGGAACCAGTCTCGATGGTGAGTCATGTGTTGAGTTGCTCCAAAGTCCAGATACCAGGAGTCAATATCCTGCTGCTTTCCAACCTTGGTCATGAAGGCTGCTTCATCTTCCTCTTGTTCCTGGATTGAGTGACTGGTTGTAGCAGCATTGGCTTGTTGCTGGAACTGCTTCTTCTTCTCGTTGTTGTACTTCAAAGTTCGACAGTCCGTGATGTGATGACCAATCCTCTTACACTATTTGCATAATAGCTTCTGCATTGGCTGGAATGATGAAGATCTTGATGTTGTTGGTGTGTTTGATATAGGCTGCTACATGTTGCTCCTCTTGTCAGTGTAATCTGACTTTGTAGATCTCTTGGATCTAAACTTCTGATTTTTCTTTGTGTATAGAGCTTGTCGATCCGCTCCTGAGCCGGAGGAGGAAGCATTCTTTCTGATCTCCTCTTTTAGTAGCATCGAGATTACTCTTGATAGAGTGAGATGTTTGAAATAGCCATAACCCAAGTTTCATAGACATCAGGGAGACTTGATAATACAGTCATTACTGCATCTAAATCTTCAATGACTGATCCTGTTGCAGCCATCTGCTCCATAAGGTTCTTGAAAGTGTTGAGATGGCTCAAAACACTATCTGCATCAGACATTCTGAGAGTGAAGAATTTCTTCCTCAGATGAAGCTTGGAGGTGACGTCTCTAAGTTGCTAGGATGTCCTATGCATCCTTAGCGGTCTGAGCAGCACGTATGTGGTTGATCTGAGAGTCCTTGATATTGAGAGTGATCAAGGCAAATGCCTTGCCATCTCTCTGTCTCCATTTGGTGATGTTGGTTGCATCAGCCTCTGGTTTGACCTCAGTGCCATCGACGATGTCCCACAGTTCTTTGGCAAATAAAACTACTCTCATCTTGAACTTCCAGAGATGGTAGTTCTCTCTGTCGAGCTTATCAATCAGAGACGAACTAGAAGATAAATCCATTCTAGTGTAGAGATCACTGGTAGAAACAGCGATGTCTTAATATTGTTGGTTGTGCACTTGCTGAGATGAAGTCTTTGTAGAAGTCAGATAGTTGGACTCATCAGATAGTTCGGGAACGTCCGATTTGTCGTCTGAGTCAGATTTGTCAATTGATGATGAATTTGGTTAAGTCGACAAAGTCGGACATGTCGACTGATTCGGTTGATGGAGATGAGTTCGGTTTATGGGTATATACATGAGAAGTCGGATGGAATGAAGTAAGTTGGGTACCTTGGTGAAGTAAGTTGAGTGCATACATTGAGAAATCAATGACTTCGATGTCGGACACTTCAGAGGTTAACTTTGTTTATACACATGGAGAAGTCGAAGTTGATGAAGTCAGACTTCGGACTTCGGTGACTTTGAAGTTGATGGAGTCCACTTCGGCTGAATCTTTCAGGATGCTCATTACTCAATGGATTTGGTCCTGAGCATTGAGATCCAACATCTCTCTCTCTCTCTCTCTCTCTCTCTCTCTCTCTCTCTCTCTCTCTCTCTCTCTCTCTCTCTCATCCTATTTCGTCAAAGCGTTGATCATTTCAACAGCAATCAATCACGATTCACGTGCTCTGAGTTCAGTAATCTGTAATTTCTTTGCTTTGAAGGTGGTTGTACATATCCCTTTCCTTTTTAATTTAGAGGTGGTGTTTGAATTGGATATGGTGTTGCTAGAGCTTTTGTTTCTGAATAGTCGATGTCGGCCTCTCTCGCTCTCTCTATCTCTCTCTCTGTCCCAGACCTCGACTATTCCGTCGACTATTTGAATAGCGGTCAACCAAATAGTCTCTCTCTCTCTCTCTCTCTCTCTCTCTCTCTCTCTCTCTCTCTCTCTCTCTCTCTCTCTCTCTCGCGGGCGCTGCCCCTGCCTCCATCGTTGGGCTATGCCCCAGCCTCCATCGCTGGGTGCTGCCCCTGCTTCTATCGCTGGGTGCTGCCCCTGCTTCCATCGCCGGGCTACTGCTCCTCGTTGATGATGCCTACTGCTCCATCGTGGCTACCTGTCTCGCATGTCCATCATTGATGGTTCCTAGCTGATCTTGCTTGCCTATCCCTCAAATCTGCAGAATGCCTCGTCGCAAAGGTGTTTTCCTTACTCCTGATCCATCTTCGATTTCCAGCATTGTAGATCCAACTTCTCCTTACTTCTATTCCCGTTGCAATTCCTATCTCTCCATCAAATCCTATTCCCAACAATTAAACTACTGTAGCTATTCCCTTGACCCCAGACACTCCAGAAGCATCTTCTTCTCTCTCCACATATACCTTAGTCAGTCTTCTTCGTGAGAACGAACTCCGTCTATTTGAATACCTTAACAATCACAGAGAGAGACTTGCTTCCCATGATTCTCTGCTTCTCGCTGTGCAATCGCACCTTTAGAAGCTAGACATTTCCATTGAAACACTCAAGAACAGAGTTGTCGTTATCAAAAGTGAAACTTCTTCCCAAATCGCTACTTCAGCTAAAATTCAGCAGCTCGAAAGTCAGATGGAACAGCACCATACGGCTGTCCAATCATGGGCAGATGTACTTAAAGGTTTGTCTACAGTTATCTCCCCACCTTCGCCATCACCTTCGTTTATCTCAGCCACGTTCACCGAGGGCCGTCTGCGGGAACACAAAGCTCTCATTGTTCGTGTTAGAGGTATTCTGAACTCCCAAATTGCTGTTGAAGAAGCTGAACAATTTTTGGAAGGAAATCTTCAACACCTTAGCAAAGGTATGGAAACTGCCTGGCGACCTAAGAAGGACCCAGATACTCTTGTCATCCACTTCACGTCAGTGTCTCACCGGCGCGAAGTTTTAGGGAAACGATCTAAATTGCGTGATACCAAAATATATTTGGACGAAGATCTTACTTTCATCCAAGTCCAAGAACGTAAGAAGGCAAAACAAGAAGCTCTATCAAGTGGCAAACGGCTTATCTATCGTGACGACATTATCAGATTTGTGGATCGTAAGCCTATACTTAATGAGAGTCTTGATTCTGAGATAGAGTATGAGTTAGAGAAATGAAGAGATGTCCAGTTGAGCATGTAAGTGGTACGCGTACCATATAATCCTGGCTATATCACTCTCTTCTTAGTTAGTTTGGTTTTTAGTTAGATTGTTTTGACGGCACTGATTCGTCTTGTTTCCATCTTGTCTGATGTACTTGCTCGTCTTATACGACTTTCGGCATGGAAAAAAGACGTTAATAAAGCTCTCTCTCTCTCTCTCTCTCTCTCTCTCTCTCTCTCTCTCTCTCTCTCTCTCTCTCTCTCTCTCTCTCTCTCTCTCTCTCTCATGGACTCTACTATGTGGTTATTACGTATTATTTGCTCTTCGAAACATCATGAAATGTTTTTTCCTTATGGTACTAAACCAACAATAATGCCTTACCTTGCTAAACTTAGTAATATGACCCCTCTAAGAAGTTTTTTTGAATTATAGTCTTTTGGTGGAAAACTTGGTTGTCTTGAATGGCTATGATCAGTGCACATTATAGGGATTCGATCTAACGGTGAGTGTTATTAAGCACCCAGTGCACCAAGATGTACTGAAAACTCTATACAACGGAAGGTGACTACAACCCTAAGTTTCACTCTTCCTGCTCTCTTTCAGAAAAGAGTTAGGGATGATACTTCGGACAGTGAGATTGACATTCCAGCTCGACGACAGAAGCTCCAGCATCTTCCTCGACCTTCCAGATCCAAAGTTCGCCACCAGAGGCCTCCGTGTGCCTCAAGCCAGATCACATAGTTTTCCTCTCGCAGTTAGTAAGTTTTACTCCTCCACGTAGCTGGTGGTTAAGCTACTGCTTTTGTACCCTCACCATAGCTGGAGGTTAAGCTTTAGTATATTTCTGTTTTATTCTATGTTTTTAGCTGATAACGGCATGGACAATGCTCCTTTCTGATGTACTTTTTCTTTGTCTTATGTGCCCAAGGGCACTCTATAGACATTAATATATTCTATTCTATTCTATTCTCTCTCCCTTGCTTTATCTCTCTCGATTTGCTTCTCTACTGCGACCATTTTTGCTTGGATGAGAGGAAAAATGTGAATACTATTGGAAGAGTATTCGTATGGAAGATACTACAAGCCAAGGTAAGAATGCTATCGTTTGTTTGGCTTGATTTTGAGGAGTTCATTTGCTAGCTTTGCTGGATAGGGAATGAGCCCACAAGATGCTGTGATTGATATAGTATTCTTGCTTCCAAAAACACATTGGAAGCTTCTACAAGTGGGCGTTGTCTCAAGAGCAGTAGGTATGAGATTCATCTTTTCATATTGTATATTGTTTCTTGACAACAAACAGTCACATAAGGTTTTGTATCAATAGTTAATACGTGATTCGTACCTATGTGCAATGGTTGATGGGCCGCTGGCCAGCGGATTTCAGATGGCCAGTGGTTCGCGCTTCCATTTGCGAAAATTTGCTTATTGATTGATTCTTGATGATAGTGCGCAGCACCATGCGGAAATCATAGAAGGCCGCCATCTGAAATGCAATGGAGCACTTTTTTTGTTTGCTGTTTTCTGAAAATCAGAAGTATATGATACTACTTGTGATACATGATCCTGTCTCTGCGCATAACTATTCGTAGCTGGCCACCCATCATGATACCAGTTTGTCTCAGTATCACTTTTTGATATCGATAATGAACATGATGTGTGTTTCCTCACGAAACTAGCAGTGCAAACGGTCATCTTTGGACATTACTATAAGATGTTATGTGAGGCTTTGATAATAGTATCAACTGTGAATGCAATGATAACTTAAGCGACTTGCTGTTTTTTTAGATGTGCTAATATTCGAACTATGAGTTTGTAAAGGTAGACTATGGACACTATTGGATTGTATTTGCCACGTCCCGTAATAAGTCATGGTCAACTATGTGGCACTATCGAGAGTGTGAAATGTAACAAGCGTGCGACGATCTATTTACGGATGAGGAAGGAATGGCGAGTGTGTATTCGAGTGTTATAGTACTTTGACGGAGCTTATGATTTGTGAGTATTAGTATATATATCAATTATGTTGTGGTTATGATTGGTAGTATGTTGAGAACATCAGTTTGACTGACATTGTTCGTGTTGTTGCAGATGGTGAATATTGTGGTAAATCACAAAACATTTGTGCGCGATTTGATGGATATGTTTTGTTTCGGCACTAAGGTGTACATCTGCAGTGTTGTGTGGCTGATTAGGTGGACGGATTTTTTATACCTCCAACAAAAGCGTGGATATTTTTTTCCACAAAAGAAGCGGTTACTTCTAGATGTAGAGATGTTGATTAGTAATGTAAGTTGTGCTTATAGGAATGTCAATGCATCAAACTTAATGCCTTGGAGGCAATGCTAGAGAACCTGGTGTATCCGCAGGTTCTGTTACGTGATTTAGATGTACACACTTTGTTTTTTGAGATGGATTTATGCATACACACATACATGCATACACACACACACGTGTAAAACACACATACATGCACACATAAGAATACATATGAGATTTGAAGACCACATTCCAAATGCTTGTGTATTTTTGCCAATTTCACAAAATGACTTGTTGGAAACCGATTGAGGTGATGTCTGAGCCTAGAATGCATTTCCACATGCCTGCACAGACTCTTGTGACCTCCGTTCCACCCGTCTACGTCCGTATCGCAAATTTCAATTTTCATGCCCTGATTCCATTCTTTTTAGGCATAGACCATCGTGCAAACATCTGCTAGGGGCGCGGTTTAGGCCCACACTGCACTCCTTTACGCCTGCACGGACTCCCATGCTAACGTCAGTCGCCTGTTATCGCTCATACTGAAATTATTCTTATCCCACGCCCTAATCTCATGTTCTTTTTTGGCACTTGATATGATGTGTGAATTGGAATCGTTCTGATGTATGCTCTGGTATTTTGAGCTCTATTTGAGCTCGGTAATGTTGTTCAATGCAATGTATTTTTTTTCTACTGAATGTTTGCTTGATTATTTGTTGTTTACAAGTTTAGGGTCGTGTTGATACGATGCCAGTGCAAGACCCAGGCCTTTGGGCCGAGGTTGAGCTTACCGACGGGGATGTGGCCACACACCATGGCTCAGGCACCCGCAGAGGGAGATGCTTGCATTGTGGTGGTCACTTCACGGGATCGCTCACCAGGGTTAGGGCTCCCTTGCTGTGGATCAGAGGGCCAGATGGGCGGACATTGGGCATATCTGATTGCCCCATAATTTTAGGATCTGCAGAGGTTGTCTACCATGTACGGGCCCCCGGTACTCCATCACAAGGTTCTAGACAGGGACCGGTAGCAAGAGCAGCTATAGGCAGGTATGCAGGAGGGCTCACAGGCAAGCAGGCAGGGCCTACCATGGGTATTGGGCCCAGTACATCACGGGCAGGGCATAGTACATCACGGGCTGGGCATGGTACAGGTGCAGTGCCTATTACATCACGGGCTGGACATGGTACAGGTGCAGTGCCTAGTACATCACAGGCAGAGCATGGTACAGGTGCAGGGCCCAGTACATCACGGGCAGAGCATGGTTCAAGTGCAGGGCCTACTACAGCACCTTCAGTTCCATCCGCAGCGGCAGCACGACCATCAGATGAGCATGTTGGTTCAGCGGCAGCGGGTGCTTCTCGTCCCTCCTCCTCGGCAACAGATACACCACATGCTTCGGCAGATGTTGCCAGAGAGAGCGCACCCACAGATCAGCCATCCGTTGGGCATGCTAGACCACGAGCACCATATATACAGCAGAGAGGGGTTAGGCCCAGGCAGCAGACCCTTGATCAATGCGGGTGGCAGAGAGAGCAGCAGGCCCATTGCACTCCACTGTGTGGCCAGTTCTTTTACGAGTGCGACATTCCTTTTGCGGTTGTTGACACTTGGGTGTTCAAGGAGTTCTGTGCACAGATGGCGGACATGGATGCTACATGGACACCTCCCAGGCGAGAGGCACTGCGAGGCAGGTTGCTTCGTGAGGAGGAGGAGACCATCACGTGGGAGCTGAGTTCCATTCGCTCAGCTTGGCAGGAGTAAGTACCTTATCTTTATTATCTCTTTGCATGTGTTTAGGATTTACTGGTGGCGCAATTTTTGCGTGTAGCTAATGGGTGTTTTGCGGCAAGTATGGATGCAAGATATTGAGTGATGGATGGACCGACATTCGTCGGCGATCTGTCATCAATGTCTTGGTTTCTTGCCCGCTTGGCACAGTATTCCTACATGGCGTGGATGCCACTCGAGGTGGTGACGCCATCACAGCCGATTTCATATGGGAGGTCATTGGAGATGTTATTGCTGACATCGGGGTTGAGCACGTGGTTCAGGTTGTCACCGACAACGCCTCGAACTGCAAGCAAATGGGCGAGATTATGATGAGGGAGCACCCCAGCATTGTGTGGACACCCTGTGCTGCACATTGCATAGACTTGCTCATCCATGACCTGTGTGCGCTTCCATGGATCAGAGAGGTATAGTTTGTTCTATTTGCTATGCTTTCTTCCTTCGATGCTGCTAACCACATCTCAACTACTGTCTAAATCTTTTTACTGGATGTTTGTGTTGCAAATCACTTCTACGGCCATGCGCCTGGTCACTTTTGTCACCAGGAAGAGCGTCTGTTGGCCCTGTTCCGCACCTTCTCCACCCTAAACCTGAAGAAGCCCGCACCCACACGCTTTGCTTTTTACTTCTTGGTGCTAGAGCAATTGGTGGTGGTGAAGGACGCATTGCGGCGGATGGTTTCCAACGAGGCCTTCAGGGACTTTACAGACCTCCCACATTCGGCATTTTTCCAGTCCACTGTGTACGGCAATGAGTTCTGGAGAGCTGCTGAGGAGATTACTGGGATCCTGCTACCCATTTTCAGAGTGCTGCGCCTGGTAGATCGTGAGGGGTGCACCCTCGGTCTCATTTATGAGTTCATGGACCGCATCGGCGAGGGGATTCTGACGTCATCCTTAGACGAGCACAGGTATGACTCTTCAGTATCTAGTTTGTTGTTTCTCACTCAAGTATGATGCGTTTCTTTTATGCTATCGTTTAGTGACTGTTGTGATTTGTCTGCTGCAGGAGGCGCGAGATCTCACGTATCTGGGAGGCCAGATGAGACTACTTCCACCGACCCATCCACGCCGTAGCCCACATGTTGCACCCCTTGTGGCGCTCTACTCGAGAGAGGGACGATCCGGAGCTGCACCGGGGATGGGTGGAGTAAACGGAGCGCGTATGGCCCGGACCAGGTACGTGTGAGAAATCGGTTGGTAGCAATGTTACTGCAGTATTGTACTCATTGGTAGTGTGTGAATTCAAGGGGTCCTACATGTGCCATGTTTTTTCTTCTGCCAACAGGTTCGGGATCAGTTGAGGCCCGTTACATGGTGGTGCATCCACGGGCGCAGCACACCTAAGGCGATTGGCTGAGAGAGTCCTTGCACGGGACTGTTCAAAGGAGCTTGCGAGCGGAATTGGAGCACCTAGGCCTTGTATCACACGCAAAAGAGGAACAGGTTATCCATCGAGCAGTGCAGGCGGTTGGTGTTTGTGAACACCAACGGCCGTATGTTGAGGCGCACACGAGGAGAGGGTCAGATGCTTGAGGTGAGTCACATCATCACCCCTTTTTTCTTGCTATGCTTTGATGAATTGAATTGCTTTCGAAATATGCAGTGAGTTGCACAATACCTGCCTGACAAGAACATACATTGTTTTTGGTTGCAGGTGAACCCCGACACTTGCTTGGTGGATTCGGTAGCTGCTGCTCCTCGGGCACCACCCACGCAGGAGGAGATGGATGATGAGATCCATAGAGAGTTTTACAGACAGGCACAAACTGACGCACGGGCTTTACGGTGGCAGAGGACAGAGAGGCAGAGTGAGAGGGCTGAGGAGGGAGATGATGAGGGCTCGGAGGGTGGAGAGATGCTCGGGCAGACTATGTGGAGGAGGAGTGGGTTGAGGGTGATACGGAGGAGGACAAGGAGATGGGGGCGGAGGCACAGGGGGATGACCTAGAGGTTCTAGGAGGGGGGGGGGGGGGGGGGGTTGAGTACTCTTTTTGTAGACAGGAGTGGAGCATCACAGGCAGCCGTCGGCCAAGCATCATCACAGTGGGTAGGGCCATCCCAGGGCGTAGGGTCACAACCACCTGACACACAGACACGACGGAGTAGACCCAGGGCTGGGGGCAGCCAGATGGGGGCCAGAGGAGGGGAGAGAGGCAGAGGCAGAGGCAGAGGTAGAGGTAGAGGCAGGGGGAGGGGGGGGGGTCCAGAGCCAGAGCACACAGCAGAGCCAGGGCCACACCATGGCATATGGCTCCCACCAGTTCCGATTCATCTGGGAACCCTTGGGACCTGCAGTCAAGCACAAATTCAGATGATTTATCCTACCATGACTCTGACGAGCCTTAGTTGTATAGTTTTCATTACGTTCATGGAACATCATTGTACCCCTTTTTGGTGCCATGTGGCCCGATATTATATATTATGATGATCCTATTCACAGCATTGTTGTGATTCAGTATTGTTCTTTGTGGTTTTAGTTTAGTAACTTCGGTTTTATGGTTTATGATTTATGGTTGTAGAGAGAGAGAATAGAATAGAATAGAATATATTAATGTCTATAGAGTGCCCTTGGGCACATAAGACAAAGAAAAAGTACATCAGAAAGGAGCAGTGTCCATGTCGGACTTATTGCTATCAGCTACAACTAAAAAACAGAGATAAACTGGAAATAAAAACCAAAGCTTAACCTCCAGCTATGGTGAGGGTACAAAAGCAATAGCTTAACCACCAGCTACGCGGAGGAATAAAACTCACTAACTGAGAGAGAAAAACTGTGTGATCTGGTGTGAGGCACATGGTGGCCTCTGGTGACGAACTCTGGATGGTCGAGGAAGACGCTGGAGCTTCAGTTGACGAGCTGGAATGTCAATCTCACTATCCAAAGTATCTTCCCTAGCTCTTTTCTGAAAGAAAAGTGTAATATGTGGCTGGCCGCGGTCAACATCCTGATCATCTGTAGCCTACTATCGTGTGATGGACCTGCTATTGGCTGTGGGCAATCAGCCCCCTCATAAGCTGAATCTAATGCCTGCAAATCGCACCTTAGCAAACTGAGAAAAACAGAATTTTTATAGTTGAATTGCTTCAAATTTCCAGTAGTACTAGTGTGCAGGTCCTGACAGGAGGGAGCCCCAATCTGTAGAGAAAAAACTCAAGTCTCCTTCCTGCTTATCCATAGTGCTTGCATGCTTTGATCTCTTGCCTATGCTCTAATACCAAATGTCAGACTCCTTTTTGAACTCCACCTAACAACAACGGTAAACCATGCATAGATTGATCTCAGAACTCAATCTTTATTCAATTCTCAGCAAGTAAGTAGCATGAATTAACCAAAACCACAAGGAGCTGGCTGCCTAGTCTCCACCCAACCTTTGCTGCATAGAATGTGATGAGGATGCCCCTCTCTAGGCTCACTTATGCACAATCCTCAAGCACCCCTTAATCCTGACCCCCTTCCTACCGTCGACACATGGCCAATTCCATGCACAGTCGACACGCCACTTGGCAGTACCTTGACACAGGCAAGCGAGTAGGCTGACGTGTCACTCATACACTGGACCAAAGTGTCCCAACGAGCATCTGACACGTGTCATGTTTGACCGGTCAACCCTGGTGTGTGTCATTCATTGGACCAAGTGTCCCAATGAGCATGTGACACGTGTCCCGTTGACTAGTCAAGCCTCCTACTTTTTATGGTCAGTCCAGCCACTCCTAATAAATGACCCAGTACCCCATGCCAAAGCTAAGCACGACTCTCTGAGGTCCAATGCCCACTAATTACAATTCATTTACAATTTACTTACAAAGGTCACCACAAGCCGATGACTTAGCCATTTCAATGATTACAATAATTACAAAATGTGCATCTGTCTATGAAAACTGTAAATGATCGAGATAGGGAGTAAAGGCTCTAACAGGCCCCTAGTATCAGCACACATGCATGGCCCAATAATCCTAATTAATCCTAGACAACATTACGGGTAACAATGTGAATATTAACTCTAACACTCCCCCTTAATGTTTACACTGTTAATAACAACTATGCATAGCATAAGAATGCATGTATATCCTCCACAATGCACATGTAATGAAGATCTTCAATTCTAATGTAGAATCGACGACCAACTATGATCTCAATGTCTTACTCGATGTAGAACTTCCTTCATATGTTGATCCTTTTCTGCTTCATATGACTTCCCAATGTCTTGCTTTTGTCTTCATGTCCCTGAGTGCATATGTGCGGCCTCCATGAGTGCAACATATTTCCTTGACTTCCTTTGAATCAAACAACTTAACTCCCCTTGAATTTAATAATGTAAACATGATAAGCTTTGACATAACTTTGAGAACTTTGTTGCTTGAAGATTGACTCCCTTGGTCTCTTTGAACATCTTCCAAACTACCATAAATATGTAAGGATCTCACCAACACCCGTAAAGAAAATGTAATCCTCTTTGATTACCAAAACACCATCATAACAATCATAAATAGAAAATGGATCTCCAACTCCAATTTTTTTGCATTAACGCCCACTTTAGAACCTGTACTTTTAAAGTAGTTGACTCCACCTGTGTTGAATCCTTGAATTGAATGCACTTCAATTCTCCTGATACTCTCATAAGTTACCACCTGATGATGGACAAAGTTCTGTAACTTAGCTTGATATGGTCAACCCAAGGACTTTACAGTTTATATCTTGCAGCAACTACACTATTTCAGTTTCCACTATAGCCCATGTTCAGGGCAATGTTCTTGAGGGCGTGGGAGTGTTCTGGAAACTAGATTCCATACTTCCTTATATCCATGCCTCGCAACTATCTTATGATATTTTTTATTGAGTTCGAATTCCCCCCTTTAATTTGGATAAGTCTATTTCGATGGATAGCTAAATTGGGAGCCTATAGGAAGGTCACATTTGGACCTTCTAGACATTCGCTAAATTAAAGAACAGCTAGAGAAGACAATTTTCCATTCTGATGTGTTTGGTGTGTTGGGCTTCTCATAGGGCAGTTATATATTATCTATAGATCTTAGTTAGCGAAAATGCCTAAGCTATCAGTAACCATTGATGTCCATTAAGTGTTCTTAGTTGGTTATATCAAGATACTCGGTTTTGAGAAATAAGGCTGGTTCCATTCCTACACTTTGCCGGTTTTCCTGAGCACTGTTTCAAGCTTATATTTAATGACGTGGCGTTCCCATGTTCCCAAGTTTTCGAAAATGTTCCCGTTCCCAGAGGCCATGTTCCCATTTCGTTCCCGTTCCCGTTCCCTGGCAACTATGGTTAATACTTGATGCAGTCTAGGACATTCACATTAAGTAAGATAGCCTGGCATAAACCTCCATCAAACTGCAAAACCCCACGAGACAAGAATTTACCTGCGAAGAGAGTCCTCCTCCTCTTGTGACCATTTTCCCTTATGAGCGCCTTCATCAAGCAGGCGATGAGCACGTGAAACAATACTTTTGATTGCTCTGTGGGGGAGACAATTTGCTGCACTCAATGATCAAAATAGAATTATTTGTTTGAGCAGTCACCAGTGAGTTGCCAGCTGTACTTACAATAAGAGCCCAAAGGAACAATATTTTACCTCAGTTAACAGAGTAAAGTTTTGATAGCATTGAAGAAAAAGCATCTTTATCCGACAAGACGAACCTAAGAGCTAGCACACCAAAAAAAGTAGAAAATGCACAGTGCAAGAGTTAATAAATTTCTTATGTATAAAAGAACTAGGAGATTTTTGGCCCTCGTTAGAATGACTCCACTGGCTTGGAGGTTAAACACTTTGCATCTTAAAGTTTCCCATTTGAAAATTCCAACTAAAAGAAATTGTTCATCAAAAAATGGGGAAACTCATTAGAAATTGAAACTTTTAGTCCTCCAATAAATGGTGGTGAGTGGGTCAGGACTTTCTTTCCTCTTCTTAAGGTCAGTAATTTGACTCCAATCTGCTACACAAAATAAAGTTTCCCATTTGAAAATTCCAACTAAAAGAAATTGTTCATCAAAAAATGGGGAAACTCATTAGAAATTGAAACTTTTAGTCCTCCAATAAATGGTGGTGAGTGGGTCAGGACTTTCTTTCCTCTTCTTAAGGTCAGTAATTTGACTCCAATCTGCTACACAAAATAACGACATACAAGAAAAAACAAGAAAAAAATTTAATTACAAACCAAGAACAATGTCTAAAGTTCAAGGCTCAAGCCCAGCTTAGTATTTATGAGTTGCAAAGATGAGATATTTTCACTGTCACAATTTTCAAAGCATGACTCCTACATGCCAAGACAATCAGCAATAAACCTTTAAGAAAATGCTCAGAACTGTGCCAGTTTTCTCTGGTTTCAAACAACAATGTCTATGTGGATGCATCAACATCTACAATAAACCAATTGTAAAAAAAGAATCAACATAGATTGAGCAGACGACTTAATTCAAAAAATTGAAAAAGACCGTATGGGTTTTTTCCATGTCTATATTTCATTTGCTTTAAAGATCCAGTAAGGTACAATCTGCAACACGTTACTGTAGCGCAAGCCACATCATTCTTACAAATTTCTTTCCAGCAGCCTCGCTCTTCTTTTGAGTTGTATGAATTCCAGATCTTGGCCAAACCTTCGGCTTCAGCCCATCCTTTACTCTGAAATCACCAACAAAACTTTTTCCTTTTACATGCTCTCATCAAAATACACCAAGCATCTAAAAGTTTAACAATAAAGAAAGAAACAAGCTTTGCAACTACAAGAAACATCTGAACCTCCTCCACACTACTATAATCTCCTTTGCTCTTCAAGAAGTGTGCATGTCAAAATACAGTAACTTGAGACCAAGGACTCAGGACCAATTAACGAAAAAATGAGTGCAATGTGACTCTCGCAGAAGAGATTAATATACAAGGTCAGTAATACTATCTATGTTATGCATGGATTGTCCTTGTACACATAAGGAGACCAATACACACAGCCTCAACCTCACCATGGCCTTCCACACATACTATACATGGATGGCCCTTATACAGCTCCAGACTTGGCATCGTATAAATTGACAAGTGCGCATCTGCAGAAACGTATTTACAAACCACCATCTTGAGCAGGATCAAGGCCCCCCTCTACCCTGCCTCATTAAGAGAGTCACACCTGAGATGTGATCTTGAGGGTATTGTTTGCAGGCAGGAGCATCCATGCAACTGAAGCACCACCAGATTTTGGCACTGGGAAAATGTAAGTTTTTTATCGAGTGTCTGGAGTGTTAGGCATAACTGAAACTATCTGCTTGATGTGGTGATTCAAACCAAAGAAATAACCATTATCCATATAGAAAATTTAAGGCACTTTTACATCATTTCTAGCTGTAAAACGCTATCTACATTTGTTTCATATCAACTTGTGATTTCAATTTGAGTTGCAACTGGTCGATATTGGCGTTTTTTATCAGTCTGTGGCAACTTTTCTGCACCTACCAAGCAAGGAGCGAGGAGAGTGGGGAGGAAGAAGGGAGATGGAAGGCAAAGGAGGAGGAAGGAGGACGACGAGAAAGCGGAAAAAGAAGAAGAAGAAGAAGAGTTTTGAGGAGGAGCTAGTAGCCGCTAGCAGCTAGCTACTCACTTCTAAGTTCTAACTAGCATGTCGGTATTCTTACAAGGAGACAGACTCAGGGAGAAGAATCCTCGGTGCACCGTGCATGTAACTACGTGTATCGGATTCAGGCCGACTCCGACTACGACGAATGGAAGATCGCTACTTGATCGCAGCTTCGAAGTCACTGGATTGATGCAGTTGATTTCATAGCCATGCACGAAGTAGATTGATTTACAGATTTAGCGCAGCGGAAGTGTAATAGTGTGGAACTTTAGCGCATAATGATCAACTCAGACTATCAGTCATATAAAGCAATTTAATCTACGAAATTTGCAAGCAAGAATCAATCAGAACAGAAATAAAATAAGCATTCAACATGATGTACACAACCTATATTTACTGAAACATTGATTATTCAGCCGTGAATAGATAGTCTGAATTTGAGTTGCAGCGGATCGCGATCCGCTGCAAAAATGTTTCGGATCGTGCGATCCGGAATGTCAGTGATCCGCGACCTGGATCGCCAATTTTTTTTTTTTTTTGCAAACTAATGATGATATAATCTGAAGTATGCTTGACATAAAGAGTAGATTCGCTAGGACTATTACTAAACCCACGATCACAAAAATAGGCATATATCTTTTGATACCACATCCTCGGGGCTTGCTTTAGTCCATTAAGTGCCTTCTTGAGAAGACAAACTTTATCTTCTTGGCCTTCAACCAAAACACCAGCAAATTGTTGAAGGTACACTTCCTCATTCAGATCACCATTGAGGAATGTTGTCTTTATGTCAAGTTGCCGCAAACGCCAACCAAAATGGGCAGTCAAAGAGGTTACTACCCTCACGGTAGTCATTCGAGCAGTAGGAGAAAAAGTCTCCTCATAATCAATCCCCTTTTACTGAGCATAGCCTTTGGCAACAAGCCTTGCCTTGTACCTTTCAATGGTACCATCTGCCTTATACTTGATTTTGTATACCCATTTAAAAACAATTGTCTTCTTCCCATGAGGAGGATCAACAAGAACCCAAATCTGGTTCTTCATGAGTGAGTCATACTCATCTTGCATCGCATCCTCCCAACATTATACTCCCTTGGCCTGCTCATAAAAATCAGGTTCTTCCGCAACGTCTCTATGAGATGTAAGAGCAAAATCTGAAAAATCAGCATAGTCCACTGATTTTGTAGAGGCACGTGTCTTTCCATGATAGAATGAACTTACTTTGCTGTCCCGCAAAGTCGACAACAGCCACCGTGGGATTATTTTAGGCTGTCCAACAGCCATGTCTCTTCTTGCAATTTGTTGTCCAAGATCTTCCAACACTGCACTTGGCTGTCCAAGATCTTCCAAAACTGGTCCTTGCTGTCCAACAGTTCCTGCAGGCTGATTTTGAGCAACAATGGGCGGTTCTTGATGAACATTAGGCTCTAAACTGGATAAGGTGTTGGGCAGTTCGAAACTGGTTGATTGCTGCCCCTTATCTCCAGAAATAGAAGATGGTACCAAATCTGGAAAAACTTCAACATTCACACTATGTGGGCTGTCCCCCTTCAAGATATGAGTTGGGGCCACATCTAATGAATTCTTTTCATCAAAATGCACATCACGACTAACAATAATCTTGTTAGTGCTCAAATTGAACAGCCTATAGCCTTTGCTTTCACTACTATAGCCAACAACAATGCATTTAACTCCTTTATCCTCAAGCTTTGTACGAAGTTTATCCGGAACAAAAGCATAAGCCGTACAACCAAAAATGCGAAAGTGTGAGATTGAAAGCTTCTTCCCATACCAAACTTCATAAGGAGTTAATACTTTCAATGCTTTAGTAAGACAATAACTGCTTATGTATGTTGCCGTTATAACCGCTTCAGCCCAAAACTTGTGAGGCAGCCCCTTTGCTTTGAGCATGCAACGGACCATCTCCATAAGTGTGTGGTTCTTTCGCTCGGCAACACCATTTGTTGAGGCGTATAGGGAGTTGTCATGTGATGTAGAATTCCCTTCTCTCGAAGAAATGCACCGAACGTACTCTTGATGTATTCCCCTCCTCGATCGGTGCGTAGGGTCTTCAAAAAATGCCCAAACTGATTTTCCACCATTGCAAGGAAATCTTCGAAATGTTGAATAACTTCCGATTTAGCCTTCACAGGATAGATCCATGTAAAACGGGAAAAGTCATCAATAAAAGTCACAAAATAGATGCACTTTCCAATGAATTTGGTCCTAATTGGACCACAAACATCACTATGAACCAAATCAAATTTATCAAGAACCCTTATAGTTCCATCAATTGGAAAAGGTTTCTTTTGAAACTTTCCGAGTATGCACCCCTCGCATACATGCCCTTCCGGCTGCTCAATAGTAGGAATGTCTTCTACCATATCAAATGTCTTCAGCTTCTTCAAACTTGCAAACTTGAGATGCCCAAACCTTGCGTGCCACAATTCAGCCAACTCCAATGATTGTGATGTAGAAGCAACAAGACATATAAGGGAAATTCGTCGCTCATAGGTATCCATAATGAATAAGTCAGCATGCATTGTTCCCGAAACAATAATCAAGAGTGATCTTTTAAGATCCTTGACAAGACACTTATCTTCTTTGAACTCGACAACAAGTCCTTGCTTCAACATAGTTGAAACCGAAAGAAGATTCTTCTTGATTCCCGGAACATAAAGCACATTCTTAATGTACTTTTCTTCACCATTAGGCAGAAGGATGGCTACAATTCCAATTCCATGAATAGAATAAGATGCATCATCCGCACATTGTACCTTACTTCCATTTTACACTTTCACTAATTTAGTGAATGCTTCTTTGCAAGAAGTCATATGACAAGTAGCACCACTATCAATCACCCACTCAATGGGCTGAAAATCAGCAACTTGCAAAACAGAACCTGAATTCCTCATAGATGTAGAAGTACTAGTAAAAGCAATATTAGACACAAAAGCATAGTCTTGGTTGAAGAGATCACCACTAGCTTCAAGCTCTTGCTCCAAAGTAGCAAGTGAAACACTGGTATCAATTCCTTTACTCTCCTCTTTCGCAAGCTTCTTCTTACAATCCTTGATGAAGTGCCCATACCTTTTGCAATAATGGCACTTCCCTTTCTTCTTTTGAGTGTTGACATTTTGACCTCCAACGGGCTTTTGCTCATCCTTGGAAGGAGGCTTCCCCTTTCCTTTTGACTTGCCTTTCGTGAAGAAAGCTTGATCTTGTTGAGTGTCACCCGCAAAATTTTGCCTCGTTTGCTCCGCTTGAAGAAGCAGCCCAACAAGTTCATCACAGGAGAGTTGTTGTCCCCTAAGAGAGATACTCAAAGATGAAACAAATGGAAGATAAGATGAAGGTAATGAGTTGAGAGTAATGGAAACAAATTGAGCATCCTCAATTATCTCATCAATATTGAGAAGCTCCTCACGAAGATCCTTGATCTTCGTCAAGTGATTGGCCACTTGATCCCCTTCTTGCATCTTCAACAAAGAAAGTTGATTTCTGAGATACACCACTCTTGCTGGATTTGTGACTCTATACATAGTATAAAGTGTATCCCACGCACTTTTAGATGTCTTACAAGACGTAATATGAGGTAAGATAGATCTTTTCACAGCAAGAGCAACCATAGAATGTGCTTGTGCATCCCTTCTATCCCACTTCTTTTGTTCTTCCAAAGATGGAGAAGATGATGTTGATGATGATGATCCACGAGGTGTAGGAGGTACCAAAGACGGAGGCCTTTCCTCATCACCATTGACCAGATCCCACAGCCCTTTCGCTATGAGAAGATTCATCATGTAACTCCACAAGGAGTAGTTTGTGCCATCCAACCGATCTTCACTAAACAAAGAACCGATAGCTTCCGATTCTTTAGCCATTACCTCCAACAGAATTTCAGCTTGTAGTAGATAGGAAAGAGAGCCTTTCCACAACCAAATCTACTCAAATAATTTGCAACAAAAAAAGAAGTTGGAGCACAAGATGTCTTTCAATTTGCAACCAAAATGCCCAAAAGATAATGGATAGATGGCTTCTTTCTGCACAAAAAAACCAGCTTCTTGAGAATTAGGCTAGCTTCGATTGAAGCCTACACCGTAACCCAATTAAGAAGCCAAATAGTGTGATCAACACACACTCCAATAGGGCTGTTGAAAGTGCCCTACTGCTTGCTGAGAATCTGCAAATTTCCAGCCAGAAGTTGACCTAACCCTGAATAGGGTTTGCTGAATTTTGGGCGGCCTCCTACACAAATGCAAAACCTGAAAACAAAAACAGCAAGATAAGGAGACACCACAACCAAAAATCAATAGCAGATTTTTGGGCGCCCTCCTCCTAACAAAACTTGCTGAAAACTGGTTGCATAAAAATCAGATTTGAGATTCTGATTTTTGGGTGCCAAAAATTGCTCCTCCAAGATCTTTGTTGGGCGCACTCCTTCAACCTGAAAAGAGAGACAAAAGCTTATCCAAACTCCACTTGGAAAGATCAACAGGATGCTGAAATTTCACAACAACAAAAAGCAGAGAAGCTCCTCTTATGGTAGGGCGCCAACAAACAAGCTTGCTGCAGATCCGGTAGCTTTGATACCATGTAGAAAGGCAAGAGTCAAGTCACCAAGATCTAGTTATCAATCAATCTCCACAGAAAACAAGAGAGAAGAGGCTGGGCGCCCAACTCTAAGAGAGAGAGAGATAAAACAGCGACAAGAGCAATGGAGAGCAATGCTTAGCCAAACTGTTAAAATGGAATACACAATGAGCATCTAAGTACTCTACCTGGATGTGGCCAAATGCCACCAAACCCTAAGGTTAACCACTTACTAAATGTAGGGCACCCCCAAAAGTCAAGATAGGGCCCCTAAACAAAATTAGACCCCCAAGGACCCACAAGTCTGTACATGACCAAAATTGGGTCCAACTGAACTGAAGACAAACTTAAGATGGCCTAAATAACTAAATACCCATGGTTACACAAATCTCGACCTTTTGGGTCAAAGTAACCTATGGATTAACTTCAGCATAGCCATTTATTTCTAACATTAATGATAGTTTGGCCATGCCTGCGTGCTATTATAGGGGCCATTACTATTTATAGTAAATTCGTTTTTTATTGCTTATGCATGTAGGTGGGCGCACTACTACTAGATTAGGATCTATTTAGTACTTAGAAATTCACCTTTGGTCTTTACTGTTAGAAATAAATGACTATAATAAAGTTAATCCAAAGGTTACTTTGACCCAAAAGGTCGAGATTTGTGTAACCATGGGTATTTAGTTATTTAGGCCATGTTAAGTTTGTCTTAATTTGTGATGGACCCAATTTTGTTCATGTACTGACTCGTGGGTCCATAGTAGTAATGTGAAAAGTATGAAGCCTCCTAACTTTGAATGGCAGTACTAGACACTGTCTAGTGTGATTTGCAGTACTCCAAACATACAAATGAGAGATTTCTTGGCAAACCTCTCACACAAATAACACTTTCCACAACAACTCAGAAGTATTGTAAAAGTCTCTCCCAATCAACAGATTTTCAATCTGTCTAATACTGCCTTGGCCTTTTTGATGCCTCCGGGACTGTGTCTTCATTCCCCCTGATGATTCTGATCTCCAAACCTGCAAAATACACCAAAGAAATATTTCTTCCAGCCGTTTTTGTCTCTCCAAGCTTTCACCTCTCATGAAGGACTTTCTCACTTCATTGCGGAGCCTGTGACAAGTTGTATCCACTGATCAGGTACATCAGTAAGTAAGTAGAGTACATATTGGCTTATTGTGTCACATTTTTCAGTTTTGGCTAAGCATTGCTCTTCATTACTTGTGTTGTTGTTTTCTCTCTCTCCCTCTTAGAGGAGGCGCCCAGCCTCTTCTCTCTTGTGTCTTGTGGAGATTGATTGATAGCTAGATCTTGGTACCTTGACTCTTGTTTTCCTTCATGGTATCAGAGCTACCGGATCTGCAGCAAGCTTGTATGTTAGCGCCCTACCAGAAGAGGAGCTACTTTACTTTTTGTTCTGAAATTTCAGCATCTTGCTGATTTTTCCAAGTGGAGTTTGGATCAGCTTTTTTGTCTCTTTTCAGGTTGAAGGAGGGCGCCCATCACAGATCTTGGAGGAGCAATTTTTGGTGCCCAAAAATCAGCATCTCAAATTTGATTTTTTTGCAACCAGTTTTTGTTAAAATCGAAGAGATTCTCTAATCGGAGTAGACTAATCTTATTAGTACTCACACAAATCATCAACCACAAGCTGAAAAAGAAGAGAGACTGCAAGAAGCTATGCTTCATAAGCTGGAAATTGAGATGATGAGGTGGGCGCCCATCTACTCTTATAGAGACTGCCCACAATGAAAAGCAAAAGCTATCCTTCTACGATAGCAATTGAAATGCTAATTATGAAGTCTTAACAATAGAAATCTATGCTAACTTGGTTAAAATAGATTTCTATACTATTCTAGCAAAATTGGTACTAACTTGGTACCTATACTAAAAATAGATAGTACCTATACTAAAAATAGAAATAGGCCTCCTAGCACGCAGGCTGACCTCTACAATAATAATTAACCATTAATTCCTAACACTCCCCCTTAATGGATAATTGATTATCAATAGCACCTAGGAGTCTCCTGAATTTTTCAAATTTTTCACGACCAAGTCCTTTTGTGAAGTTTCTGCGACTGGATCATTGGTGTCGCGGTTGATCAACTCTACTTCGCCACTTTGCAAATTTTCTCGTATGACATGCTGCTGAACTTCAATATGCTTTGACTTGCTATGAAACACCGGATTCTTCACAAGCTGAATGCAACTCTGATTGTCACACCAAAGAACTGTAGGTTCAACTTGTTCTATGTGAATACCCTTCGTGACCAGATCGCTTCACAAGTCGCTGATGTAGTAGCCCTATACTCTGCCTCTGTGAAAGATAAAGCGATTGTTGGTTGCTTTTTACTACTCCCAAGATATGGCTCCTGTTCCAAGATTAAATGCATATCCTGCAGTTGATCTTCTATCTTCTGCATTTCCTACCCAGTCAGCATCAACAAAACCCTCAAGTTTTATTTTTGCTCCTTTACCATAATAAATGCCATACCTGAGTGTCCCTTTGACATAACGTATAATCCTTTTTGCCATGACAAACTTTTGGTAAAGACATGAATTGACTCACCATGCTCACTTCATATAAAATGTCTGGTCGAGTAGTCGTTAGATAGATAAGACTACCTACAAGCTGCCTATAAAGTGTTTCATTCACACTTTCAGAATTTTCCTCTTTTGTAAGCTTTACACTTGGATCATAAGGTGTAGAAATGGACTTACAATCAAGCATGTTAAACATCTTGAGTAACTCTCTTGCATACTTTGCTTGTGATATGAAAAGATTTTCCTTTGACCTCCAAACTTCAATACCCAAACAATACCGAGACATCCAATCCGCTATCAAACAATTGTCCTACACTAATGAGATTCTTGGTTAGTCTAGGTACATAGAGTACATCATGCAAACAAAAAGATTTTGATGATGATGCATGCAGTGGAATACTTCCAATTCCTTCAATTCTACACTCTACATCATTAGCAGTATGGATTGATCTTTTTGCACCTAGATATGGCATGAGACTTGTGAAAGAGTTTCTAGAACTAGACATATGGGAACTAGCCCCACTATCTATCCACCAGATTTCTTCATTCTTGAAAGGAAAAGATGAAAAACTAGACATCATTAAATAATCCTCTCTTTCACTCTCAACACCCTCACACTCTTCCTCAACAAAAGAAACATTTGATCTTTGATAAAATCTAAGGCAAGAGCACAATGGCATACATCAGACTGAAAAAACTAGCTTCTTACTATGAGAACTGGACATCAAAAATTATTCTAAGTGCTCTCTTCAAATCTTTCATATCAAACTCCTATGAAAGATTGTTCTTTATCTTCTCTATTAATGACTTATTTAAACTGCATACGATGATGCTTGCCCATAACACATCCTTCACAATTTTTTCCTGAAGATACAATATTAGGTAATCCTATTACCATATTATTGTCTTTTAGAACCTGTAAGCTTTTATAGTTTAGATGTCCAAACCTTTCATGCCATATCCTGCTCTCCATGCTATCAGAAGCTGCACAAGCCTAATGATCCGATGTAGTCGCATCAAGTTTGTAAAGTCGACCTTCCAAAGATCCTTTGACCACAACTTTGTAACCTTTATTTTTGTCTTTGATAAGACACTTCTGATCATCAAACTCAACTTTCATATGTTGTTTAGCAATAGCAGAAACTGAAAGTAAATTCTTCTTTAAACCTGGAACATAGAGAACATTCTCAATTTATCCTATATCCCCTGAAGGTAAATGTACTCTCATTAGGGAAAAGTCGATCCATGAACTGTCAGACGACTTCAAGTACATCTTTGCCAATCCACCTAATTTGTACATACATTTACAGTTAGAGAAGACAACCATCTAATGCATAACGGCTACAGTACATTAAGTAGTTAAGACCTTATGCTCCCAACGCACTGAGCACTAACATGCAATCATCAATGTATAGCATCAGCACTCTTGCCAGATTGGTGAGAATGTATTCTAGTTAAGTAACAATTTTGTAGTTAGAATATGATCATTCAGATCAGCTAGAGAATTTTATGCACCTACTGTCTTGGCTGCTCCACGCTCTTGTACTCATTTTTCTTACAATCAGAGTGCAAGTTTTTGTCTCACTTCTGCTTCGTTCTTTTGCATTGCTACTCAGTTTCCATTTTGACTAATTTTGTTGTTAACTGCTACACTACCGATCCACAAACCATCCATCTGCTATCAGACTTCCGCTGCCTCCACCAGAGATTGCTGCCCTTAGATATGCCTGAACCAAATGTTGCAACCACCAGAGACTGCCGCCCTCAGACATTAGAGGAGTTTTGACCTCCAAAAAGACACCCTTTAAGAATTCGTGCAAGATGTAGTTTTTATTATTAAAATATTATAACACTAATACTTTTGACTTGCCATAACTTTTTAATCGTAGCTCAAAAGTATGTCATGTAACATATCATTGGAAAGCCCTTGTCGAGCACTTTCCAATGCACCAAACTCCGCTAAATTTGGACTTACCACTAAAAAGTTATGCCATTTTTAGTGTGGAATCAAAATGTGGACTCAAAAAGTTACGTTACGTAGATTTCAAATTTGCGTGTTTTGATTGGTCTATGTGTAAGAAAAAATTAAGAAAATATATAAAAAGAATCTTTACAAAGGATCTTTTTTGGATTTAGAACTCCTCTAATGTATGCCTGAACCAGATGCTGCCTCCACCAGAGACTGTTGCCCTCAGATATGCCTCTGTTCTGGAAATTGCCTCAGATAAAGCCTGTCCTGGACACTGTTTCCTCAAGTACTGCCTGTCTGGTTGCTGCTACCACCTTCAGATGAACTTGCACCACATAAAACCTGCACAAGAAAATACATGTTCTGCTGTCCTGGATGTTGCCTCCCTCAGATCTGCCTGTCTGATACTGCTACCTGTCCAGAAGCTACCTGCGCCAAATGTGACCTCCACCACAAAAAGCTGCACAGGATGGCGCCTCCACCAGATGCAACCTTCACCAAATAGCACCTTCACTAGATGCGATCTCCACCAGTAAAACCTGCAGCGTTGATCTTCTCCTTCCTTCCGTAGATCCCGATCGTAATGATATAGCTCTTATACCATGTTAGAATCGAAGAGATTCTCTAATCAGAGTAGACTAATCTTATTAGTACTCACACAAATCATCAACCACAAGCTGAAGAAGAAGAGAGACTACAAGAACCTATGTTTCATAAGCTGGAAATTGAGATGACAATGGAGGTGGGCGCCCATCTTATAGAGACTGCCCACAATGAAAAGCAAAAGCTATCCTTCTACAATAGCAATTGAAATGCTAATTATGAAGTCTTAACAATAGAAATCTATGCTAACTTGATTTAAATAGATTTCTATACTATTCTAGCAAAATTGGTACTAACTAAGGTACCTATACTAAAAATAGATAGTACCTATACTAAAAATAGAAATAGGCCTTCTAGCACGCAGGCTGGCCTCTACAATAATAATTAACCATTAATTCCTAACAGTTTTCAGCAAGTTTTGTTTGGAGGAGGGCGCCCAAAAAATCTGCTTTTGATTTCGGGTTTTGGAGCTTTCTTACCTTGCAGTTTTTTTCAGGTTTGCAGTTGTGAAGGAGGGCGCCCAATATTCAGCATACCCTATTGTGGGTTAGGGCAAATTGGTGGCTGGAAAATTGTAGATTTTCAGCAAGCAGTAGGGCGCTTTCAACAGCCCTATTGAAGTGTGTTGATCACACTATTTGGCTTCCTAATTACGTGTCAGTGTAGGCTTCAATCGAATTTTCAAGAAGCTAATTTTTTTGTGCAGAAAAAAAGCCATCTATCCATTATCTTTTGGGCACTTTGGTTGCAGATTGGAAGACATCTGGTGCTCCTATTTTCAGCTTATTGTTTGCTGCAAACTTTTTAGTAGATTTGGTTGTGGAAAGGCTCTCTTTCCTATCTACTACAAGCTGAAATTCTGTTGGAGGTAATGGCTAAAGAATCGGAAGCTATCGGTTCTTTGTTTAGTGAAGATCAGGTGGATGGCACAAACTACTCCTTCTCGAGTTACATGATGAAGAATCTTCTCATAGCGAAAGGGCTATGGGATTTGGTCAATGGTGATGAGGAAAGGCCTCCTCGTTTGGCAGCTTCTACACCTCGTGGATCATCATCAACATCATCTTCTACATCTTCGGAAGAACAAAGGAAGTGGGATAGAAGGGATGCAGAGGCACATTCTATGGTTGCTCTTGCTGTGAAAAGATCTATCTTACTCAATTGCATGGTGCAAAGTACTTCACCAAAATCCATTTGAGATCAAGGTATCATCATATTCGCATAAAAACTGAGAATGTTGAAAAAAATCGGGTTTAGAACTAGGTACGGCCATTATGAATTTCTGGTTTTACCATTTGGCTTGACAAATGCTCCAGGGACTTTCCAGCAGATGATGAACGATCTTCTTCGTCCATATCTGGGAAAGTTCGTAATAGTCTACTTGGATGATATTCTCATCTATAGTAAGACCTCGGAGGAGCATAAGGAGCATCTCAAGACTGTCTTAAAGTTACTTAGGCAGAAGAAGCTTTTTGCCAAGGAGTCCAAATGCGTGTTCTTCCAGAAAAGGTTGTTATACCTTGGTCACATTATCTCGGACCATGGGTTGGAAATTGACCCAAATAAAGTCCAACAAGTACGTGAATGGTCTATCCCTAAAACCATCCGGGAGGTTAAGTCCTTTTTGGGCTTTACAGGGTTTTTTCATAGATTCATTTTGAACTATGCATTAATTGCATTAGCCTTGACGAATGTCCTCAGAGGGGCTAAAAGAGTTAGCCGGCACAGTAAGTTCAGTCCTCCGGTCACTTGGACTGAGGAGTTGAATCAGAGTTTTGAGAACCTCAAATACTGTGTAACTACAACACCTATTCTACACATAGTGGATCCTAACAAGCCGTATGTACTTGAAACAGATGCCAGTGACTATGCTATAGGCGCAGTCCTATTTTAGGATGGTAGACCGGTAGCTTTTGAAAGCAAAAAGTTGGACCCTGCTCAAAGGCGGTATTCCACCTATGACAAGGAACTTTTTGCTGTTATTCATGCCTTGAAAGTTTGGAGACATTATTTGTATGGCTCCTAGTTTACTATAGTTACTGACCATCAAGCGTTAAAGTATATTAACGATACGGTCGACCTTAGGGGTCGTAAGGCCAGGTGGTCAAAGATGCTCCAAGAATTTCATTATGACATTGAGTACCGTAAGGGTACTTCTAATAGTGTTGCGGATGCCTTAAGCCGGATTGGAGAGGTTAATCAGTTAAGCTTTTCTAAGATCCAATCTGAGTTGTATCTGTCCTTAAGAGATTTGTGTAAGATCGATAGGTACTTCGGTCGTATTTGGCTAGACGTCCTAGCAGGTTCTTCTAGATCTAGTGATGAGCTTGGAACGCAGGATTCCAAGATTTCTCCTCAAGACAAGATACAGAGAGACTATTCCATCAGGAATGGGTTACTTTTCCGGAATGGAGTGCCAAAAAATGATGATATAAGGGCCCAAATCCTGCAAGAATGTCATGACAGCCCGTGTGCAGGGCACCCTGGCGCTCAAAGGACGCTTGACTTAGTAAAAAGGAACTTTTACTGGCCAAACTTAAAAAGTTAAGTGGAGGCATATGTTCGCAAGTGTGCACAATGCCAAGTTAATAAAGCCGAAAGACTTAAGGCAGCTGGTTTGTTAATGCCCTTGGAAACTCCCGAAAGAAAAAGTATTTCCATGGACTTTGTGGTTGGGCTACCTCAGACGGGGAAGCAAAATGATGCCATTTGGGTAATAGTTGACAAGTTAACTAAAATGGCGCAGTTCATACCAACCAAGCAAATTGTCAAAGCTTTTGAACTTCTTCAGCTTTTCGTGGATATGCTTTGGGCATATGTTTCCAGAAGACAGTCGGATTGGGAAAGGTACCTTCCAATGATTGAGTTTGCGTATAACAGCGCAAAGCACTCAACGACGGGTTTTAGTACATTTTCTCTGATGTATGGTTTCCAACCTAGGGCTCCCATTTCAGTGGGCCTCAAAGGCCTCAAGATTAAGGCGGCAGTAGATTTCCTGCATGATATGCAAGAAATGTTGCTTGTTGCTCGAGAAAACGTAAAAATGGCTCAAGATAGAGCCCAGTTTTACGCTAATCAAAAGCGACAACCTAGGGTCTATGAGGAGGGAGCTATAGGAATTCGGTGGGCCTTCAACGGATACAACTTAACCTTTTTGGTTCAGAGGTTGCACCGTGATGCAACTTAACCTTCTGGTTCAGAGGTTGCACCAAAATCATGGAGCCTTTTGCCCCTTCCGTGAACCGCGTTCCGAGATCCCGTCCCCGAACGCTTAGCCGCCCACGAATCCAAGTGCTCCCCCTTGCCCACAAAGGGGCTGGTACCAGGGGACAATAAACACACATTTTACCAATTATATCCACTTTAAACAAAGTCCCACTTCTACTTATGGGATTTCTTTAAGCATGGGCTGTGGCACCACTTTGCCATTCCAACACTCCCTCTCAAAGTGGGGCACAGGTCACGTTGCCTGCTCTGATACCATGTAGGAATTTGGTGGGCCTTTAACGGATACAACTTAACCTTTTTGGTTCAGAGGTTGCACCGCAATGCAACTTAACCTTTCTGGTTCAGAGATAGCACCAAAATCATGGAGCCTTTTGCCCCTTCCGTGAGCCGCGTTCCGGGATCCCGTCCCCGGACGCCTAGCCGCCCACAAATCCAGGTGCTCCCCCTTGCCCACAAAGGGGCTGGTACCAGAGGACATTAAACCCTTAGACATTTTACCACTTATATCCACTTTAAACAAAGTCCCACTTCTACTTATGGGATATCTTTGAGCGTGGGCTGTGGCACCACTTTGCCATTCCAACAAGAGCTTGGGTATATCTTAGAATTCCAAAAGATTCTAAGGTACTAAGGACTGGAAAATGTCCTAAATTATCACCTCGTTACGCAAGGCCATTCCGTATAGTAAAGAAACTCCATCGGAATGCGTATCAGCTAGAACTTCCTCAAGGTGTTAAGGTACATCCAGTTTTTCACATTAGCCGTTTAAAGGAACGACTTGGTGGAACGGATGACTTGATGCCTCAGGAGGACTTAGTTCAGCTGGAGGACCTATCATCCTTTGTACCTACTGAACCACAGGCCATTGTTGATGTACGTCAACGTGGGCTTAGGAACCGGCAGGTAACTGAGTACTTGGTTCGTTGGAAAGGAAGTTCCGAGGACGATGATACTTAGGAAAAGGAACATGACCTTAAACTGAGATTCCCTGGATTCCTTCCTTAGATAAGGAGGTGGATGGAGAGCGTGTGCACGGCCAGGATGTTTGCTAGCGTGAGGCAGGAGATGGCTTAGAGCCTAGGCGGTGGTATGGGACGTCGTCTAGGAAGGAGGTACGGTCACAAGCCAGGGCACGGTGGGTGGACCCGGATTAGGTCCTACGGCGGGGTGGAACGTGAATCGTTCGGTCTCTTGTCGTTAACCGGCACCTGAAGGTTTGCAGTAATTAGAGATTGTAACACTCATCTTGAGTGATAGTCAGAGTGCTATTGCCATTGCATGGAATCCTGTTTTTCATGCGAGGACGAAGCACATCGAGATCCATTATTACTTTGTTCGTGAGAGACTTCACGATGGCAACATTTTACTGGAGTATTGTCTTACAGAGGATAATATTGCGAACCTCTTCACTAAGGCGTTGCCTAGAGTCAGATTTGAAGCTTTATGCAAAGCTTTAAATTTAATACCACGTGGTGGCTTTATTACATAGTGAATATTTCAGCTTTTTTGCATTGTCATTTAAGGAGGGTGTTAAAAATAAATGACTATGCTAAAGTTAATCCATAGGTTACTTTGACCCAAAAGGTCGAGATTTGTGTAACCATGGGTATTTAGTTATTTAGGCCATGTTAAGGTTGTCTTAATTTGTGATGGACCCAATTTTGGTCATGTACTGACTCGTGGGTCCTTAGAGGTCTAATTTGGTTTAGGGGCCCTATCATGACTTTTGGAGGTGCCCTACATTCAGTAAGTAGGTAGAGTACATATTGTCTTATTGTGTCACATTTTTCAGTTTTGGCTAATCATTGCTCTTCATTACTTGTGTTGTTGTTTTCTCTCTCTCTCTTAGAGGAGACCGCCCAGCCTCTTCTCTCTTGTGTCTTGTGGAGATTGATTGATAGCTAGATCTTAGTGCCTTGACTCTTGTTTTCCTTCATTTACCAAATATATGTAGTATTTTTCAAAATTAGCTTTTACTCTTCTGTTATTTGCTTTAGGCTTTTAGCCTCTCACATAATTTAGAGAAACTATATATGTAGGCTGGCGCCCCACCACAAGATCATTCCAATATGTTAGAGCTTTGCTCAATTCTCCTATAATCTGATTTCTCTTTAAGCTCTATGCTTGGTTGTGTAAGTGCTAGTAGGACTAGTAACTCCATCTAGAATTTGCATCACAAATTCTGACATGGTATCAGAGCAGGTGGGCGCACTACTAATAGATTAAGATCTATTTAGTACTTAGTTCATTTTTGGTCTTTACCAAATATAGGTAATGTTATTAGCAATTAGCTTTTGCTATTTTGCTATTTGCTTTAGGCTCTTAGCTTTTCTCGTTCATTAGAGAAACTATTTAAGTAGGTGATCTGGTGCAGGTGCTAACCGGACAAACAGCAGATTTTTACAGGCAGGCAGAACTGAGGAAGGCAATATCTGGGAAAGACAGCAACCAGATAGGCACGATCTGAACAGGTGATATCCAGGGAAGGCAACAGGACATGTCTTTTTTGAGGGAGATATCCTCAAAAATTGTTGCATGCAAGTTCTGGACAGGTGATATCCAGGGAAGGTAACAATTGGACAGGTCTTTTTTGAGGGAAATATCCTCAAAAACTGTTGCATGCAATTATATTCTTAGTGGAAAGCCCATCATCCTTGTACAACAACGATGGGGAGCCTTCATGACTCCGTTCTTCCGGAGTCGAGCAAGTTAGATGGATCTAACTACAGCTTGTGGAAATTCAAACTTCAGAATATACTTCAGGACAAAGATTATTGGGAAATTGTCATGGGACAAGAGGTGATGGCTCACGATCTCAATGATCAAGATAGAAGGGCATTGGAGAAGCGGGTACAGCGTGCACAACATATCATCAACTTATCCGTAAAGGATAGGGTTATTCCTTTGATCAGGAATGCAGTTGGTCCTAAAGATGCATGGGATATTCTTAGGAATACATATGAAACGGTGAGTAAGTCTCAAGCTTTGTTCTTGAATAATAAACTTCATACCTTGAAAATGGAATCAGAAGAATCCATTACGGATTGGTATATTGGTTCTGGAGCAACGCAATATATGACACCACATCGTGAGTGGTTTACACAATTTGATTACAGTGGTGTAAATTCACATGTCAAGCTTGGAGACGATTCTTCTTACGACATCAAAGGTCGAGGTACAGTGAGAGTACATTTACCTTCAAGGGATATAGGAGAAATTAAGAATGTTCTCTATGTTCCAGCTTTAAAGAAGGATTTACTTTCAGTTTCGGCTATCACTAAACAGAACATGAAAGTTGAGTTTGATGATCAGAAGTGTCTTATCAAAGACAAAAACAAAGGTTACAAAGTTGTGGTCACAGGATCTTTAAAAGGTCGACTTTATAAACTTGATGCATCTACATCGGATCATCAGGTTTGTGCAGCTTCTGATAGTATGGAGAGCAGGATGTGGCATGAAAGGTTTGGACATCTAAACTATAAAAGCTTACAGGTTCTAAAAGACAATAATATGGTAATAGCATTACCTAATATTGTATCTTCAGGAAAAATTTGTGAAGGATGTGTTATGGGCAAGCATCATCGTATGCAGTTTCCTAAGGATGGAGCATATAGAGCCAAGGAGATCTTGGAGCTTGTTCATACAGACTTATGTGGTCCCATGCAGACTGAGTCTATAGGCGGAGCATCCTACTTCATGATATTTGTGGATGATTTTTCCAGGAAGGTATGGATATACTTGCTTAAGCATAAGAGTCAAGCTTTTAAGTTCTTTACTCAGTTCAAATCACTTGTTGAGAAGCAGACAGGAAAGCAAATCAAGATTCTATGTTCAAATAAGAAAGGTGAGTTCATATCTACAGAGTTCCAGGAATTCTGCAAAGAACATGGAATCAAGAGACAATTTGCTTCAACTGATACACAACAGCATAATGGAGTAGCCGAGAGAAAGAACAGGTCTATTGTGGAGAGTGCTCGAAGCATGCTACGATGTAAGAACCTCAAGAATCATTTGTGGGGCGAAGCAATTAGTACAGCAGTTTACTTACTTAACAAAAGTCCTACAAAAGTTGTTCTAAATCGAACTCCAGAAGAAGCTTTCACAGGTATAAAACCTAAAGTGGATCATCTAAGAGTTTTTAGTTGTGTTGCATATGCTCATATTCCTAAAGATAATTGTCAAAAACTTGATTCAAAGGCAATCAAGTGTTTATTCCTAGGTTATGATGAGGAAGAGAAGGCATATCGCCTTTATAATCTTACCAGTAAGAAGGTGATTATGAGCAGCGATGTCGTGTTCGAAGAAAGTGAGTCTTCTAACCTAGAAGATCATGAGGAGGATGTACTTTCTCCTACATCAAAAACTCTTCTTATAGATGATGTTCAGGAAGATACAGGTCCATGTGATACAACTTCTACACAAGTTGTACCAAGGGTGTGTACACAGGTGGATCTTGGTAAACGTAAGGAAAGGTCGAGTATTTGATACTTATTCTCTTCTACGTCACCTACAAAGAAGTTACCAAGATGGTATTTTGAGACTATAAAAGATAGTCAAATGTTGGATAAGGGAGAAACAAGTCAATTTCCAGCAGGTTGCAAGTGGATGCATAGAACCAAGTTTAAGTCTAATGGTTCTATAGATGAGTATAAAGCGGGTTGATCTATTGCAACACCCATGATCAAGTTGCAAATATCTTCACAAAAGGACTTGATCGTGAAAAGTTCAGGACACTCCTAGGTGTTATTGATAATCAATTATCCATTAAGGGGAAGTGTTAGGAATTAATGGTTAATTAATTCCTTGTAGAGGCTAGCCTGCGTGCTAGAAGGCCTATTTTTATTTTTAGTATAGGTACTATCTATTTCTAGTATAGGTACCTAAATTAGAACCAATTTTGCTAGAATAGTATAGAAATCTATTTTAACTAAGGTAGCATAGATTTCTAATGATAAGACTTCATAATTAGCATTCCAATTGCTATTGTAGAAGGATAGCTTTTGCTTTTGATCTTGGGCAGTCTCTATAAGAGCAGATGGGCGCCCACCTCCATTGTAATCTTAGTTTCCAGTTTATGAAGCATAGCTTCCTGCAGTCCATCTTCTTCATCTTGTGATTGATGTTTTGTGTGAGTACTAATAAGATTAGTTTACTCCGATTTCTGAATTCTATCACCTCCTACCACTGACAGGGAGTTGCGGGAGTATCAGAGACGTAGAAGAAAAGCTCATCATATCATCAACTTGTCAGTTAGAAATATGATTATACCTCATATCAGAGATGTTGCTGGACCCAAGGAGGCTTGGGATATACTGAAGAACTTGTATGAGACGGTAAATCAATCACGAATCTTATTCTTGACTAATAAGCTTCATACATTGAAGATGGGTACAGGTGAATCATTAACTCGGGGTAAAAATCTGAGAGGACAACTTATTGCCATTGGAGAAAGTGTTCAACATTCGGTGTTGGTATCCATTGTACTTAATAGTCTACCTTTGGCCTATCAGAACTTTGTAATGATGTTGTTGTTAAGCGAAATGAGGCCTTCTTTCGATGAGCTAAATGCCATCTTACTACAAGAAGAAATGAGACGACAAAATATTGTCAACAGGGATGATTTCGAGGAACAAGCATTCCTGGCAAAGAAGCAAAGTTCCAAGAAGGGTGGCAAAGGGAGGAAGTAGAAGAAGCAGCAGCTAGATAAAGAGGAGAATCAATCAAATCGATCAAAAGATGGAAAGAAAGTTGTTCGAAAAGGAAACTGCTTTATTTGTGGAAAATCAGGACATTATGCAAAGGAACGCTGGCATAACAAGTTCAAGAAAAAGCAGGATGGGAATTTTGTTGAAGAAACATCTAATGCAAAATTGAGTGCTTTGGATCTTGAAGACAATGAGTTGTTTTTAGCATTGACGTCTTCTGGTAGCGGCTTCTCGAAGGAAGAAGACTATTGGTTTATTGATTCAGGAACTTTGAAGCATATGACACCTAGGCGAGAGTGGTTATCTAATTTTCAAAAATTAGATGATGGGTCAAATGTGAAGTTGGGAGACAACTACACATATGATATAAAAGGAGTTGGAAAAGTACCAGTTCAACTACCTTCATGGAAGATTGGAAACATAAAGGATGTGCTTTATGTACCAGGAATAAAAAAAAACTTACTCTCAATATCAACTATTGCTAAGCAACACATGGTGATGGAGTTTGATGAAGAGCAGTGTCTCATCAAGAGGAAAAATAATGAAGTAGTAGCTGAGGGCATACTTGCAGGGCGGTTGTACAAACTTCAAGTTCAGGTGGTGGATCATCATGCAAGTGTCGCGGATATTGGATCATTGAGTAAGTTATGGCACGAGAGGTTTGGACATCTGAATTAGAAAATTCTACAAGTCTTGAGGAAATTTAACATGGTTACAGGTTTACCTCAAGTAGTTTCTGATCACAAGGTTTGAAGGCTGCGTCTTAGGCAAGCATCATATGAAGAAATTTTTGCCTAGTACATTCAGGGCGAGAAATGTTCTAGAACTTGTTCATACAAATTTGTGTGGTCCTATGAGGACTCAATCTTATGGGGGAGCAAGTTACTTCATGGTGTTTGTGGATGACTATTCTAGGAAGACATGGATCTGTCTTCTGAAGAATAAGGGTGAAGCGTTCCAAGTATTTCACATGGTTTAAGACACAGGTGGAGAAAGAAACAGATAGACAAATCAAGGTACTCCACTCGGACAAAAAGAGAGAGTATCTTTCTACGAAATTTCAGGTGTTTTGCAAGGATCATGGTACAAAGAGACAATTTGCAAACACGGACACGCCTCAACAAAATAGAGTTGCGAAAAGAAAGAACCGGTCTATAGTGGAAACTGCGAGGAGTATGCTCAAGAATAAAAATCTTCAAAATATGTTTTGGGGTGAACAAATTAAGACGGCGGTTTATCTTTTGAATCGAAGTCCTACAAAGGTTGTAGAGAATTGAACTCCAGAGGAAGATTACACGGGTCGGAAGCCAGATGTAAGTCATTTGAGAGTGTTTGGGAGTGGGAGTATTGCTTATTCTTACATACCTAAGGATTCAAGGAGCAAATTGGATTCTAAGGCGACCAAGTGTTTATTTCTTGGTTATGATAGTCAAGAGAAGGGATACAGGTTATACGACTTGGAGGGTAAGAAAATAATTATATGTAGGGATGTAGTCTTTGATGAGGAGGCAACTCATAGAGATACAGAAATATATTTTGATAAGGATCAAGATGGAGGAATCCCTATATTGTGTGACGAGTTATTACAAGAACCTAATCGACACATGTATCACCTACGCCAATCCAAGAACCTAGAGTGACTTTGGTTGAGATAGGAAAGAAGGAGAGGTCAAGTATATGAGATACTTATTCACCTCCTACTTCACCAAGCAGGAAGCATCCTACATCAGAAGCTAGAAGATTGCCTAGTTAATACTATGAAACTATCAAGGATAATGTTATTATGGAACAGGGAGAGTCCAGTACACATGGAACTAGGAGATTGGCTCGATTTGAAAAGCAACATGAAGATCAAGATCGACAGGAGGTTCGACAAGAAGATCGTCATGAAGATGGGGATGTACATTTTGCATATATGGCCACAGAATTAGAGACCAAGGATCCATCTACTTTCAGAGAGGCTGAAAAAGAGGATATTTGGAGGAAAGCTATGGATGAAGAGTACGACTCAATCATGAAGAACAAGACTTGGAGACTTGTTCAGCTACCTGCAGGTAAAATGGCCATTGGATGCAAACGGGTCTATAGCACTAAGTACAAATCAGATGCTTCTATAGATAAACATAAGGCAAGATTGGTGGCAAAAGGTTATGCTCAACGGGAAGGGATTGACTATGAGGAAACTTTTGCACCAATTGCTAAATCTACTACTATGAGGACTGTTTTATCATTGGAAGCTCAATTTGGATGGGATATTCAACAAATGGATGTAAAGAGTGCATTCCTGAATGGATTTCTAGAGGAAGAAGTCTACATGGAGCAGCCAGAGGGATACATAGTAGCAGGACATAAAGACAAGGTTTGCAAATTGGACAAGACACTATATGGACTTAAGCAGGCACCCAGGGCATGGTACACGAGGATTGACACATACTTTGAGGAGCTTGGCTTTCAGAGAGGTAGTTCGGAGCATACACATTATGTTTTGATCCAAGATGGTCATATTGTGATTGTAGTGATGTATGTGGATGACCTTGTTATCACAAGATTTGATCATAGGTTGATTCAGGGGATCAAGAAAGATCTTTCATCAGAGTTTGACATGAAAGATCTTGGTTCACTACAATATTTTCTTGGGATTGAGGTATGGAGAGTGGCACATGGGCTATTTATTTCTCAATCTAAGTATTTCTTGAAAAGTTCAATATGTCAGATGCAAGCACCATATGATAGTAAGCTTACTAAAGCTGAGGAAGATCACGATGGAGATGAGACGTTATATAGAAAGCTTATTGAAAGCTTAATCTATCTAACTACTACAAGAGTTGTGAGTATGGTTAGTCAGTTTATGGCAAAGCCTAAGCAGATTCATTGGAAAGCTGCTAAGCGAATACTCATATATATCCACGGCACTTTGAGATTTGGTATTCTCTATGGTAGACAGGATGATTTGAAGTTACAGGGATATGTGGATGTTGATTGGGCTGGAGATGCAAAAGACCGAAGATCTACTACGGGTTATGTTTTTAGTTTTGGTTCTGGTGCTATCTCTTGAAGTTCAAAGAAGCAGCATACAATTGCTTTATCATCTACAGAGGCAGAATATCGAGCTACTACGAGTGCAACATGTGAAGCAATATGGTTGCGAAGGATTCTACATGATCTACATATGGTACAAGATTCACCTACGGTACTTCAGTGCAACAATCAGAGTTGTATTAAATTGGCAAAAAATCCAATTTTTCACAACGGGAAAAAGCACATTAAGTACAACAACACTTCATTAGAGAGAAAATTCAAAGTGATGAAGTGCAGCTTATCTATTGCCCTACGGAAGAACAAGTTGCAGATATCTTTACCAAAGGACTTGGCAAAGAAAAATTTCAGAAGTTTAGAGAACTTCTAGGAGTAATAGATAACAAAGTAAACATTAAGGGGGAGTGTTAGGAATTAATGTTTATTTGATACCCCTTAATGATAGTTTGGCCATGCCTGCGTGCTATTTTAGTGGCCATTCTATTTATAGTAAGTTCATTTTTTAAAGCTTATGCATGTAGGTGGGCGCACTACTAATACATTAGGCTCCATTTAGTACTTAGAAGTTCATTTTTGGTCTTTACCAAATATATAGGTAGTATTATTAGCACTTAGCTTTTGCTATTTTGCTATTTGCTTTAGGCTCTTAGCTTTTCTCATTCATTATTTAAGTAGGCTGGCACCCCACCACAATCATTCCAATATGCTAGAGCATTGCTCAATTCTCCTACGATCTGAATTCTCTCTATGCTTGGTTTTGTGTGAGTGCTAGTAGGACTAGTAGCTTCAAATAGAACTTGTATCACAAATTCTGACAGAATCACTATATCATGTGACGAGTTATTACAGGAGCCTGAATCGACACATCTATCGCCTACGCCAATCCAAGTACCTAGAGTGACCTTGGTTGAGAAAGGAAAGAGGACTGCTTCTGATTGTTGTCGAATTGTTTGAGAGCTTTCTTCTTCTGTTGCTTCTTCGTGTTCTTCTTGGAGAGCAAAGCCTGCGAGTCGTTGATGGAGGACGAGGATGCTACATTCCTTCGGATCTCCTACAGCAGCATAATAATGACTCTGGACAAAGTTATATTTGAGTGTGTGGAAATCATCATCACCCAGTTTCTGTAAGAAATCAACGTGCCAAGATCCTTCTAACATTCAATCTCCATATACAAGAAGAAGAGGGAGAGGGTTAGGCGCCCTCAAGGAGAGAGAAAGTAGTAGCAATGCTTGAAAGGGAATGCATTACACGAAGTGCGGTAGCATCAAGTCGAAGAGTGGAGACAAGCATGCTTCATCCAAAGTAGGTAACCAAAAAACCAGCCACAAGCCGAAATATGGATTTGCAATCCATCAATAGTTCCCACATGATTCCATAAGTCTTCTTACCACAAGAAACATAAAGAAGAGTGTTATACTCTTTTACCATCACATCCTCCCGAATCTTACTATCAATGATCTGCTCACCAACATTAGGTAAGGCAACACCGTCATCATAAGAAGTAAGCATCAAAACAGGAAAATCGGCATAAAGTACTGATTTTGGTGAGGCATGCGTGTTTTCTCCAAGGTAAAAAGATGCTTTGCTATCCCGCAAAGACTCGGACAGCCAACAAGAGGCTGTAGCAGGCTGTCCAACAGCCACAAAATCACCAACATTTTGCTGTCCAAAGTGTTCCAAATGTGGACCTTGCTGTCCAAAAACCTTCCACAGGTCGTTCCCGATGCATAATAGGATGCCACGATGTAACATAGGCTGAAAATGATCAATAAACCATAGCTTGCCACTTTGAACACCCAAAAAATCCAGCAACACACCACTTTGAACCAATGTACTAATTGACATGATTTTTTCCCCTCCTCCATTAGTACAAAATGGCTTCAAAGAATGCTTGAGTTCAGCCTTTTCCAAAACATTAACTTGAGAAGCTTGCTCATAAAATTCTTCACTAATGCATCCATCATCTGCAACAAATGGCTCAAGAGAAGAAGAATGCTCTACCATACCAACATTCCGATGCAAACTTGTACTTGTAGAAAGACAATGATCAAACTTTGCATTCCTTTGCTCTTCTACCTTCAAAGAGGATGAAGTAGAGAAGAGAAAGCATGATCATGAATCCTTTATTCGGTATATCTTTAAAAGTGTTTCCCAAGCACTTTTAGAGGTCTTGCAAAATCTCAAATGATATAAGATAGATCTTGTTACCGATAAAATCTTGATCATCACATCGATGCCAAACCTCAGCTTGCAATTCCATGAAGAATAGTTGGTGCCATCCAACATATCTTCGCCCGAACAAGTACGAATTGCTCCCAAATCTCTTGCCATAAGAACCAGCCAAGAAGATAAACTTTTTCAAACCCTAAATGTGCCCTAAAAGACACAAAAACCAGCAAGTATCAAATCTGAAAAATCAGCACCGGAATGTGTCGAAACCACACATTAGATGGATGCAAGAACTCGCCCTCCTACAAGCCTTGTGTGCTGAAAATTTCAACTTGAAATTGCATTACAAACTCAAAAAACCAGCAAGCAAAGAATTCGGTTAGCCTCCAACAAAGCTTTTTCCATAACCCTTCTTTCTTGCCAAAAAATGTGAACAATACACACACGGATAGGGCTGTTGCAAACACCTTACAAATGGTAATATGCTGTCCAATTTTCAGCCTCGGAATGTGATCGGATCATCACAAAAAATTAGCCCCTTCTTCCACACCTGGAAACAAGCAAAAAGAAGCGGATCTTCACTTTGTAAAATCAGCAAGGGTGCTGATTTTTCAGCCAAATCAGAAGATAAAAATTGCTTGTAGATGAGCGCCCTCCTGCAAAGGAGCAAATCTGAAAAATAGGGCAGCAGCGGACCAACGGAAGTAGGATAAACCTACACGGATGAGCTCGAATACCATGTCGGGATTCTTACAGGGAGACAGGCTCAGGGAGAAGAATCCTCGGTGCATGTAACTACGTCTATCGAATTCAGGCCGACTACGACTACGACGAATCGAAGACCTCCCTACTTGATCATAGCTTCGAAGTCACTGGATCGATGCAACCGATTCCATAGCCATGCACGAAGTAGATTGATTTACAGATTTAGCGCAGCGGAAGTGTAATAGTGCGAAACTTTAGAGCATTATGATCTTTCAGACTATCAGTCATATAAAGCAATTTAATTTACGAACAATTTATCTGCAAGCAAGAATCAATCAGAACAGAAATAAAATAAGCATTCAACATGATGTACACGACCTATATTTATTGAAACATTGATTATTTAATCGTGAATAGATATAGTTTGAATGCAGACAGTGTCATGTTTTTTCTGAAACATTACTCTGTGATAACAAAGAGAAAGAACAAAACAATTGCGCTTTGGATGTTCGATTGATATGCTAGATGAATTATTGAGCTAACCGAGCAACTGATAAGTAGTTGGATATATACACATAGCTAACTAATTAAAAGAATGCTTAGTATGTACCTTACAAATAGGATTAAGCCATTACCTGTTGTTAGCAATCGCTTTCGGACAGTATTTGGTTCCGTTTGAGATTCTGTCCGGACATGATGAAGGTATTGTTGAGCCGCCGAATGTTCGAGTTGACTATTTGAGTTGATAGTGACATACGACTAGTCAGTGTCGACTAGTGGCCGAATCGTCACTGTCGTCTGACTCAACAAAATATTGTCACCGATTCCTTTATATTTCTGCAAACTATCAGAAAACAAGTGCATTTCTGCAGACTGTGCGACTGTACAAATATTTACATATAGCAAATGAATGGATCTAGATTAGCAGTGAGATAAGGGATGGAGAGGATAGAAATCTAACATAGCACTCTAAAGTATCTATTTTTTTTGTATCACCCTTTCTTTCCCCCTCACTTGCAGGTTTTCACGATGGTGAGTTAAAGAGATCCTGCTTGGCATCACATACTAGTTTCTTTGGAATACCGAAGCTTGGAAACAAAGAGAGTGACTTGAAACTACTGCACACACAGGTAGCTTCATACAAATACTAGCACATCTCTAGACCTGCACTTAGCCAAGGAAAAAGGCTGATTTTCCAACCACAAGTGACCACTCTACACTGGTGTAGCAATCTTTGCTCGTAGCTACAGCCTACTAATCAATAATGTGGTTGTGGTTTCAACTTATTCATTTCCTATGCTTCCAAGTTTCTTTCAAGGAGAATGTAGTGATTTGTGGATGATGGGATAGATAGTCTGCACTGTGATTATGGCAATGGATTTGGCACAGCCTCCAAAGTCAAAGCCTACTCCACCTATGCACATACATGATCATCCAAAAATGCGGTTACGCAGTGTCCATCAAGCATCGAGGGTGAACAAAGGAGATCATGTAAAAACTTAAATGTTACTGATGTTACTAGATAGAGATATGAATGGGATGTGGGTGATGCGGTATCTGATGTCATAAACCTACAAAGATTCTAATCACTTGCAAATTACTTGTAACCTTCAATTACACAAATTTTCAAATCCTATTCATTGTGCATAGAATTTTAGCAAACCAATGACATTTGGGAGCTAGATTTATTCATTTTTTCTTTCAAAAACATCTATTCAAAGAGTTTCAACTTGCCGTTTTTGTGACTATGACTATCTATTGGATTTGGGGCTAAAGTCATCAATGAGCTAGCAACTCATTTTGAAGGCTTGCAAGTCTCAAATAGTTCATGGTTGCTTTATAAGTTAGGATTGGATGGATGACGTCCTTTTTTTGGGGGGTTACTCATTAATTAGTCTTCCCGTTGCCCAAAGTGATGCATTTCGATGAAGTGTTGATAACAAGCGATACAACGTTTGCAAAGTGACTTAAACTCCAAAACAAAGATAAATCCTAAACCCTAAGATTTATGCCCTAGAGGATAGATGATAAGTGCAAGTTGCAAGTTCGATGCATTGTAAGTTGTTAGTAACTATGTATATAACATGGGTAGGCCCACCTCCTCAATGGCCCTTGTAACCGTGTTGGAATCTGTCACTAGTACGCATACCCAAAAGTGTCCATGGCTTTCGAAAACATTGTGCCCATGCATGAAGGCACCATGATGTTACTATAGTGCTTCTTACCATCATTCTAGTAATTGAGATAATGTTGGATCTATACATCACCCTCAATTTGTTGATGGGCTTCAACTTCCTAGCCATGGACTCAACAACTCTCAACTCTCGTCCTCAATTGCTCCATGTTGGGCCTTTCCCACCACCCACCAATGGCAACAACAACACATAGTTTCTTTCCAAGTGGAGGTCCATGCTAGGCGAAAGGGGAAGTCATGTATATAGAACAATGTTTTACTGAGGATAGTAATCGAATCCCATGAATCCATCTTGAGAGAATGAAACTTGTTCTTCAAATATAGAACCCTTAAGCCTGCAGCCAAAGCCCAATCCTAATGGAACCAATAGTGGCTGGTAAGCACATTACAAGGCAAGACAATGTGAGTGACATGCGTATGCGTACGGACCTGACATTGAGCAAAGACCCATGGGGGCTGGTACTGTAGCCATTAAGGCCTATCTTCAGCATAGGGGCCTATCAGTGATAAGGTCCTAAGTTCGGTATTGACATGCATGCAGTAGTAGATGTCCTGTGACACTAGCAGTGGTGTCAGTACGAATGTCATCGTGCATGCCATCAAACTTACATTGGGCTATGTGGGGCAGTCTCTATACGAGGAGAGTGCAATGATTGGGTGGACTAGACTATGATGGCCCTACTATGCTTTGCAAGCCTCTAACACCTTGCTATGTTAACAATCTCAAACATGGATTTCAGAATTGCCCAAGCTTGATCTAAACCTCTGCATCTCTTATGTGAGAGATGATGTTATCTTTCACTAAAAGATTGATGATACTATGGGCCCTCTTGCCCCTCTTGATATAGTTTGAGCTCGAGTTCAAAAGTAGGAATAGATTCTCTACCTGCTACTATATCCCAACGTTCTTTTTCTTCAAGATGTTTCATGATTAGATTCTGAAAAAATGAAAGAAGGTAAACTAGGGAATGTGCATAAGAGGGGTTCCCAATGTATTTAATTGATACCCCCATTGGCATATGCACAACTTACAAGTAGAATCATCACATGTGAAATGTGCTTGATAGTGCTAGGGCGACACACAGATCTCAACAATGAAACCAAAAAATGTTAGGAGTATAGAATAAATATTCCTAGTCAATTGGCCCTTTTGGGACTTGAAGAAGATGTCTTGATGATTGATCTATAGATAGCCAAAAAGATAGTATGTATCATAGTAAATAATATTGCACAGCAGAATTCAAGAGTCAAATGATATAAACTGTAAGTGACTCAATCACGACACTACTATTGAACCAATGGAATTGTGAATTCCAAAAAAGACATACCCAATGGTCAACAAGTAAGACGACTTCAATATTTTTTGTAAGAATAACTAATGCCCATTGTCTATGATCAAACATATTGTCATAATAACTTCTATTCAACTCATTCCAAATTTTACTACCTATTCAGACTGAATTTTAAATTCCAATCATAAAAATTGAACTTAGTGTTACCCTTACAACAAACATAACCAGCTTAATTGGCTATAGATTCACCATCCTCGACCAGGGACTAACACCTACTCTCTTTATCATTAGTAGGAATAGCTCATCCACAGATAAGGGTTCTAATGCTACTAGCAACCACGCGTTTCAAAATCGCGTTCAGAAACGCGGTTCAGAAACATGTCTCTAAAAAATACAAAAAAATTCCAGAAACGTTTTTTTATATATATTTTTTTTGGTTTTTTTGTGGGCAATATGGGTATCAGATGAAAGCTCTAATTAAGAGCATTATTACTGTGTAGTTTGTCGACTATTTCGGGTGCAGGATGGTCGAGTTCAGGTGCATTAATCCATGTTGGGTTCTGTCAAGGATAAAAATTCAAAACTAACCTCTAGCCTGTTCGTTACGATCACAGATGGTCCCAATAAGTGTGTTCTCGCTCAGGGAGTTGGAAGGCCTTACCGTCGGGGCCGGGGTCTACCGGCAGCCCCCGAACCCTGCCGTGACCCCCCGTTTCTCGAAGGGCTACCGCCCCCCGAACCTCCTGAGCATTTATTGAAAACCAGAGCAAATAACAACCAAATAGCTATTGAAAATAAGATCTACTTGTGCCCCATCTACTGCACTTTTGAGAGGCAAAACGCTGGTTTGACCATTGATCCCCTAAAAAAATTTCAGCCATAAGCTATTTTTCCAAAAAAAAAAAAAAAAAATTAGTACGATTATGGGAGGAGAAACGCGTTTCTGTGCATCTATGCTAGCAACTACCAACATAAGTGGTCTCACTCCAAGACCAATGTCATGTTGAATGTTGGCATCCTAACCTTTAGATTAAACTCGTGGTACAATGTCACTCCTGCACTTAGGCAAGTTATCTTTCAATCCTACCTACGGAAAATATTGGATGTCACTCCTGCACTTAGGCAAGTTATCTTTCAATCCTACCTAAGGAAAATATTGGATCCAACTATAGTTCGCTAATATTAAGGAAAACTTTGACAGCCGTAATTCTTTGCAACTTTGCGTCATTTTCATATGGACACATGTCAGTGAATCAGACTACCAAGGGTGGATCAGACTACCAAGAGTTGAACGTATTTGTGAGAAGTGCATCAAGAATATTGTAGAAGATGAATCACATTTCATTGCCCACTGTTCATTCTTATATAGAAGTAGAGGTAAATATCATGGCCTTCGACATACCCCTTCTAGTCTTACAGAGGTTTTGGTTATAAGGATCTTCAATGTCTAGCTTTTTATATCTCAGAAGCATTAGCGGTTAGAGACGATTAGCTTCAGCTGAATGGATTGTGTTTGTCATATACGTGTTACTTCAATGAATGTCAAAGAAATCATTCATCCATCCATATTTGATACATTTCAGTTGTGGCTGTTGACAAAATCTACAGACAAAGACAATTAAGCTGAAGCATAAATGCAAACGCTTCCTTGTTAAGAATCTCCAAGACTGTTTGGAGGCCTCTTACCTTGATGTAATCAAATATGGACTTCTTCAGCAGCTCATCTTCTTCCTTGGTAAAACGCTTTGCCCACACCAAGCCTTCTCTTTCATAATCCTCCCTCCAAGTTGCTGCACGCTCACAACTGAACAGAGGCTTATCAAGCTCATCGGATGGTGCCGTCGGTTCCTGAACTTCACCATTCGAAGTCTTCTCTCTTTCACCTCCAAGAATAGAAACACGTCCAAACCTGACTTTTCTTTTCTTCTTACCACCTGAAGATTTTTCATTCTCCTCCTCCTCCTCCTTAGGGCTTTCTTCATCAACAGTGCTCCCAACAACTTTGTCCGCTAGAAAATTGGCACTAGTTTGCCTGTGTCCAGTGTGTTTCTCTTTTCTTTTGCTTGGACGCACTTCCAAACTTAGCGCTGTTCTGATACTAGTATCGAAGGATTTTACAAATTCAGTGCTTCCAACTTCATCTGGTTGTGCCCGCTTTCCCTTTTTCCTTTTGCTTCCAACTCGATCTACTTCCTCCAGATTTAGGTTTTCCCATTTGATTCCAACTTCATCTGGTTGTGCCCGCTTTCGTTTTTTCCTTCTACTTCCAATTTCGTACAGTTCCTCCTCATTTATGTTTTCCCTTTTGCTTCCAATTTCATCTAGTTCCTCCTCATTTATATTTTGCCTTTTCCTTCCAACTTCATCTAGTTCCTCCTGATTTATGCTTTCCATTTTGCTTCCAACTTCATCTAGCTGCTCCCGCTTTCTTTTTTCCCTTTTGCATCCAACTTCCTCTACTTGCTCCAGCTTTATTTCGTCCGTTTTGCTTCCAACTTCCTCTAGTTGCTCCCGTCGTCTTTTTTTCCTTTTGCTAGGCCTAGAATTTCCTTCAAACTCACGCTGACTGCCAGATTCGGGTGCCAAAGCATCTGCCTCGCTTTCCTGCTGGCTAACACATGCAGGGTGCTTTGACTTAACCTTGGACGAAATGTTGGAATAAATTTCTTCCTCCGATGCTTTTTGGGTTTTGCGCTGCTCCTTCGGGATTTCTTCATGGAGCATCATGCATTGAGCCTCAAATCCGACCTCTGTATACTCCTCCTCCTCCTTCTTCTTCTTATGCTTCTTCTTTTCGTTCACGATGCTGATAATTCCATGTTCTTCATTGTTGCGAGAGGAAGAAAGGGATTTGATCGATCCTTCTTCGCTCAGCGCAAGCGCGTCGTCATCGTTTGTGGATGCTTTGCTCATTCCTCCTCCTTTGCTTTTGCGCTTAAACGTCACACAAGGTTCTTATGACGCCAAAATCATTTCATCCCCTTTGCTCTTTGCTTCGCCCATCTTTAATCCGCTTAAACACTAAATACATGGCCTGGGACCTTTCTATTTCTATTTGAGATCCTCAAAGAGACTTGGGACCTTGGGTGTTCTTATGGGATTTAGATTAGTGCACAGTCCATTTACTTAGCCCTTTCACTTGCCGCCCATTTTTTTAATCTTGGTAAGTGAGTTGACGAGCAATGTATCCCCCCTTCACATTTTGGTTGATAAATGTTAAATGAAAGGCCGTAATGTGATTGGCCCGTTTGAATCTTGACATATTTAAGGTCTTGTGTTTTGAAAGGCCAATATATAAGTTCATGTTAAAACAATTGCCATGCTTGTATATATCAATCGTTTTTTAGCATAGGATAGAGGAGCTGGTGGGATTTGTTGCAGGTAGGTGATGATGACGCCCACAAGTGGCAAGGCATTGATGACATACTACCGACTTGGAAAATCTGAGTGAGCAGGAAGGAAGGCGATGCTGGGAAGGTTGACTTGACATACTGGATCACAAGTCTCTCAAGAGCATAGTAGAAGGTGAGGAAACACCTAGGAACCTATTCTTGACATCAAGGACGAGGCCGGGTATCACTCACGTGAAGAGGCCCTTAATACTGAAGGCCATTTCACACTACACTCAAAAATCTGAATGCAATAAGATAGTAATTTAATTTAGAAAGAGTATGAAAATACAAGTCAGTCGATGTTGGAGCACAAGATAATTGTGGACGAAACCGCGTGCTCATAAACTATCTTAGTTCTTAAATTTGAGAGTGACATATCTGATGTTGTAGATAGAATAGAAATTCCTTTTTGTTTCAAATTAGAAAAACTTGACTTTAGTATAAATTTCAGGACTGCTGATTGTTTGGACCTGGAAAACAGACGGGCTTCTATGAATGATCCTGTGATAGAGGCTAGTGTTCAACCCAAATTGCAAGGAATTTAAGCCGAGAAGTCTTAGTTCTCAGCAATTTTTTCCTCCGGTCCATCAAGGAGAATAACGACACCTTGGCAGAGTGTCTGTTTAGTGGATGCGCATCACTCACGAAATACCTGCTTGTGCCATATCATACCAAGTAAGACAATTTATATGCTTCTTGATGTTAATAGCTTTATCATTGGCATTCCAAATCAGAAATATTTCTCAGAATTGCGGCATTGCAACTAATGAATTGTCTACTTTATTTTGCAGTGAGCACTGGAGCTTAAATCTGATCTTTATCACGAGATCTGTAGATGATATAATTAAGCTTTTTTGTGTAAAGCTGAATTCGGCTAGTAATACGCATACGGATATTGACTCGATCCTGCCGACAATATGTAAATACATTTCAGCAAAGAGTGCGAAGGTAGGGGAATGGGAGATCATCAGTCTGGAGATAAATCATGTCCATCTCATCAACATTTTAAAATCAACATTCTAATGTATTCTATTCATAATGTGGTTTCCTTCATTGATATCTCGTGTGTTGTACTTTTTGTAGTCACCTTAACAAAATGATTCATTCAGCTGTGGGTGGTACACTTTGTATAATGCAAAGTTATTCTTTGAGTGGTTCAACCTTCAATGGGATGTTGATATTTCAAAGGTAATTTATTCTATTTATTCTTGGTTTTTGAATCGTGATTAGTTTTTCTTATTCTGTAAATTTTCTAACAATAACTAATACGTGAATACATATCTTGCAATTTATGGTTTGTGAATACACAGCAGCCCAGTTGTACAGATTCAAATAGGAAATGATCCTAAGCATATTGGCGAGGGCAAGGCTTCAGCGACCCCCTGTTGATGATGGCGCTACTAGTGATATTATTATACTAAATAAAGATTCAAAAAATATACATGCACAGGAAAATCATAGATTCAAAATGTATAGATTTGATATATATCAAATGCAGTTCCATTTTATTGATATTGGGAGCCCAAAAAACATGTCTAGATGCCCAACTTGGGCTTTCATTTATTGAATAAAAGAGTCTATACATAGATTTTACTAAACTATATTTGAATCTATTGCTCTTTCACAACGGTGATTGTTGTAGGTAGATCTTTACAACATGTTATCAGCTCCTGTCTTTTCGCAACTGTAACAAGACAAATATTAATGAATGTGACATTGCAAATTATGTCATTTTTCTTTAATGTGTACTATTTGGACTGGCAATAAACATAGAGTACTTACGAGTCTTCTGTTGATGGTGAATCTGAAATAAGTGGGTAGATTGGTTTGTAATAGCATGAGCTCTGTTATATTAGAATCAAGGCTCCAAGGCTCTTCCACCTCAATCATAGTAAAAAATTCTTCGTTGTGATAATGCTTATCTCCTTTCGGTCTGTGTGACCATTTATTTAAAAGTCTTGATCTAGTGGTAGCCATGTACCATCAATTTTCTTGAATCTCTAATAGCTAAATGTGAAATTGAGCATTTGTTTTTCGATATGATAACAGAAGATCATTGATGACTTTTTTATCCTACATTCTATATCGTTATTTGTTTTACTATCCCAGCCTTGATCCATGAGATCTAACAAAATCTCAACTGAAAAATCCTTGCAAACAAATAGAGTTGGTGTCCTTCGAGCACGCACTAGAAAAAATCAACAAATATATGCAATGAGATAAACCAACTTAGGTGAACAATTTTCGAATCCCTACTTATCTTCATGGCATTTCTAACATCCAAGAGCTTGCATCTGAAGGATTCAGAAACAATACTGTCAAGAGTAGGCCACTCATCACTCTAAAACGTTGGAAATGTAACTGCTTCAAGCTTGTCAAAACCCCCATCTGTTTGCGGTATATAAGAAGATTCATAAAAATATATATCATTATCTGCAAGCTCCTTTGGACTTCTTCTTATGTATTGTAGCTTTTCAACATCTAAGTGAATCACATCCAATATTCTTGCAAGTGATTGTGCTAGCTCCCATTCACTTATGTTTGATGGATATAAATATGAAAGAAAAAAACATTGAATAATTTAAATCGTAATTTGAGGAGCTTCAATCAAAAAACACCTATGATTGCATTAAAGTGCATATGTTTTGACATACTTACAATTACATTTTCGATGATAATGAGGATTGATATCTTGTACTTTTATTTCTAAATGCATATAAACATGTTGTACTAACGCATCTGATATAGAGTGACCTCAGCGAGTCATCTTAAACTCTAAAATTTTTGCTTTCCAATATGATTTGTATGTCATCTTTGCCCTTTTCTTCTGTCGAAAATTGCCCTTTGATGATGGATGCAGCAACACCCATGAATTCTTCGTATATTTTGTTGGCTTTTAGTTATCAACGTCATCTTTCTCATTGTAAAGAATCACAGACTCAATTGTAGATCTTGGTCTCCTTGCCATTGCTATTTTCAAAGCTTGGCGCCAAAAATCTCTCTGATATGATACTCAATTCAATTTTTGGTATAGTAGTCATAGTGTGCATACTGTATTTCTATAACTGTAACTAGTCTAGGTAACAAATTTCATTATACTAACCAGCATAGTTAAATAAATTTAACCTGAGATATTGACGTTGGGCAGATCAAGAAGAGCAAACCAATGGGATACGTCCATGCTGCCCGACACAAATTTCAAATTTTGTTGTAATATATTTTTATTTTTCAGTTTTTTTGAGCTACATTACATAGATTTGAAATTTTTCCATTTTGATTGGGCTAGATGGTAGTCGAAACTAAAGGAAAATAAATAAAACTATCTTTACAAAAGGTTGTTTTTTATTTTGGAATTCCTCTAATGGGCATAGAGACGTTGAGTCGTGTGAGGTAGATCGTGGCTGAAGTAGTGGTTGTCACTGTCCAGGTGGTTAGCAGACATGCATGTCACTTTCATGGTAAGCAGCAATCATGGTTGTCGTTGTTCAAACATAGAGGCGACATAGCTACAATTATTGTCAATGTAGTTGTACAGTTGCATGAATGGCTAGTCTAGGTGACTAGCTTCGTTTTGAGTGGCGCCATGTCAATGGTCGATTTCGACAATTAGTCGAGTCAAGTCAAGGGGTTCGACTCTTTTGAGTTCGGCCCTTTTGACTCTTGACAGTTCAACTTTGACTGTCGTGTGGCTACCTGTCTTTGAATTTTGTGTATTTTTGTAGACTGTTTGACAATGAGAGTAAATATGCAGCAACATGAATGGAACTAGATTAATCTGGAATTTAGGAGAGTAGAGGACTAAATCCAATACCATCCCTTAATCTGGATCCATCAATGTCTTCATCTTCGGATTAAGCAACGCACAAAATTTGTTATGTGCATCAATGCTCAATGCCTCAGTAAATACATCTGTTGTCATGTCTTGTGGGGGGCTCCGCCTACAATCCAAATATTCCCATGTTCGATTGTATGACATATACTCTATAAGTACAAACCAGACATGGCAAGCAAGGAAGTGAGTATGAGAAGATTTAGATATTGTTTTCGGGGCCTTGGCATTTTGCGAGTTTCTTTCCTACCATCATTCAACAAAAAGATAGCACATGGTGTGCCGCCCTTTTTATGCTACTACTTCAATGTTTATTATTAAGAATGTGGTTTGGTACATAGTTAAAGATCCCACTAACTAAAAAAATAATAATTTAAACCCAGATAGCATGCCGGCGTGCTAAGCGGCACGCCAGAAAAAAACAATTTATTATTATTTTGTGCAGCCAACCCAGATAGCACGCTGGCGTGCTATCTGGGTTGGTTGGAAAAAAAAAATTTCATTTCATATAGCACGTCGGCGTGCTATCTTGGTTAGTTGCAAAAAAAATTTCTCATTTCATATAGCACGACGGCGTGCTATCTTTAAAGGCTGTAAATTTTTTTTTTTAGTTGTTTTACTTAGCACGTCGGCTTACTATGTTGGGAGACTAAATAAATATTCCGAAATAATGCTTTTACTCAAAATTTGGTTCTCAAATGTGTCAAAATAGCTTTTCTATTTTATAATTTACTTGGCTAGCACACCGACATGCTAGCCGAATCAACTCCAAAAAGAAATCTATTTTTTTTAAAAGTTCTTCAAAAAAACTTCATGTTTTTTAAATGAAAAATTTGCAGGCTAGCACGCTGGCATGCTAACTTTTACAACTTCAAGGACAGTTTTTTTTAGATAAAAGTGAACTTGTATTTATAGAGTCATAAAGTATTTTGTGATGGACCTATTTAGAATTTGATGGATAGTCACATTTTTAATTATGCATCAAACCATCATTCTTGTTCTTAAAAAATCATGTAGTGGCATAGAAAGAGTAGCACACCATGTGCTACAATTTTGTTGGAGCATGTCATGGAAGAAACTCGCAAAAAATTTACTCGCAGAATGTCAAAGCCCTTGTTTTCGAATTGTTTGGCCTAGGAATTTTTACCAACAAATACACTTACCAACAAGGTTGGAAGTCCAAAAAAATGCTTGGACTTGTCCTTAGGTGGCAATTCTAAGGTAGCACCTCACTTGAGAGGGCATGCCCATTGTAGTTTGAAAGAAAGGACTTGCCCTTTTGGTCCATAATAGCAACTGGCAAATGAGATGTGTTGGACTTTTCATAAAGTTGAAATCAGCCTAACCAAATGATTTTTTTTTTAATATCTGGTTGGTGTAGACCAATTAATTTTTTAAACATTATGTACAAAACATGCATCACATGTTAAATTAGTTTCACCCTAACATATCTTGTGACAATGATATGGCATCACATGCAAGCAATATAAGCTATCAACTTTAAAAAAATGATGCATCAAGCTAAATTACATTTATCAGATGTTAAGCAAGATGATATGAGACAAATTATGATGTTAATTTACCCAATAATATATGTCATTTTTACTAACCAAAATTGATTGCATTTTACTCGTGCTACCTCCTTTGGGCCACCTAGTAAAATTATACACTCTTGCATACAAATTTCATCTTTCAGAGATGTTAGTATATATGGCACTCATTCTAGTAATTTGCAATTAGGTCTCTCATTGATTGCAACTACAATATAGTAGCATCCATATCTCCCACCTAAGAAAATAGATCCATATGATCTTGGATTCAATTATATAGATTGTCAAGACAATAAGTTAATTTTTATAAACTCAAAATCATTAATCACTACAAAGGCCTTACTGAAGGTATCTCAAGGAGCATCCCAAGTAGTAACGTAAAAAAATAAGTTTTTAGCACCATTTTGGAGATGTAAGAAGCTATTTGACTATTGTGCATGAATGCACTATTAGCATTATCATGTATGCACCAATATTAGATAGTCTAGAAAAATTTGCTTGTCATGTACCGTAGCCATATGGCCTTTGAAAAAATCTCTAATAAAAATTAGTAATATTAGACATGGGGCACCCTAGACCAACTAGCCATGACCAAGTAACCTATTGGGTATGTATGTCATATAGTACGAAATTTTTTGTGAATAATTTTTTTTTCCCTTCACATGATATTGAGGGTTGTGTGTACCAACCTCAATAATAGAGGAAAAATAGTCTGTCATGCACACAAGAGGCATAATGAATATCGAAATTATGCCCACCATCCCAAATAGTTGAGGGGAAATCTCGTTAGTTCCACAACAATAATAACACTTTGTTACTCAATTTGCTGCTTGATTTTTCAATGATTGCAACTATCTTCCAAAGTCATAACCAATTATACAATGGACTTCATGACTACATAGTCGTTGTCACCACTCATAAAATTTATTTTTATTTTAGCGTTAGTCATACATGCATCCTCCATCTCTTCATAGGATGATCACATCATATTGGCTTCTATCGAACAAAAAATGGAGTCTCTAAACTCCGACCTTATCCAATCTTAAATACTCATTATGAAGGTATTTTCCAAGAGAGATATTATTCATGTCCCTATGATTATGGATTTTTATACTCCCTCCATATGACAAGTAAGTATTGGATGGTGAAACTCACTACATACAATGAGATATCAAATGACAATAAATAGAGAACCATATGGCTAAACTCAATGCTTTCCTTCATTTGTACCCAAACAATGACTATCAAAAGGTTCAATTGACAACACCTCATATTCATGAAAAAGTTGCTATTTGTTGCCAAACTTTTTGTATAATTGTCTTAATACTTGGCTTTTCTTCAAGAAAATCTTCTGAGAAGTGATGATTGATCCACATGAAATTAGTCAACAATGAGACAATTTTTCAGATTGCTATAGTGACATGTTTATAAATGTCTCATACCTATCCTATTATATTACATGACCATATTGTATTACTCGTTACATATTTGACTTACATAGTGCTCTCAAGTATGATGTGGCTTCATACATGTAGGTTCTATGCACAACATTTTCTCCCAATTTTTAGTTTAAAAACTGAATTTTAATTGCATGGAGCATTCACACTTGGAAGTTACATGCAAATTGGCGAGGTCCATAGTTGAGAACAATGTTTCTTTAGGAATCTTGAAAATCTAAGATCTAAACATGATCCTAAATTTGGATCTAGGCACAATAGTAGTTGCACAAAATCAAATGTCAACTTTGTAGACAATGCTACACATAGAATCACTAGTTTTATCATGATCAACATAACGTAACAAGATAGAATCAAAAGCTATTCAACACGTGAAGAGTTTTGATCCAAATAAGAAGATAGTATTCACTCCAAGCCTACCAAAAGTGGAATGCCACTTAGAATCTACACTATCCATGACCTGCCTGCTATTTATAGTTGAAAGTGTTGACTCTCTCTCCTCTCTCTAAGTCATTTGGCCTAAACTAGTCATAATAGCCAAAATTGCCAAGTAAAGCTAAAAATGAACTTTTACATGACTAAGTGACCAAGTGAAATTGGACCCAACTTCAAAATTGGTCATGTACCTTACTTTCACATGTGTGAGAAATCCATGTGAAGTTTATTTGCTAATTTGGGCTCGTATAGGCTCAAATTGCCAAACTCGCTAAAAAGCTAAAATATTAGTTGATAATTTTCACAATCCCTAAGCTAATTAGCACAGACTTGGAACATAATCCAAGATGCGATCTATGCTTTATGAATAAGTCTTTTCCTCTGAGTATTTATAAATATGAAATGGAAAATTTTCATAATTGATATAGAGAATAGTTTCCATATTGGATACTTCACTATTTCTTACATCAATTTTACATATTAAGATGAAAAACCAACATGAAGAAGCACATAAAATAGATCCTTACTGCCAATGGATCTAACGTTCTTGATGATGGTGATGGATCTATAGAAGATGATGGTCGAAATGACTCTCCAAGTCAAGTCCTAAGGAGATCCCCAAGTCAAAGGACAAACCCATCAAGACTCACATATGATGAGAAGGGGTAAGCAAGATGTAGAAGGTACAAACTTTGCTCTACTCACATGCTTTGATTCATTTTCTTGTGTAGATAATGAATGCAAAAGGGTGGATGTCTTCATGAAATGGATGTCATGAATGGATTTGGAAAAATGTTACTGAGCAAGGGTTATGATGATCTTATGGAAGATCAAGAGCCAAAGATATTTTTGGTATTTTGAACTACTTACTTAATTAGCACCGCCCTATAATAGGTAACCGCCATTGGAGATATTTTATTTACATATGTGGTGGACTGTCATTGTTTTAGCCTTGAAGTCGCTTGACAGTACGTGGATCGACTTTTAAAAATGAGATACAAGAAAACATCTAGACTAGCACTTCATTGTATAAAGATAAATGTTAGTAATGATCTTTTGAGAGAAGTATCTTCATGTACTAATGCTAAAGAGGCTTGGGATTCTTTAAGAACAATCTATGAATCAAACAACACTTCTAGAGTCCTCATGCTTAGAAATTAAATCTTGCAAAGCATGAGAAGGAGTGGTGAAAGTGCACAAGACTATGTGCTAAGGATAAAATCTCTCAACAAAGAGTTAGCCACTATTGGAAATTTTCCTTCATAAAAAATGACATCCCTACTTATGACCACATTTCTTATAGAAAGAATGTAAACTTTGTATGCTTTACTTAATTCACTATATCCAACAAAAATACCCTTCTTTGGTGAAGGATCCTCTTTAGTCATATCATCAAGTGTGATGTTGACATAGCAAGTACATCCGAAGATTTTGAAAAACTTGACACTTGGCCTCCTATTAAAAAGAGCTTCAAAAGATGTCTTACCATCCAGTGGTGCACTCGACCACCTATTGCGTAGATAATTTGCACATGTCGAGGCTTCAGCCACTCCAATCTTCCTCTTGACCACTCCATTTTGTTGTGGAGTCCTTGGGCTTGAAATCTCCCTCTTGATTCCATGTGCATCACAAAAGGCTTTGAATTAATCTAACAAAATCCTTGTGCCACTAGTCAGGCCTTCCTTCAGGCTCGATTTGTCATGTCAACAGTAAAAGTTGTCGAAGTTTTGCATGCAACTTTACCCTTGTCTTTGAAGTCGGCAAATTGATCCTCGATAAAAACACTTAGCTAATTCTAATGAGTATAATTCTTCCTCTCCACTAGCCTGTTCAATTGAGGTGAATAGGGAGTTATGAATTGTTGTTTGATGCCTTGGCTGAGACAATACTTCTTGAATTTGATAGAGATATATTCTTTGCCATTGTTGCACCTCAGTGCTTTGATCTTCTTACCAGTCTCCTTCTTTGCACACTTCTTGAAAGCTTTGAAGAGGTTGAACGCCTCTCATTCTTCTAAAAAAGTCATCTTCATTGAGGATTCTGCATTGGGCCACATATGTTGGTGAATTGATCTAAAGGGTTTTCTAGCCTGCTTTCCAATTATACAATCTCGGCAGACAAGTAATTCGACCTTCATGTCTGGATAGTCGAGATCAAGCACAATGGATTGCTTAGACATGTCTGATACAAAAGCATACTTCAACTGACCAAGTCTGTAATGTTAAAGTAAACTTTTATTAACAGAGGTATTAAGAGCATGATTAGAGACATAATAGTAATGACTTAATTTATACAAGTATCAATGTCTCTTTCTGAGTGCTAGGATCTTGTTTGTCTTATCGACTACTTTACATTGGTCTAATTCAAATTATACTTTATGTCCTAAATCTATGATTCTACTAATAGAGAGTAGATTTGTAGAAAGATTTGGTACATAAAGGACATTCAACAGTAGCTTGAATTGATCATTTGAAAAGTTTAATCTTACTGTACCTTCACCTTTGATAGCGTGTGTCATATTTCTTGGAACTATAAAGCATATAGGACTCGAAACAAGTGATATGACTAGTCATATGCTGAGTGGCTCCGAAATCGAGAAACCAAGAGTTGTCATTTGATGCTTCTTGATAATTTGTCATGAATGCCTCATGATCCACTTCTGGATTGGGGTGAGATGCCTCTATAGCTACATTTGCCTATTGATTTGATTGCCCTTTGACAATCTTGAATCTCGTTGTTGGTTCGTTTGTCAGTGGATTCAACTGCTCTTGACTCTAGGTCAGCTTTTGATTCGACTTCTATTTCGGACCTTTTGTCTTCTACTTGTTTGAGCTCTTGTTTGTGTAGAGGCCGTGAGAGTCGACATTCGAGGAGGAACTAGATGACTCGTTACTTCGATTTTCTTCCTGTAGCAACATTGCAATGACTCTTGATAGAGTCATATCTGGGTGTGTCGAAATAATCATCACCCAATTCTCATAAGCACTTAACAAGTTTGAAAGTTGTGTCATTACTAGGTCTTGATCATCAACAACTGATCTGGAAATGACCATTTGTTGCAGCAACTTCTTGAACAAGTTGATGTGAGACTCTAATGAATCATCATTGGCATCTTGAGGGAGGAGAATTTCAGTCTGAGATGTAGCTTAGAAGCTATGTCACGCACATCATACAATGTGCTCAAGATATCCCAAACTTCTTTTGAAGTATGAGCTTCAGACACATGACTGATTTGTGTGTCTAAAATATTGAGGATGATCAGCATGAAGGCCTTGCCATCCTTCAGCTTCCATCGAGAGATTGTAGCATTGTCTGCTTAGGGTCTTGTCTCGATACATGTGACAACATCATACAATTCCTTAGTCAGTAGCACAATTTTCATCTTAAATTTCCACAAGTGATAGTTGGATCCATCAAGCTTGTCTACAATGAGACCTGTCTTGCTTTGAGAATCCATGTGGAAATTAGTCTAGGTGACAGTAATATCTATCAGTGAGTTAAGAAGGAAAATCCAATGTTATTTATAGCACAAGAAAGCAATTATCCTATCGATTGATAGGGTAAACCCTGTGGGAAGCTTGTGAGCTATAGAAATAGCTCTAATGTCATATCAGATTATGATAACACCGCTCTGATACCATGATGGAAACTGATCGTGACGCGAGGATGATGGTGCCATGCAAGATGATTCCTCGGTGCATGCACTACGCCTATCGAATCAGATCAGGGTAGCAAGTCGAATGACTCGATTGATCCTACTTGATTCTAACTTCAAAGTCGTTAGAATATATGATATCGATTACATAGGCAAACACAAATAAAGTCTTGTGACTTGCAGTGTGAAAGCAAAAAGCAGACAATTTAGATAAGACACTAAGAGAAGTCTGACAGAATGATTAAAAAAGCATTGCATACATATTGACAAAAATCTAAATGCAATAAGATAATAACTTAATTCAGAAAGAGTATGAAAATAAAAGTCAGTTGATGTTGGAGTACAAAACAATTGGCGAAATCTCATGCTCAAAAACTATTTTAGTTTTGTAATAGCTATGAGCCTATTTCGACTCTTAGTCTAAAAACAAGAATTGATGCATGAGAGCACCTATAGTGTCTATAATTACAAGATTATCATCATCGTTTGTAATGTATATTCGTGCAGATATATAAAGAATGGCATAGAGACATTGCGTCTCCAGGTGGTTAGCAGACATGGATGTCACTTTCATGGTATGGCAACAGTCATGGTTGTCATTATTCGGACAAAGAAGTGATGTAGTTGTAGTCATTGTCAAGGCAGTTGCACAGCTGTAGGAATAGCTAGTCTAGATGACTAACTTCATTTTGAGTGGTGCCATATCAGCGGTCGGTTTCGACAATTAGTCGAGTCGAGTCGAGTCAAGGGGTTCAACTCTTTTGAGTTTAGCCCTTTCGACTCTCGATAGTTTGACTTTGACTGTCACATGGCTACTTGTCTTTAAATTTCGTGTATTTCTATAGACTGTGCAACAATGAGGGTAACATCAACATGAATGGAACTAGATTAACATGGGATTTAGGAGAGTACAGAACTATATCCAACAGTTTCACATGGGCTTGAGGCCACAGGCCTGTTTGGTCCCACTTACCTCCCATTTGGACAAGGCCTACATGCAACTTACTCCCACCCTCTTTTAGATGCCCTAGGCCCTACTTTGTATGACAAACAAACAATAGGCACCATGCTTTGCACAAGAGAGAATGGGCATGAGAGAGTGAGAGAGAGAGATACAAGACTGCACTTAGTTCCTCTTGACAAAGCAAGAGTGAAGCCTTTTAAAGTCTTTATAATCCAACAAGGTAAAGTATAGCTAAAAAGTAAAGTATAGTACTAAAAGCACCATAAAGCATAACCACTTTTAAAACGTCTAGCTAATACATGCCACTATCCCACACAACAAAACCACAAGTTAGTTACGTGTGGAAGACGGGTGTCATAGCTGAATGTCAGTTGCTGTCCAAAAGAAGTTATACTACTTAACAGCTTTGAATAGCAATTTGCAACATAGTCCAGTCTTCCCAAACAGACATTGTTTTGGCAATTAGCAAGCCATTATATCACCGTATCAGGGTGAGTGCCATGCTGATCAACTTATGAGCAGTTGGTCCATATCAGTTCATTTATTACCCAAAAGATCATCAAGAACTAGCAGACCACCTATCAGGTATATCGATGAGTCTGCAGCCTACCTTGTTCAGGAGCTATGAATAAAGAGTATTCATCTCTTATAAAAAACCAGACATGGACGATTGTCGAATTACCTGCTAGCAGAAACGTAGTTGATTGCAAATGGATTTTCAAAATCAAGTACAAAGCAGCTAAAGCATCGACAAAAGAAAAGCTCGACTTGTCGCCAGAGGATTTTCTCAGATATACAACATCGATTACAGTGAGACCTTCAGTCTAGTAGTCAAGCAATCTGCTATTTGACTTTTATTATTGTTTGTTGTTGCAGTGGATTTGGAAATACATCAAATGGATGTAGAGACAACATATCTCAATGGGGTTATCGAAGAAGACATTTACATGGTGCAACCCAAAGGTTATGTTATTGAAGGTAAACACAATCATGTGTGTAAACTCCATAAAGCACTTTATGGCTTGAAGCAATCTGCTCGAGCATGGTTTCAAAGGATCAATACTTTCCTTATTGATCACGTCTACACACCAAGCTCTTCAGATTCGAATGTTTACTTCAAGACAATGCATCAGTCTTTTATCATTATCACTTTATACATGGACGACATATTGCTTTTTGGCAACAGTATCGATATGATAAAAGAAGGCAAGTCAATGCTATCTTCTGAAGGACGAAGCTCATTTCTGCCTTGGTATTCAAATCCACAGAGACAGAAATCGAAAGTTGATCTACAGTACTCAGCAGAGGTTCATCTACAATATGTTAGTCAGATATAATCTGGTTAATTGCAAGATAGCTCTCTCACCAATGGAACCAGGTCTTAAATTGTCAAAGGACCAGTGTTCCCGAATAATCGAAGAGAAGGAGCATATTCATGAGTATCCTTATCATTCGATAATATGATCTCTTACGTATGCAATAATCTGTACCAGGCTAGACATAGCTTTTGCGGTCAGCTCCTTAAGTCAGTTTATGACTGACCTTGATATAACACATTGGAAGGCTCTCATCAGAGTCATGAGATATCTTTGAGCTACTATGGACTTTTGCATTTGTTATGGAGCAGTCAACAACGACAAACTCAATTTACTCAGTGGTTACACATATGCAAGTTGGGCAAGAGATGTAGACACTCGTAAATCCACTTCGGGATTTACATTCTTCCTCAACAATAGTCCTATTTCCTGGAACAGTGTTCTCATTATCGTTTCTTGTACGGATTCTCCAAAATACAAACAAGCAGGAACTATGTAATGTTGTTTATTCTAATATCTTAGTTTCATCAACATACTTTAAAAGAAACGCTTTTTAAAAAAAAAAAACTACATCCAAAAAAAAAAGCTACTAAATCCTTGTCAAAAACCAAACACTAAGGACTCCAATGGGACGGTCTTAGACATCATGGAAATGCGTAAGATACGTTGTTTTTACGAAAGAGTTAGAATGGCACTGATCTGCCCTAATACCTGGTAAAAACATTGGAAATCACTTACTAAATAACTAATCATGTCTATCCGAAGCAATGTCCCCATGCCATGGTTGTTATATGATTTCTATATAACATTCATGGCATTATTGTACCCTACCCTGTTAAGTGTTACTTTAGACCTTTGGTGAGATACAACTGGAAAGCATGGATATGCTCAGGAGTATGGACAGCAGTGCGTGACACACCTTGCTCTATAAGGGTCACTTGGGTTAGCATAGCATGGATTTGCTCTAATACCAGCACATGTGTCCACACCAAGTCTTTTGGCTAAGCAAAACGTAAACGGTCTCTCTCTCTCTCTCTCTCTCTCTCTCTCTCTCTCTCTCTCTCTCTCTCTCTCTCTCTCTCTCTCTCTCTCTCTCTCTCTCTCTCTCTCTCTCTCTCTCTCTCTCGTTAAAAAGTTAATCATTTTCATCATACTGTAGTTGTTGAACTGCAACATCATTATCTTCGGATTCAACGTTGATATCTTGTTCGTCGAAAGTAGATGAGCTTGGACCTTCAATGGGAATAGTCGACTTAGAAACTTCGAATTTCAATATGTCGGATGAGTCGGACAAGTCAGCTACATGGGCTTTGCCTTTTCCCTTGAGGTCAATAAACTGATCTTTGATGAAGATGACATCCCGACTAGTGAATATCTTTGACTCAATAGGATCGAACAACTTGTAAGCTTGATCTGAAGTAGTGTAGCTGATGAAAATACATTTGATACTCTGGAAGTCAAGCTTCTTCCTAAGATCATGAGAATCTGCGCATAAGCAATACATCCAAAAACTCGTAAGTTTGATAAAGAAAGTTTGGTACCTGTCCAAACTTCGAATGGTATTTTGTCTGAGAGACCTTTATAAGTAAGACATATGTTCTAAATAAAGGTTGATGTTGAAACAACTTCAGCCCATAAGGACTTCGGAAGTGTCGCATGTGATAACATGCACTTTGCCGATTCGACTTTAAGGCAACAGGTAGATTTGGAAGTTGAGCTACAAAAGTCTCTCTCCAAGTTAAATTGCCATGGGATTGGCAACCGATTAGCAGTAGGGGAGTGTGGGAGTTGCAATACAAGGCCTAAGGGGCATCTCAATGGAGCCCAAGGTAGCTTGGGAAAGTGGCATCTTACAAGGAAAAGCCCTTTGTAAATAATGATTTTTGTTAAATTAATGGCCAAGTATGGCATTATGCATGTAGAAACTCATCTTGAAGAGCCCATCAATAGTTAATGTGAAGTAAGGGCTAGTGCACAATCTTATATCCTAACTCCATAGTTTAACTATGCCAAACCCATGTGTGTTGTGGTGGGATAGCGCACTTAGTTGGGAGCTTGACCGCCCAAAGTTCAATTCTCTATTAATAGGTGGGCAAACACCCATGCCAAAGGCCTACTTTACAAAAGATGGAACTATGAGTCAAGCCTAGAGACTTAAATATATCTATAAATCTTAAAAAGAAGCACATCTGTATGATTTCACTATATAATCGAGTCCATATAAACTCATTACTTCACTGCGGATGTAGAGATTCATCCACTTTTTGAGTTTCTACAATAAGCTTCAACAGGAATATGGACATGAATGAGAGCACTAAGGCTTACCCAACTAGTTCCCGAAACGAAAATAAACTAATTAGTAACAACAATAAAAATCCTTGCTAAGGCTTACCCAACTAGCAAGGTGACTAGACTAATCCTAGATTAACACCCGAAGGGTAATAAAATGATATTGCGGCTAATACTAAGCAAATAAGCACGCGACGAAGGGAGGGTACCCAAGATAGATGTTGAATTACCACGTTGTATTTAAATAGTGATTCTTTGTCTCAAAATTTTGGTGGAGTGTGGCTCTCCAGTGTGTTCTGCCATCCGTTTGCCAATGTGGGAAATGAGATCCTTTGCTATAGAACCCCATGAACTAAAAGTTTCAAGGCTGACATGCAATCAACAGTTGGATATCGATTACGATACAACACTATGAGTAGTATTGAGAAATGACATCATAGGGTACAGCACCATTATGGGACGATAGGAACGACACCGATTACCTAAACCACATTGACAGGAACAGAACCTACCCTTCTTTGACCATACTTTTAGAAGTTTGAAAAACTTCCATTGGCAAGAGGAGCATGGAGTGATCAAGCGGACCCTAGAGTTGGAAGAAGTTTTTCTCAATCTCTATTGTAAGAGCGGTGTGGGCCCTTTCCGCTTTAGGTCTTTCTAGCAAGACCATTTTTCCATTCGAAAAATCCCTAACAGACTTGCATTGTATATTGAGACTTGAAATATCATGTCTGTTATGTACCATAATGGTACGCCCTTCAGTGATGATCTCGCAAGGGACATGATGTAGGTTTGTGTGGCGTCATCGACATATTTTAGTGCCACGCATCACCATCCTACGTGGTCATATGTCGCCGGCAGGATTGTGCTTGATGGGACCCACTATGTTATGCCTATATAGTGGTGGGGATTCCCTTTTGCCATTCACTCAGTCTACTCGTGAGTTGGTGGATGGAGAGCACGTGCAGTAGCCAGGATGTGTCTCCAGGATCCTAAGAAATGTATACAGAGAATATTTGACCTTGTTAAAAGAAAATTTTATTGGCCAAAGATGAAACATATGTTCAAAAGTGTGACCAATGCTTGTCAAGGGAAGCCATGTTCTACTCTCCCATGTTTGTATGTGTGCGCGTGTGCATGTGTGTCCATGTGTCGCTAGTCGAGACTTTGAAAATTTTATAAACCTTTCATAAATGATTTTTTAATTACTTGGAAACTACGAGGAGCTTTCATAATTCATTTTCTTTGATTTTCTTGTTCCACCTTTTATAGATATCAAATTACACACGTCATACTACTAATTCTAGCTTTTGACAAAGGAAGCGACGTAATTCAACGTAACCATCTCAAGGTGGCATTTAGTTCCACCCCTCCGTATGAAAGCGTTAGCATGATGTGCTCCCTTGGATTCCACTAACTCGTTATGCCTCCATCATGCTCTAAAAGGCAACTCATGCATGCTTATAGCTCAATCCCATATGGAGTGTGAAGGGCTAAGGTTGCAAACGTTTCTAAACATGAGATAGAGTGGCATTTTGCTCCACTTGGCTAAGGTTGCAAACCTCTCTGAACACGAGATTGATAAACACGAGATAGAGTGGCATTTAGCTCCACCCGACTAAGGTTGCAAACCTCTCTGAACATAAAATAGAGGTGACATTTAGCTCCACCTCACCTACTCAAAGGGTGGGCCTCATGGCCCCATGGTATTTATTATTAGGATCAACGTGTTTTGCACTGCCATTGTAATGACAATGGTGGGCTCCCAAGAAATCAAGGCTGAAGGTGTGTGATACCACCATATATTTTTTTCTTCATCCTTAAATGGCTCAAAGCCCACCACCACCACTACATTGGTGGTGCGAAATTTGTTGATCTACAATGTTACAGTTAACCTTGAATAGATGTTACCTCTATATATATGTTAACCTTGTATGATAGTTACGTTTTTGTGACTCCTAAGGATTTCACAAATCGAAAGAGTTAAGAACCTAACCTGGTTAAATCTTATTTTATGCAAATATGAGAGATGCAACATTTTAAAATTTAGGGATTCGTGAATAAATGATTTTAGCACTTCAATAGGGCTTTCAATGCACATGTCATATTTCTCTTTTAGGGCATTTAGCTAGCCCAACCCCCATCACCACCCCTCAGGTTTAGCACAAAATCATCAATTTTTCAAACGTTGCACAACGCAAGGATGCCTAACATTTATCCAAGGTTGATTATATCCGGCCCACTCCATTGGGCCTTAAAGGCATTGCCCACCTTTTTGGCCCCAGCTTGATGTCATCGCGACATGTGGCAGGGGCAGGGGCAGCAAGTGCCCGCCGACAATTGGGGCAAATGGGAGGAGGCGGCTGTTTTCACGAGCGGGCGTTGGGCCACGGGGTCATGGGCACCGGGTAGCCCAAGAAGGGCACCGACAGGGTGGGTGCTGGGCAGGCATGGAGTTCACATCGGGCGGCCCAGGAAGGGCGCAGGGTGGGCGCTGCAAGCAGGTGCAAGGTGGCATCGGGCACCTGTTGTAAAGCTGACTCGGGTGCACCCAGTGTGCCCTGTAAGACTCTAAGAAGTGACGCTCCCTATGGTCTCAGAGCAAGTTAGAAAGTCAAGGACTGAGCCTCCGACCTGTGGTGAGCTAGTCAAGTAGTCACAAGTCATGAGCTAGCTCTGGAGCTCGAGTCATGGCCTAGTCAGGAACCAAGTTGACTCTGCCGCTGGAATGGCTCCCGGGACCCATGTCCGGGAGCCAGACTAATTCTGCCAGGCTTGCCAGGCTTAATCAGCAAAATAAAAACTAAGTCCAGAAAAGCGTGCTTTACCAGTCTACACGTAGGACAGATGAGGCAAAGTGCTGCCTAGGTAGGTGAAAGCACGGTCTGTACCTTGTGGGGTGCGGGGCGACATATTCGAACTGTATGGGTTAACCATTGATACAGAGATGCTGCTCGAATTCGGGTGTCAAGCACGGGTGGTTAGCTGCCGGTGCGGGATAGCTGCCGATCATTTAGCTATAAGGGCTATCGACCAAAAAGTGGTGGGGCGTGACTGAGGCAATGTGCTGCTTAATGGTGAAATCACGGATGGTTGGATGGATGTTTCTCCGTGGGCTAATTTTGTGATAGATTTGTGTGGGCGCGGCTAGGCAAAGGTCCTACGTCCGGTCTCAAGGGGAATGTGACTTGAGAGGGATCCTCTGTTTAGCTTTGGTTGGTATGTTCGTTTGTGATGTGCTTGCCTGGACCTGAATTATCCCTGACTACTTGTTTTGATCCAGGTGATCTGATCTAGTTGGGAGTTGTGAGAGGAGCTTACATTTATGAGTGGACGACACACAAGTATGGCAACTCCCAAGACTAGTTCAAGATTGTTATTCTTATCAAGAAAAGATCGCGGGGAGGAAGTCAGATTTCATGATCGACTCCGGAGTTTCAGATAACTATATCTCAAGGAGCGTCGTGGAACAATTCAGCTTGCCGACCAGGAATGTTACATCTACTCTCAAGGTAGAAACAACGAAGAGAGCACTAGATGCAGACAAAGCGACATTGAACATCCCGGTGCAGATTGGAAGATGGAAGGCTAAACTTAGCTTTGTGATTTTAGAGATGGATGCCTTCGATGTGATTTTGGGCCTCCCTTAGTTAAATGAACACTGTATCGCAGTTTTGGGTAGGAGCTCAAACTTGGTCCTCTTGGATTACAAGGGACAAATCTGCGTGACAAAAGCCCTGCCCGGAGGAAATGCTCAGGATACCGATATTGAACAAAATCTGGTTGCAACATTAGCGATGAAAAGAATGGAAAAAGGGAAAAGAAAGCAATGTGGTGGCGGACGCACTAAGTAGACAGGAACACTTGATGGCAACTTAGGTGACTGGCCTACTCCAAGAAATCAGGGAGAATTATGGTGCAGATGCGTTGGCGAAGGACTTAATGATCGAATTCCAGCTGGGAAAGCCTCATAAACATTTCACTTGGAAAGATCAAATGGTTGTTTATAAACAACGTAGAGTATATGTCCCAGACAACATCAACCTAAGGAAGAAAGTCTTGCGAGAACATCATGACGTACTAGCCGCTGGACATCCAGGGGTGAATCGCATGTATGAACTTCTCAAAAGAGGCTTCTATTGGCCAAGTATCTGGGCAGACGTTGAATCCTATGTGCAAACATGCCCGACATGTGAACAAGTGAAGGTGGAACCGCTAGCTCCAGCAAGACTACTCCAACCATTACCAGTACCAGCATACTCATGGGATTCAGTGAGCATGGATTTTATTGTTCAACTACCACGGTGCCAAGGCTTCGACTCAATTTATGTGGTGGTTGACCGCTTTTCAAAGCAAGTTCATCTAGTACCAACTAAAAGTTCAGTGACAGCTTAAGAAGTGGCAAGGTTATTTTTCAAATGTGTCTTCAAATACCACGGCCTGCCTAGAACGATTATTTTTGACCGAGACACCAAGTTTGTCGGAAAGTTTTGGACTTGTCTATTTTGCCTCGTGGGAATTGGACTGAATTTCAGCACTGCATATCACCCTCAGACAGATGGGCAAACAGAGCGAGTCAATCGACAGATTGAACAATATTTACGAAATTATGTCGCTTGGGACCAATCCGATTGGGTCAACTACTTGGATATTTTCGAGTTTGCACATAACAACCAAGTGAACAGATCTACTGGAAGGGCACCCTTTGAGATAAGCAATGGTCGGCTACCGATTGTTCCAACCTCTTTTCTTACAGGCGTGCAGGAAACACCAGTACCCACTGTGGAGGAATTCATCAATGAGTGGCACACAAAGCTGACAGAGGTGAAGTCATTTTTAGAGCAGTCACAAAGGAGTATGGCAGCTGACGTAAACCCACATCGACGAGAACTGGAATTTGAGGAAGGTGATCAAGTATGGCTGAACACAAAGAACATTGCGCTACCAAAAGGTTTTTCTCATAAGTTCGCTCGACCTTATGCGGGACCATATTATGTCACCAAGAAGATCAACCCAGTGGCTTACCGATTAGCGCTGCCATCCAGCTTGGATATACACAATGTGTTTCATATCTCATTACTCAAACGGTACAAACCAGATGAGCGATTTGATCGGCAACACGAACGCCGTCACCCACCAACAACACTTGATGATACGAAGAGACAGTTTGTACCAGAACAAATATTGACACATAGAAAGCGAACTGGCGTTCAACGTGAATATCTAGTGAAGTGGCTACGGGCTCCACTTATTGAGGCTTCTTGGGAGTATGAAGACAAACTTAAGGAGGGAGCCCCTGAAGTACTAGTAGATTATTTGCAGAAGAACCAACGCAATAGCCGTTTTCCCCGATCGGCACACAAAGCACTACCTGGCGGCATGCCTCCTACATAAACATTCATGGCCATTCTGAAGTTCAAGGAACTTCCAGGTATCTTTCTTAAGTTTGTCAATAAATCACTTGCAGCTTTACACAGGTTTTATGTAAGTGAACTTTATCTACACTTTTCCTGTACTACTGCCAATGTATTTTTTTTTAATTCAAAGTTGTTAAGGACGGTGAATTAAGCCCGTGCCATACGTCCTAGGTCTAGTTTGGCCCTGATGAGGACATCAGCTTTTTCAAACGAGGGGAGGATGTTGTAAAGCTGACTCAGGTGCACCCAGCGTGCCCTGTAAGACTCTAAGGGGTGACGCTCCCTAAGGTCCCAGAGCAAGTTAGAACGTCAAGGACTGAGCCTCCGACCTGTGGTGAGCCAGTCAAGTAGTCACAAGTCATGAGCTAGCTCTAGAGCTCGAGTCATGGCCTAGTCAGGAAGCAAGTTGATTCTGCCACCGGGACGGCTCCCAGGACCCATGTCCGGGAGCCAGACTGATTCTGCCAGGCTTGCCAGACTTAATCAGCAAAATAAAAACTAAGTCCCAAAAAGCGTGCTTTACCAGAAAGCACTATGTTTCAGAACAGAGGGGGTGCGCCGAATCACAGCAAAACTATAAGGGGAGTCCGACAAATAGAAACTTGGGCAGCTCAACCAGCGCCAGGAATCCAGTCGCCAGGTCTCAGCTCCCTCTACCAGCACGAGCTAGGCACAATGCCCAGCACGTGTTGGTGGCCCCGAGACCAGTCAGTCTATGTATGAATGTAACCTCTTCCAAATCTAATAAAGTTGATCCTTGGGGATGATTACCATTTCGGTTTCGCCTCCGGGGCTGGTCCAAGTGGAAGGACCCTTACTACAACCTTTTAGCGTCACTAGCGCCTAAGGGTCCCTGTCATCGACATGGGGCTTGCCGCTATGCCAATTGGTCAGTTTGGCGACCACTATGCCTTGGGTTTCATGTGTGGCTTGTCTTTACCTTTGGTTACCTTTTGGGGACGGATTCTGAGTTGGCTTTCGGGTTGGTTGGGATTCCAGTTTTCTTAAGTCTGAATGGTTAAGCTTGTTACGTTTCTGAGTGCATGATGGATGAATGTTAGACTTAAGCGCGTGTTGGGAAAACCGCTCAAGTCCCAGCGCCCTTTGAGACGCCGGTGCAACAGGGGAGTCCGGGGGAGCTCAATGAATCCAGTCGCCATGTCTTAGCTCCCTCTACCAGCACGAGCCAGTCACAATGCCCAGCACGTGTTGGTGGCCCCGAGACCAGTCAGTCTATGTATGAATGTAACCTTTTCCAAATTTAATAAAGTTGATCCTTGGGATGATTACCATTTCGATTTCACCTTCGGGACTGGTCCAAGTGAAAGGACCCTTACTACAACCTTTTTTGCATCGTCGGCGCCTAAGGGTACATGTCACCGACGTGTGGCTCGCCGCTATGCCATTTGGTCAGTTTGGCGACCGTTATGCCTTGGGTTTCATGTGTGGCTTGTCTTTGCCTTTGGTTACCTTTTGGGGACGGATTCAGAGTTGGCTTTCGAGTTGGTTGGGATTCCAGTTTTCTTAAGTCTGAATAGTTAAGCTTGTTACGTTTCTAAGTTGGCTTTTACGTAAGTGCATGATGGATGAATGTTAAACTTAAGCGCGTGTTGGGAAAACCGCTCAAGTCCCAGCGCCCTTTGAGGCGCTGGCGCAACAACACCTCCACACCCAGGCACGCATGTGTAGGAAGATGGCAAAGTTTTCCTATATATCCCCTCTAAGTAATCCCATAAAAACACCTATGGGATAAATTTTGGTTGCCCATACACGTGACGTTGGGCATCCAGTTGAAAAAAAAAAAAAACGTGTGGGTGTGGTGGAGCTGGGGCCAAAATGGGCAGTGCCCAATGCTTTGAAGACACACCCCCACCCCCCAAGAGAGCTCTTATCTTTGATTGAGAACTCTTGACTAAGAACTTGTGTCAGCCCAAACCTCTCTCTCTCTTATATGAAGCCCAAACCCGAGGGTGAGGACCTAACCATACCAGGACCTAACCCTAACCAAGACCTAAGTAAGAGGCGTGCTCCTCTCAAATTCTTATGAGTATTTTAGCAGAAGAGGAGATAAACCGAGAGAGAGAGAGAGAGAGACGGAGAGATGGCGGGCTTGTTTGATAAGCAGTCTGATTTGTACGCAGCGGCAAGGCCGAATTATCCAGATTCTCTCTTTGCTCTGCTCGCCTCTCTTTCGCGCCATCATCATCTGGCTTGGGATGTCGGTACCGGCAATGGACAAGCTGCAGTGGAGGTAGGTGGATCCACCGGCTCTAGCTACTTCTGTTTACTTGTTGCTTAAAGACTAAAATGAAGGACAGTAAAGAGCATTTTGGCACGAGAGGCAATAAATCTTTTGGCAACAAATCCATTCTAGCTGTGGTCGATTCTTGAGAAGGAACAAATGTTTTGGCACCTTTATTCCATTGTAGCTGTGATTGATTCGTGAGAAGAAACAGATCTTTTGGCACCTTCATTCCATTCTAGCTGTGATCGATTAGTGAGAAGAGACAAATTTTTTGGCAGCTTCGTTCCATTCTAGCTGTGATTATAAATCTTTTGACATCTTCATCCCATTCTAGCTGTTATTTCTGAAAAGCAACAAATCTTTTGGCACCTTCACTCCATTCTAGCTACGATTCGTAAGAAGCAAAATAATGTTGACACATTAATTCCATTCTAGCTGTGATTCATTAGAAATAACAAATTTTTTTGCACCTTCTCTCCAGTCTAGCTGTCATTCGTGAGTTGTGGCTGAATAAAAAATCATTCCATCCAAACGTTTCATTCTTATGACTGAGCAAACATCAGCGAAATCATTCTATCCAAAACGTTTCACCTTTATGACTGAACAAACAGCCAAAATGCGAAACGTTACATCCTTATGAGTTTAGCGAGATCATTCCATCTAAACGATTCATCCTTATGAATGAATAAATGTCAGCCAAATCATTCCATCGCTATGACTGTAGAAATATCAGCCAAATCGTTCCTTCAGGATGTCTCATGCTTATGACCGAAGAAATATCAGCCAAATTGTTTCATCTTTCGTTGTTCAGTAACATTTCATCTTTCGTTGTTCAATAATATAATTAATATGTGTTCTTGTGGCGGGTGCATCGCAGGTTGCAAAGTATTACCAAAAAGTGGTGGCGACAGATGTTAGTGAGGAGCAATTAGCGTTGGCACCTAGACAACCAAATATTGAGTACGCTGTTACCTCTAAAACCATTGAACGGGAAGAGCTGGATAGGCTTCTAGGACCAGAGGCAATAGTAGATCTAATCACGGTCGCACAGGCTTTGCACTGGTTTGACCTTGACATATTCTATTCTCATGTGAGGCGAGTGCTCCGCAAGCCGGGAGGGATTGTGGCAGCCTGGTGCTACCAGTTGCCTTCGGTTTCTCCTGCAATAGATTCACTCATTGAAGAGTATTATGCTGCCAGTGGTCCTTACTGGGCTCACGGGAGGAGATGGGTGGAACAGGAGTATCGGACTATACGTTTTCCTTTCGCTCCTGTTTTGCATGACTCGACAGGCCCTTTCATACATGAAACCAAGCTACAGAAGAGATTCGATGAGTTCCTCATGTATTTTAAATCCTGGTCCGCGTTCCAAACTGCCTTAGATAAAGGAATAAACTTGCTGAACGAGGAGGTGATGAAGGCTTTTGCAGATGCATGGGGTAATGTGGAGGAACTGCGCACCGTCACTTGGCCAGTCTATGTCCTTATTGGGGCTGTCCCCTCAGATGTTGCTCTGACGGAAGCTACAGCTTCTGGTTAACAGGCAAAATGAAGAGCACAAGTAGGATTTCACAAGCTGGAGCTTTCTTGAATAAAACATCCTACATTACGTTCTCCACTTATGATTCGTGATTTTATTTGCTTTATGGACAATCTAAAGGTATGCTTACGAATAGTCACCTTGGCGTTCAGGCCGGTTCTAATATTTCTTGAAAGGAAAAGTAGATTATAGGGTTTCTGTTTGCTCGAGTGCGCAGTAACAAAAAGAACACCTGCAAGCACTGCCAGGTGCTTGCCGTAAACTTATGTTCTGCTGGCTAATTTGCCAGGCTTTCATGTAAGGAAAGCCTACGTCAAATGTGCTAAATTAGATCCAACTTGTCTGACTTCTCAATTTCAACACCCAAAACAAAAATCAGAACCTCATGCTAGCTAGTTCAATACCTGTTTTGTCAAGAATTCTCTCTCAAGTCAAAAATTGTGTGGTTCCTTGTAGGTACTCTTTGGCTTTGTTGCTTTCCCCTTTTCGCTGCCTTTTTCATTTGACAACAAGCGCACCTTAAACTATACTATCTTGAGAATCTGGACTCTTACACGAACATTAAAGACCTTTTGCTCTGTCAACCAGCTCTCAATGAATGTAGCGGAGATGAAAGAGATTTGCATCAGATCTACATGGACATCATTTCTACTCACGATTGAGTCTCCTTGTGGTGCTATTCTCATGATTGAGTCTCCCTGCAAGTATTGAAGACCATAACCTTAATCTTCGCAATGCTCACCCTCAAGCCCCATTAGCTATGTTGTAAATTTTTTCTTCCTGTTCTATTTCTAGCTCCCATTGAGTAACACCTCTGTGATGCTAAATAAGTCATGAAAATATATCAATATCTTGAAGCCTTACATTCTTTGCAGTAACATAGACGATTCTTTGCTGTAGCTATGATGCTGCTGCTTTTTCTCATGATGAATATAACCTGAATATACTTGGATGCTTCAGTTCCCATGCACAGTATCACAATCTGCAAATTAGATTTGCATTGTCTAAAGATCTGATTTTGTCATGTGCTTTAAGTTGATCCTAGCACAAAGCTAGAATTGACAGTCATAAACCATGAATTCCAGATATCAGCCTGTCCCAGAATTATCCTTTCTGATCTATATAATCTCCTCCGACTGATATCAAGTGTATAGGAATCTATTCTCCATGGCTCTACTGGCCATGGCACCTTCGGTAAATAGCTTGATAGTGTTTGACTACTGAAAGAATACTTGTATCCAAGGATGAAACCAAGTCTTTTCTTATCAGAAACACTATACCATCTGTAATATGTGGGCTTCTAGTGATGCTCAAAACAGTAGTGGCATCTCAGCAGATCATAAAATAGATAAATGCCTCTTTTGATGCTTCTGGTGTAACACTCAAAGATCTATTAGAGAGGTTGAATTCTGCAGTATGTAGGTCAGCCGAGAGAATTGTCGCATATACAATATTATAAGCTTGCAAACATCGTAATCTCATGTCCAAGATAATTGTTTGTCAAATATAAGACTAAATTTGGCATAAATATCAACTGATCGGCACAAAATGATCATTACAAAAAAAACAAAGAGTAATCTTGGAATTTTCACAGCTCCATCCAAAATTAGAGCTAAGTCTGTCTTAAAATTGCTTTAGCAGTCATTTTTTTGGGAATTTCAGGGGAAAATTTTTTAGTCTATAACACAGCAATAGCTACCAAAAATCTGTTGCAAATTGGTTAGAGGAATTTGTTTTCAAGAACCATCAACGTTTTTGTCCAGCCCTTAATGCTAGATATCATTTCACATAAATTGTCAGATAAGCATTTCGTGAAAAAACTGGATGCAACATATGATGTAAATTTAGATGCTTATTGACACTATTCTTCTCAAATCTCCCAGGGAGTTTCAAAACTTAGTCTCACATACTTGTCAGATCTAAAAACACTACATCAAAAGCCACCTTTCAGCAGGAACGAGTTCATCCTTGCCTTGAAAATGTTAGAAAGGAGATCAGTAACACCACTTTCATCTAGGCATTGTAACACATCAGAATGTTACCATATGATATGTGACTCTAGTTTTGAAACGGTGTAAATCTTAGTACTTTATAATTCGGTTATTATGATTCCTTATTGACAGAAAAGAACAATGCTCTTGCTGTAGGTATCACGCATATGCAAAAGAATTGTTACTGATCAAATTTCTTTCAAAGCAACGCTACAATTTTCATGCAGCAATTATTGTTGAAACATTTTTCTTCACGGAATCCAGCCAATATGATCCTTGCTGCCCAGGCTCCTTTCAAAAATGCATTTTGTATTCCCAAAAAATATTCTGTGTCGTCCTACGCATAGTTCAAGGTGTGCACTATAAGAAATTCCAACACGAATACGCATACTTGTTAAAAAATTCATGCAAATACCACCCTCCAACCAAAAATACTAAAGAAATATTGAATGTAGCCAATAGTTGATCCCCTAACAGGCTACAAGGAAGAACAATATATCTCCTCTCAAGATTTTGGGAATAAACTAGATCATAATCTACTAAATAGATATCTCTGCCTCCTATTTATACTCTATACTAGAATTAGGTCTAAAGTCCTAATATGAAGGGAAATGACATAAGCAGTTTTCCACCCAAAATAGTGCACCCCGGCAATAAAGGCCCAATGTCTTGTGAATAAGTAATCACTAACCCAAATACTATAAATTATTTGAAAAGTAATTGATAACCATCAGTTCTGCCAAGTAAAATGGGCTCTAGGAGGACAATGTCAAATAAGCCCTAAAAGTATTGTATGTCCATAACATTCCTCTATCACTAAGAAAACATTGCCCCCAACATGGACAAAGGTGTTGTAGCAAAAAAAAAAAAATGTTGTTGTCGATGAACTCACATATTAGTAATTGCAATCGAAAGGAGTATGAGCTAATGCTATCGGGCAACATTGCTTCTTATGTCGACCTACAGTAGTTTTGTATTGTGATTGTAACTGTTGTAGTTGCCAATTTGCCTTGGTTATTATTTGTTAGAAGCAATAGTAATTGGTAGTTATATCCCTGGCAAAGTTAGTGAATAACCATTTGCAGTTAAGAATGGAGATCCAGTGCTACGACTCACAAGCTATTATATTGATACTTGCCAAGCATCAGCATCGATCACGGCTCCATCTTGACCACTCTCCTCAATTGTGTTAATCTCTCTGGCTTCCCATCCTCCTGGTGTACGTTTATCATCCATCCTATTCACAAAAATGGTGACCCCATAATTCTTGGGAACTATCGCACTAAGTTACATTGCTTGAAGAACCATCATCTTTTGATGAAGCATATAGATCTAAAGTTTGGAGAGATGTAATGCAAGTAGAGTATGATGCATTAGAAGAAAATCATACTTGGAATCATGTAAATCTTCCAAGAGAGAAGAAGCCACTTGCATGTAAGTGAATTTATAGAATAAAGTACAATAAAGATGGATCTATTAGTAAGTACAAGGCTAGGCTTGTTGCTAAAGGATTGGATTATGAAGAAACATTTGCACCTGTAGCTAAGCTTGTAACTATTAGATTAATCATTTGCATTGCTACTTTGTTCAAGTGGGATCTCTACCAAATGGATGTGACAAATGCTTTCTTGAATGGCTTCTTAGAAGAGGAAATCTACATGATGCAACCTGAGGGCTTCATCAAGGTTGGTGAGGAGCAAAAAGTGTGCTACTTAAGGAAGAGCCCATATGGCTTGAAGCAAGCACCTAGAGCTTGGTACTCTAGGTTGCATGATTTTCTCTATTCCCTTGGCTTTGTACATAGTGCTTATGAACCTTCTTTATATTTCAAATGTAATGAAGGAAAGATCATCATTTTGGTGCTTTATGTTGATGACATCATTATGACAGGAAATGATGATGAAGGCATAAGCAAAGTAAAAGTTGATTTATCTAGTGAGTTCAAGATGGTAGATCTAGGCTTCCTAAAGTTTATACTTGGGATAGAAGTATCTAGAAGTAGCAATTGTACTTTCGTAAGTCAATATAAGTATGCTACTTCCATTCTTAAAAAGTTTGGTATGAAAGATTGTGAGGGAATTGACACCCCTATGGAGCATGTTGTGAAAGCAACTAATGAAGGTGATGAAGCATCCTTTGAGGACATTACCCTCTTTAGAAAGCTTATAAACTCCCTAATCTGTTTAACCATCACTAGACCTGACTTAAGTTTTTGTGTAAGCAAGTTGAGTCAAAGTATGCAAGCTCGTTTAGTGCATCATTGGAAAAGTGCCAAGAGAATGCTTAGATATGTTTCTAGTACTAGATTTTTTGGCATACTTTATGAAGGATCTAACTTGCACTTGAGAGCCTACTCGGATTCAGATTTTGTAGGTGACAAGATGGATAGAAAGTCCATTAGTGCATTTGCAACATTCCTTTGTGGAGGAGTAATATCTTGGCTTTCCAAAAAGCAAGATACTATCTCACTATCTTCTTGTGAAGCCGAGTACAACGCATTGACTGCAACAACCAAAGAGCTCCTATGGCTAAGAAGACTCTTGATGGAGCTACATGTGCTAGAGGCCGAGGAGATCCCTTACATATTTTGTGACAATCAAGCTTCTCAACAAATTGTTTCCAATCCTATCTTTCATGCTAGAACAAAGCATATTGAGATAGCTCACCACTTTGCAATAGGGCCCTTTTTGGACTCAAAAAGGGCCTCTTCCTTGCCTAAACAAGTTTTCTAATCATAATTAATTTAGTGCTAATCAATCCTACGTGGCACCTTTACCTTGGGTTACCATACAAGGTGAGCAAGAGTTAAGGCCTAAATGTAGGTCTCATTTTCATAGACTATTGTAGGTTATTTGCATAGACTATAATAGGCAACTAATAGGTAAGTTACAAATTACAACTAGAGTAGGGTTAGTATAGGACGACCTTTCATTGTCCTAACTACAATAGGACCCTAGGGATGGAAACTAGTAAATGCCTAATAAATTGGAATACGCAAGGCATGGAAAAGAGTCATTACAGGGCAAAGGCTGCGTATTTCAAAAATTCACGGCATGGCGGAGGAAAGGGTCTTAGCAATGCATTAGTTGAGATATTCCAATGGTTTTACAGAGGAGTTTTGGGCCGAGGACACTTTCAAAACACAAGAACTGAAGAGCTGTGTTCAATGATCTCCAATTCAAATTCAGTCAGAAACACAGCATGGCAATCCTCTAGAGTCCGAGTTGGAAAGAGATGGATGCCGAGGACACCAGCATCCAATGTTTTGGAAAACAGCGCTAGAGAAACTACGGAAACTGATGAGATGGAATAGAAACAATTTATGCTGAATTGTAATTTGAATATTCCTTTGTGATAAATATTACTGCCGAATTGGATTGTTGTTATAAATAGAAATTATTTTATTTGGTTTTATAATAATATCTATTTTTGGATACACGTCCCTCTATATAAGAGTGAGGGTTTTCATTTTGTTGTCACTTCTTGCTTTGTTGAAATTTGTTTCCTCGTAATTTAGCTTGCCTTGTTCAATTAGACTACTAGTTTGCTGGTCAATTAGTGTTCTTAGTTGCATAACAATGTCGTCCCCTAAAATAGAGTTGGCCAATCTGCTAGCCCCCACAGAGTTTTCAGATCAGTTAGATCGTATTTATTGTATGTTTACCGGTAGAATAGACATGCTTGCCACTCTACGGGCTAATGCGGATGCATTCACGTACGTGAGTGAGTATATAGATGAAATTTTGAAGCCTTATGCCATACAAATTCCTGGCTCAACTATCATGTGGATTCCATATAACTTGCTTAGTTATATATGGAAAGGAGATAGACCCTTTATCGCTCGTCTCAACAGATTTATTAGTCACTTGGGTAACGATCATTACTTGGAGCTGACGAAGGATCAGCTGAAAACTTTTGATCTTGAAAGTGTAGGAAAGAAGTTTATATCCGGTGAGATTACTGTTATTTTTTTGCTTAATGAGTTTCCAACGACTGTGGCCAGCAACAAACACAATCCTAGTGAGCAGGTGAACGAGATGAACGACCCGGGTGAAGAGGAAGATTTATCTGCGGAGCACAAAGCAATCTTGGCTGCGCAAGAGGCAACAGGTGCATCCACATCAGCAGAGCCAGAAGATACAGATGAGTCCGATGATGTAGTGCTTCGAATCCATGGCCTTGCTCCAATCATCATTGATGGGCAGGAGTATGTGTTCATACATGACTTGCAACATATTCTCGGCTTGCGAGAAGATGAGATGCTGGCAGCATTGGTAAATTTGCAGAATGGCAGTTCCACTTTCGACCACACCCAGCCCGACGACACGTATGAGAAGCTGATCGGGCATGACACGGACACCACCGAGCAAGCACTGGCAAGGGTGCTTTGCCAATTGAAAACGCTTCAACCACCACCAATTCAAATGAGGCCATTCGAGGTACTCAAAGGGAAAACTGCTGACGTACAGTACAAAGGCAAATGAATTAACCTTGCGCAAACCGAAGACATTGATGAAGGCACCGAGGCAAGTCTGACCCAACAATTCAACTTGCATGTGTTTGTTATGTTTGTTTGTCTTCATTATACTCATTTTGCAATAATTTGAACCAAATGCAGGATGCAGTGGAGCTTGATGCATTTGCAATGCGAAGGGGTGGCTCTCGGGAGAAAGTTGAAGCAGGAACTCTGGACAAGTTTATGGCCCACTACATTGGGAACTTGCCCAACAACTTTATTTTCTGCTTCAGCAACAAGTACAGCCCAGATGGACAGATAGAGCTTCTTAAATGCAAAGCACTCTCCAAGCACATTGGTGAGCTGGACATGTCACCGTCAGCGCCAAAGGCTTACTGTGTCCTCCGAAAAGCCGTTTTGAATGATTTTTGCCCTGGATTCGAGACCCGGCTCATTCTCTCGGGTTTAATTGGCCCTTATGAGGATGAGGGAGATGCTCGTAAATTAGCATTAGAAATGTTAAAACCAGTACTGTCATCAGAGAAGCGATCAGAGAAGCTGAAGTCCTCTCTGAAGGAAATAGATCAAATGTGAATAAAGATTTTGTCCTTTTTTTTTTTTTTTTTTTTTTTCTCTGTGGACTCTCCTAATTCTCTGTTGTCATTATATGATGTGCTAATTTATTGAATTTAGAATTTAATTTTTTTTTTCTGATAAAGATTTCTCCTCCTTTTTTTACATGACATGATTTTCATGCCAGGGCGCGACCAGGGCCCGTTTGACCAGGTCAAACGTCCCCTGGTCACGCCTTGGCATGATTTTCACGCCAGGGCGCGACCAGAGCCCGTTTGACCTGGTGAAACGGGCCCTGGTCGCGCCCTGGCGTGATTTCCATGCCACGACATGGAAACTACCATTCCCATAGTACTGAAAAATTTTAAATCACTGCATTCACATAGATGATACTAAAATTTTCAAATGACTGCATTCACATAAACAGTACTGAAATCAGATATCAAACTCAATCACAACAATTTGCATTCACACAATCTGAAATTCTGCAAGGTACTTGACACCAAATCTTCAAGTATATTATAAATAAAATCATGTACATGATATTTTTAATTCCGCTCTCTCCTTAGCCTTCTAGCTAGGTGGAGATCCTTCGGGAGTATTGTGACTCTCTTCCCGTGCACTGCACACAAAAATGAGTCCTCAAAGAGCTGCGTTAGGTACATTTCCGCAGACTCTTGTATTGCAGACACCGCATCTGCCGTAACTCTGTTCCCCAAGGAAAATTCATCGACTATTTCTTTTAAAAGCCTCACAAAAGGGGCCCTAGGGATTAAAAATTTTACAGACTTCTGATAGCTCCGTATGTCCTCTAGCCACTTTGCGATCCTGCGCTTCCTACGCGGTCGAGGAGGTGGTGGCTGCATCCTGCGGAGCTCCTTTCCAGCCCATGGTGCTGCACGAGGGGCCGGCCTATCCCTACGACGCTCTACGGTCCTACTTGGGCAAGTTGTGGCAGAACTTGGAGGCGGTGGCAGTGGTGGTGGTGGTGGTGGTGGAGGTGGTGGAGGTGGCGGTGGATGCGGTGGAGGCGGTGGGGACGGAGGCGTTGGAGGTGGAGGAGGTGGAGGCGGTGGAGGCGATGTTGGCGATGTGGGCAGTGGTGATGGCTCCCAAGCTGCAGGGTTCCGTCGCTTTGATGTAGACCCAACTTTGCGAGGATTCTTTCTTTTTCGCTCGTGTGCTCCTCTCTCTGACCATCTATGGGTCGCCTTCTGCTTCATCCTTATTGTGGTCGACATCGGGGTGCCCTCATCAGAACCACCCACCAGCAACGACATCATCGGACCCATCACCGGGCCGTGACTTGGTGGTGACACGGTGGGTGTGGTGTCCCCCGATATGCCTAAATTTGATGTGTCCATACCCATTGCTGGTGGGAATGGGTCGAAGAAAGAATCATTCAGAACCGACAACTCACCCGATGCCGCAAGCTCCTCATCTAGGAACTTCATTGTTTCCTCCCGTTCAATTGCCGTCGGGGAAGGGCTTTTTTCTCGTGTTGGCTGCTGCTGCTACTGCTGGTTGTCCTCCTGCTGCTGCTGGTCTTCTTGCTGCTGCTGCTCAGTCTGGTCCTCCTGTGCAGCTGCTGTATGGGCCATGTCCTCCTCAGCTTCACGCTGAGTGGCCGGATCTTCCTGAGACGCTATAGGGCTGCGACTCCTACTCCTGCTTCTGCTCTCCCGTCTCTCTCTCTCATCGAGGGTGGCTAGTGCATCCCTATGGAGCAATGCAGTCACTCTGGGATCTCTAGCCGTTTGTTTCGTCCGTGCCATTTCCTCCGACATTGGTTAGCCTTTGAAAACGTATCAGAGAACACGAGAGATGAAAAACAGAGAATTTCAAAAAACAAACACTCTGACACTCAAGGGATGAAGTGGAGAAATGAGGACCCAAGCACCCTTATATAGTGAAGGGTTCTATTTTTAGTAAGTGCCCCTATAAAAGTTTTGGCCTCTTTTCCAAATACAGTATGTTCTTGTCTAGGCTCATGAGTAAAAATCCTTGGACATCCACAAATGTAGTAACAGACATATAAAATGTAACAACGCAAAAGTAATGTCAAAACGTAACCAAATATATTAGAGTAGAGTCAAAACACAACCAACTAATTGTGTTTTCTATTTTCCATTAGATTGAATCCTTTATTCCCATTGGACTCCTAATGTCCCTGTTTGTAAAACTGAAACACATTCATGATCTTTTTCGGCTCGTCTCCGTATCTGCAAAACCAGACACAAAGTTAATAATCCTATATTTATTCAGCATTACTATTTAAAATTCAGGAATCTGATGGAAATTAGGGACTCACATTTTGTCCATTACGAGTGAAGACAAAATCTACTGGCACATCAACAAAAGTCAATCCAAGCATATGCCGAAGATCTTCTAGGCGGCACTCCTTATTTATATGAGGGCAAATGTATTTCGTCATGGGGCAAATGTATGGATATCTCCACTTCTTGCTGATTCGTCTCCGCGTCCAGAGGGTCCCATCGGCCATGACCAAACTTATATCGCCTATAAATGAAACTTAAGGAGCATGTTTGACGTGAAATATGATACCTTATGGTCATTGTTTCACAAGAGAGCTTACACCTTATTAAATCTCCTTTATGCTCCATTTCCTTTGAATCCCATGCGACAAATATGTTGTCCAACAGTGATGATTCTGTTGCTTTCCATGCCCACATCGTGTTTGTTTTCCTAAAAGGGACCGCCTTAAATATGGCAACAAATACGGTGATCGGCACAATTGCTAGTGTAGACTCGTTTGGATCCGAATGTTGGCTTCATATTACCAATAATCTCTTTGAGAAGTTGCCTCTTCGTTAATTCAATAGTCAGTTGGTCAACATATGGCCACTCGTGAGAATTGATCGCAGGCTCAGAAGTTGGTGCTAATTTGCCTTGGCCAAAGTTTTTTTTTGGAACTTCGTACATGTGATCGTAAAAGAAAATGCCCATTTTGATCAAGGCAGAGGATGCCAACCCACCATATATTAGTTCTCCATATTTGGCATGTATGGCGGAGAATTTTCCAGTGAAGGACTTCACGTTTTGCCAGTCGAAGCTATTTGAAGGAAAGACATCTGCACCAGGCATTAATGCAACATTATTATCCATTACAATGACATAATAATAATTCAAACATAATAGTTAACACAAGAATAAAAGAGGTGAGACCTACAATGTGACTGTATGGTTCTATCAGCAACAACCACATCCAATAAAATATCTCGACGCATGTATACGTGTTGCACATTTGCAAGGTATTCGCCGTTTTGGTCGATCTTGAATTCATGGATCCTTCCTTTCCAATGGTAGTCTTGGTTGTTTCGCTTCCTCTTTGCAACCTTGTGAGTTCCTTTGCCCGATGGTTGCATGTAAACCTAGTCAAAAGTTGAAAATGTATGGGGCACCCAATGCTCATTGGAATCTTTGATGTGTGCAACAATGGAAGCTAGTTGATTCTTGGGCTTCCTTGATTGAGTAGAGGCCATAATGGATGATGTAACGATAATGTAGGATATACGAAATAGTGTGTAGATCTTCAGATAAGGTGAACCAAAATAAAAAAAATAAAATATCTATGGAGTATACAGAATGAGAGAGAGAGAGAGAGAGAGAGAGAGAGAGAGAGAGAGAGAGAGAGAGAGAGAGAGAGAGAGAGAGAGAGAGAGAGAGAGAGAGAGAGAGAGAGAGAGAGAGAGAGAGAGAGAGAGAGAGAGAGAGAGATACAAGCTTGTGAACATTCAAAATTTGAAATAAGGACTAGGCTCACTTAGGATAAGGCTGCTAGTAGATAGACATGCTAGTTGATGTTAACTTGTAGGCATAGTTATTGCTTTATCTAGGGTTAATGTAGGGTTAATGTTAGAGGTGTACTTTCTGGGCCCACACTTGATTTAATCTACACCATTGAATTTGCCATGTCATATGGACCATTCCCTCTCAGTTGTCAATATTCTATTGGGACATGTGTCGTCATTAACACTAATTATAATTAGTGAAGAGGCCCTTTTTGAGTCCAAAAAGGGCCCTAATGTGAGGGAGAAGGTACAATCCAAGGAGGTGCAACTACATCATGTACCATCATCCGAATGCATAGCTGATATCTTAACCAAGCCATTGTCCAAAAATCCATTTTTTAAGTTAAGATATGCTCTTGGAATTGTAGATAGATGTACATTAGATTTGCCAAGTTAGAAGTGAGGAGTATTGAAAATTGTCACTTCTCACTTGTTATTGTTTATTGTAAATAAAGATCAATCATTAGAACAATGTTCATGATCTGATTTCACACGTGTGGATCCTGTTCCCACGTGTGAAAGAAAGTACATTTCATACTTTTATATATCTATTTTGATTTTGTATCAATCAAGTTAGTGTGAACATGATATGACTAGTTTTTAGTCAAGTCGACTAGTCACCTAGAAATTAGCTTTTCCTTGCATGTGCATGAGTAAATGCTCCCACATGGCAAGTGGATGTTCACATGTGTGTATAGAGTTCTAGAAGATAAGAGTTGACCATTTTTCTTAAATCCTATTTTGTAGGGAATATTCCTATATTCTAGGAGACTAGCTCTTTGGATTTTAGTCATATTCTAGAAGGTCAACTTTGGATAAGGATCAAGGATGGATCAAATGGATAAATCTGAGTGATGTGGCACTCTTCACACGTGTGAAGACCTGCTGGACTGTACCAGAATCTTGGATGTACTTGATCCATAGAAGGATCATCATTTTGCTAATGAGATTGATGAGACTGTTGCATTCTACACTTTTGTGAGATTTCTAGTCATTAGAATTGTGATTTCTTTGAATGATTGCTATCAAGAACCAAAGTACTTGTTGTTTCAGGTGTAGGCCGTACTGTGGACAGTACTCCACACGTGTGAGGCCGCTTTCACTAATTTATGAAGTTCTGATCCATTGCTCTTGCTTAAATCTAAGTGTAGTGAATCTAGATCAAGATCTAAAGTGTAGAACTTGATAGATCCATTGATTAAGCAACCAATACCTCTCTATGATTGTTAAGTACAATCATTATTGTCCTTTAAACTAAAAATTTTATCATTGCTTGAGTTGTCATAAAATGCACACGTTGATGAAAATTTTGTAAAGTGCATATGGTGAAGTTAATAAACCATTCAAAAAGTCAAAGTATGTGTTGATAATGTATCCGCGTTATTGAGAAAGTACCACATATAGAACACCGTGGAGAGCATGAAAAGTATACTGATATAACAACAAAGTATTAGTGATACTCATTGGAAACATCAAAGTTCTCTACAAAAATATGGTGCAAGCTAACTAAGTTGATCTATGTAAGTAATTGATCCTTAAGTAAGTTGGATAAGCTAAAGCTAATCGAGTGTTATGCAATTGATCCATCCACCACATATATAACAAATATTACGTACATATAGGTGCTAGCGGCTACACAAGTTAAGATTAGTGTTGTGCCAATCCAGTATTGGACCAGTGTGACTAAATAACTTAAATAGTGACCAAGTGTCTAGTCATGCCAAATAGGGGCTTAAATACCCAAAGCATATAATATAGTTTCAAATAAGAAACTTCAAATATATAGTTGAAATTATTGTAGACCACCCTCTCAATTGTCAACACCATCTATACCCAACTATGAACATGAAATTTTTTGGATCATTTGCAACTTGAGGCCAGAGCACCATCATGAGTTGTTGTGAAAACTATCAACAAGATTATGCACCTTGTTATCAACACCAAACTAAATCTTACTTTTGAGTCATTTGATGTAGATTGCACCATATGGGTTGGATCTAGTAAAACATCAATAAGTTGTAGAGTGTAGAGATGTTGCCAACCGTTGAGATCTCATGGTCTCAAAACAAAGCTACACAAATATAAGGTGATGACTTATGCTAAATAAAGGAACCGTTACGAAGAAATATCTAATGAAGGCCATTCTATTCAATGTATATTATCAAAGGTCAACATTATTTGTGAAAAATTGTCAACTAGTAGTATTTTCCTAACTTGAGATTTTGTAGGCCTATGGCCAAATAAAAGTTAGAGATAGGTTCATACATGTATGTAGAGGCCCAAAGTATGTGTACACTACTTTTGAGGTCACATTAATTAGAGGAGGTCGAGTGTGGAGCTCTTCTATTGGCTCATAATTTGGTGCATTCCTATTTGACCAAATTTCTAGGTAGATGGGTGAATCCTATTGGACCCCAATTTTAGCCTATCATAAGACAAGTGGCCAAGAGGCACTATGGCTGCTATAAATAGCCATCTCCACGAGTATGTACACATCTCATTTTCATTCTATTGAATGAATGTTATGCTCTTTGAAGATCCATCTTCTTCTCTCTCACTTTTTTGTTCATATCTTGCATTCTAGCCACTAGAATTGTGATTTCTTTGTTGCTATGGCTTCACACGTGTGAAATGCAGGTTGTAGGCTCTGAAGTACGGACAGGGACAGCAAGTTTCTGTTTGTGGAAGCTTATGATCAGATTTTGATGTTTAGTTGATGTTTAGTATGCTTAACATCACAATTTCTATCATTTTTTCAATCTAGATGTGCATAACTTCCATGGCCAAGATCTTTATGAAACTTTAGCATCTTTTGGATCTGAGTTTTTCACATGGTATCAGAGCATTAGGCGGCCAAATGTGCAGGTTTTGCCAGATTTAGAAGAGATTTGTGGGCGAGTTTGCTTTTGTAGCATTCCAATCAAGTTTCTAGCTAAAAATCTTGTTGATTTATGTGTAGAAATTGGATCTTTGTGATCAAAACATCATTTGTATGCATTTCAATTGAAGTAGGGCGAATTCCCTCTGTACTTATCAGAATAAGGAGACAAAATTTGTTTTGGAAAGAGGGAGATGCAAGATCCAACAAGATCCTATTAGTTTTCCATTCTAGCATATAGTTTTTTGATTCAATTTCTTGCTTCTTCATGTCAAAAACTTCAAAATTGATGTAACCCTCTGATTTTCAGTTTGCTGAATGATTCAAGAGTGTATTTCAATCTTAGGAGTGAGGGAAAAGCAAGTATATTGAGGTTTGGTCTTGGTTTGATCAAGAAATCATAAAACTAGTGGCTAAAATTGAGGAAAAAGTGAGGAAAAGAGAGAAAAAGTAAGGTTTTAGGTTCCAAATCTTTGTGATTTCTTCTTGTGTTTCATTTGTTGATTCAAGAGAGTGCTTAGTGCATTGGAACAGGTCAAAGATCAGAGATCAATCATTGCAACATGGCTACAAATGGAGGCTACATGTTGGAAAGCAATGATAGGCTTACCTCCCTCAACTATTCTACTTGGAAAGTAAGGATGGAGTCTTTGCTTGAGATGAATGAGTTGATGGATATTGTTGTAGGTGTGGAGGAGAGACCTTTGGCACCTCAAGAACAATTGAGGTATGACAAGAGGGCAAAGAAAGCCCTTCACATGATCAAGATGAATGTGACAAATGAGCTTATCAAAGAGGTTGGTAAGTGCACATCATCTAGTGAAGCTTGGGAAGCCTTGAAGAAGGTTTATGAATCCAAGTCTACTTCTAGAGTGTTGACTTTAAGAAGGCAAATCTTTTCTTGTATGCAAAAGAAGAGTGAGAGTGGACATGCTTTTGTTTTGAGAGTTAAAGCATTGAATGATGAGTTAGCATGCATTAATGATGGCATAAATAATGAGGAGCTTGTTCAAGTGATTCTCAATGGCTTGTTGGATGATCATGCTAATCTTGTTCAAAGTTATGCTATCCAAAAATGTTTACCAAGTGTTGGAGACTTGCAAGAGGTCTTGTTGGCTGAAGAATTCAGGTTGCAAGCAAGAGTGGGAGCATCTTCTACATCTCAAGGAGGAGAAGAGGAGGCAATGTTCTCTAAAGGCAAGTTCAAGGGCAAAGGTAAAAGCAATTGGTCTAAAGGGCAAGACCAAGGTGAGCACTCTACTTTTGGCAAAAAGAAGGATAGATCTAAGCTAAAATGTTTCTATTGTGGAGTCAAAGGGCATTTTGCTAGTGATTGTTTCAAGAAAAAGAGGGATCAAGGGGAAAAGCAAACCAATCTAACTATTGATGAGGGTGGGGATGAGCTTCTTTCAAATGATGCTTTTGTTATGTCATCTTGCTTGTTGGCTAATCATGGAGACATTGATCCTTGGTGGATTGATAGTGGAGCCACTTCTCATATGACATATCATAAAGAGTATTTTTCATCTTTAATGGCATTTGATGGTGATAGGAAGGTAATCTATACCGCAAATGATGGTGAGTGTACAATCAAGGGGATTGGCACAATTCCTATTTCACTTTCTACAAATAGGAATATAGAATTGAAAGATGTTTTGCTCATTCCATCCATTACCAAGAACTTACTTAGTGTAAGCCAAATGCTTGACAAAGGATTCAAAGTTGAGTTTGATGGTGATGCTTGCTTGATCAAAAAGGGGTGTAGTATCATTGCAAAAGGGAAAAGGCAAGGGAAATTGTTCAAGCTTGATGCATGTGTTGTTGCTAACCAAGTTGGATGCATGGCAAATGAACAAATGTCAATTCAAGAGGTATGGCATAAAAGGATGGGACATCTCAACTACAAGGCCTTGGAGGTAATAGCCAAAAAGGAGGTAGTAAGGGGACTTCCCAAGTCTCTTACTTGCTTGAATCATGTTTGTGAAGAATGTGCTTTGTCTAAATCACATAGATTGCCATATACTAGATCTATATCTAGATCTAAGATGCCTTTTTCTCTCTTGCATTCGGATATTCATGGTGTTACTACAATTAGCAATGGAGGTGCTAAGATGTATGTAACTTTCATTGATGATTTTAGTAGATTTTGTTGGGTTTATCTACTAAAGAGCAAGGATGAGGTGTTTGATGTGTTTGTCAAGTTCAAAGTTGCTATTGAGACTCAATTTACAACCAAAATCAAATGCTTGAGGAGCGACAATGGTGGTGAATACATTTCTAACAAATTCAAAGCCTTTTGCGATGAGCATGGGATCAAGAGGGAGTACACATGTCCAAGAACACCACAACAAAATGGAGTGGCCGAGAGGAAGAATAGAACCTTGTGTGAGAGTGCAAAAGCAATGAGATTGAATGCTAATCTTCCTAAACCTTTTTGGAGTGATGCTTTGTTGTGTGCAAATTTCCTATGCAATAGATGGCCAAGTGTTGTATTGGAAGGAAAAACCCCTTTTGAAGCTTTGTTTGGTATGAAGCCTAATGTCAAGTTTCTAAGAACTTTTGGATGCATTTGCTACTTCAACATTACTCTTGATGATAGAACTAAGGAGGATCCATCTTCAAGAAAGGGCATTTTTGTTGGTTATAGTGAAGTAAGCAAAGCATATAGGATTTATGTTCCTTCAATCAAGAAAGTGTTCACAAGTAGGGATGTCATTTTTGATGAAAGTAACATTCCAAAAGTTGTTTCAAGTGATGATGGTGTTGTTGCAACTAATGTGCTTGATGACAATGGAGTTGATGACACATTGGATGTGGATGTTGAAGAAGCCTCTTCAAGTCAAATTCCAAGGAGAACTCCAAGGCATAAAGTGAAACCCTCAAGGCTCACTTATGATGGCAAAGGTAAGCAAGTGGTGGATGGATCCAACTATGCTTTCCTAACTTCTTTTGATGTACCTTCATGTGTAGATGAAGCAAGGCAAAAAGAGGAATGGATCCAAGCAATGGATCTTGAGTTTGAAGCACTTATGAAGAACAACACATGGAGATTGGTGGAGCTTCCAAAGGGCAAAAGTGCAATTGGATGCAAATGGATCTTCAAGGTAAAGACAAATCAAGATGGATCTATCAACAAGTTGAAGGCAAGGTTGGTGGCTAAAGGTTATGCTCAAGAGCATGGCATTGACTATGAGGAAACCTTTGCACCCGTGGCAAAGATGGTGAGCATAAGAGTAATCATTTCCCTTGCAACTCTTTATGGATGGGATCTTTGGCAATTAGACATTTCTAATGCTTTCTTGAATGGTGATCTTGAAGAGGAAGTCTACATGGAGCAACCCGAGAGCTATGTTTCTCATAGCAAGCCTAATCATGTGTGTTTTCTACAAAAAAGTTTGTATGGTCTTAAGCAAGCACCAAGGAGTTGGTATGCTAGGCTTAACTCTTTTCTACTTTCTCAAAACTTCACTATGAGTGAGTATGATCATTCACTTTACTTTAGAATTAGTGCTAATGATGTTACAATCCTTCTAATTTATGTGGATGACATTATTTTAAGTGGAGGGAACAAGGAAGATATAGAAGATATCAAGAAAGCACTAAAAAAGGAATTTGAAGTGCATGATCTTGGTCTTTTGAGCTATATCTTAGGAATAGAAGTAATTAGAACTTCTCAAATCACTTTTATTTCACAAGAGAAGTATGCTATTTCTATTCTCAATAGATTTCATATGGTAGATGCAAATCCTATTGATACACCTATGGAATCACATGTAAAGCTAACTATAAGAGGTAATGAAAGATCCTTCGAGGACATTACTCTCTATAGGAAGCTAATAGGTTCTCTTATATATCTAACCATCACAAGACCTGATTTATCTTATTGTGTTGGTAGATTAAGCCAATTCATGCAAGATCCTAGCATAGAACATTGGAAACTAGGAAAGAGGATCTTGAGATACATCTCGGGAACAAAAGATTTTGGCATTGTTTATAGAGGATCATCACCTAACTTATTTGGTTTTTCAGATTCAGATTTTGCAGGAGACCTTATGGATAGAAAATCCATAAATGCACATGCTATTTTCATAGGTGATGGAGCTATCTCATGGATGTCGAAGAAACAAGCAACTATATCACTTTCTTCTAGTGAGGCCGAGTACAAAGCTTTGACATCATGCACAAAGGAGATGGTGTGGATCAAGAGGATGATTATGGAGCTTCATTTGCTGGATTTTTCAGAGAGTCCAATCATCTTTTGTGACAACCTTTCAGCCCAAAGTCTAGCAAGCAATCCGGTTTTCCATGCAAGGAGCAAACATATCGAGGTGGCTTACCATTTTGTGAGAGAACAAGTGTTGGCAAAAGAGATCAAGCTTGAACATGTCCCATCAAAGGAATGTGTGGCTGATATCTTTACCAAAGCATTGGGAAAGGACTTATTTTTCAAGCATAGAACAAGTCTTGGTGTACTTTCTAAATCTATGCTAAAACTAGTTGAAGAGGGAGTGTGAAAAATTGTCAACTAGTAGTATTTTCCTAACTTGAGATTTTGTAGGCCTATGGCCAAATAAAAGTTAGAGATAGGTTCATACATGTATGTAGAGGCCCAAAGTATGTGTACACTACTTTTGAGGTCACATTAATTAGAGGAGGTCGAGTGTGGAGCTCTTCTATTGGCTCATAATTTGGTGCATTCCTATTTGACCAAATTTCTAGGTAGATGGGTGAATCCTATTGGACCCCAATTTTAGCCTATCATAAGACAAGTGGCCAAGAGGCACTATGGCTGCTATAAATAGCCATCTCCACGAGTATGTACACATCTCATTTTCATTCTATTGAATGAATGTTATGCTCTTTGAAGATCCATCTTCTTCTCTCTCACTTTTTTGTTCATATCTTGCATTCTAGCCACTAGAATTGTGATTTCTTTGTTGCTATGGCTTCACACGTGTGAAATGCAGGTTGTAGGCTCTGAAGTACGGACAGGGACAGCAAGTTTCTGTTTGTGGAAGCTTATGATCAGATTTTGATGTTTAGTTGATGTTTAGTATGCTTAACATCACAATTTCTATCATTTTTTCAATCTAGATGTGCATAACTTCCATGGCCAAGATCTTTATGAAACTTTAGCATCTTTTGGATCTGAGTTTTTCACATTATTTACATAAGAAGACTCACCTCTAAGCCAACTAAAGGAAGGACTTGAACGAAGGGCAACTTATGCAGAACAAACGAATTTTAAAGACTAAATGAATCAACATATCCTTGACAACTAGATGCAATTGAACAATGTATATTCTTTATCAAGTCTAATTATTTGTGACTTTTCTGACAATCGCAAATTTACATGTGTAACTATCTAATTAGTTCAAGATGACATGGTAGTTGTACAACTAAACAAACGTACACATATAACTATTATATCAATTTAGATTAATAAACAGACGGCTGACAAAGGAAACGACACACTCCAAGCCATATGTTATTAAATGCAAGACCTATCAACTAGCTAAGGCTCCTTAAGGCTTTACTCTATAAGTCTCTCCTTTCAAACAACTCCAGTGACTATGTCCAAACACAATTGCCGTAAATGGCAATGACAAATACAATGTTCCATTGAATTGGTGTCCATTTAAGAGATTTCACCTCCACTTAAAAAATCTACATATTGTATATTAGAAGTAGATATCCTCCTCTTGCAAAGACAATTTTGAATAAGATCTTCAGGCTTCTAAGGAGGAACTATATATTCTCCTTCATTGTTTCCCCAAGGATTTGTCACAAGGTCTTTAGTTGGTATCAATCTATTATAAGCATAGGCAAAAGACTTGTTGTTATTATTCACGCTTTCTAATCTTCTTTTTTGTTGGGATATTGTGCCTTTGCTACCTCCTTTGGGCCACCATAGTAAAATCATATGCTCCTGCATACAAATTTCATCTTTCAGAGATGTTGGTATATATGGCACTCGTTCTAGTAATTTGCAATTAGGTCTCTCATTGATTGCAACTACAATATAGTAGCATCCATATCTCACATCTAAGAAAATAGATCCATATGATCTTGGATTCAATTTTATAGCTTGTGAGGACGATAAGTTAATTTTTATAATCTCAAAATCATTAATCACTACAAAGGCCTTATTGAAGGTATCTCAAGGAGCATCCCAAGTAGTAAAGTAAAAAAATAAGTTCTTAGCACCATTTTGGAGATATAGGAAGCTATTTGCATGAATGCACTATTAGCATTTTTATATGTGTGCACCAATATTCAATAGCCTAAAAAATTGCTTATCATGTACCTTAGCCATATGGCCTTTGATCTCTAATAAAAATTAGTAATACTAGACATGGAGCACCCTAGACCAACTAGCCATGACCAAGTAACCTATTGGGTATGTATGTCATATAGTATGAAACTTTTTGTGAATATTTTTTTTTGTTCACATGATATTAGGGTTGGGTGTACCAACCTCAATAATAGAGGAAAAATAGCTTGTCATGCATATAATAGACATAATAAATATCGAAATTATGTCCACCATTCCAAATAGTTGAGGGGAAATCTCGTTAGTTCCACAACAATAATAACACTTAGTTACTTACTTTGCTGTTTGATTTTTCAATGATTGCAACTATCTTCCAAAGTCATAACCAATTATACAATGGACTTCACGACTACATAGTGGTTGTCACCACTCATAAAAAATTTATTTGTCATTTATTTTTGTGTTAGTCATCATGCATCCTCCAGCTCTTTATAGGATGATCACATCAAGTTGTGACATATATCATATTAGCTTATGGAACAAAAATTGGGGTCTCTAAACTCGACCTTATCCAATTTTAAATACTCATTATGAAGGTATTTTCCAAGAGATATATTATTCATGTCCCTATGATTATGGATGTTTATACTCCCTCCATATGACAAGTAACTATTGGATGATTGCCTTTGTTTAAGGTGGTCTTGCTCCTGTTACAACACCTCATGCAGTTATTCGTCATATGACCTCTAGGGATAAGGTGAAACTCACTACATACAATAAGCTATCAAATGACAATAGCTCGATGCTTTCCTTCATTTGTACTCAAACAATGACTATCAAAAAGTTCAATTGACAACACCTCATATTCATGACAAAATTGCTACTTGTTGCCAAACTTTTTGTATAACCCATGGTGATGGAGGCAATCCATGAGTATTCAATTTAAATCCTTTAGAAGGGCATGTGCATGAGATAATATGTTGGTCGTAGGCACATCTACTTCATTTAAATGGGTTCTCATGTCTGGTGCCAGTGGAATGGGCACACTTGCTAGTGTAGGGCCCGTAGCTGTACTTGTCACAATAGGTTGTTCTTGGGCTTTTTCCGCTAATTGTGGACCCTTGTCGTTGTTGTCTAGGGGGGGTAAATCCTTCTAGATATGTCAAATAGGTATGAACTGGCGACCTGACCCCTTGATCTGAAATAGTTATTTCAGCCCCTTGATCTTGTTGGTTTAGGGACTCTTGGTCTATTGTTGTCTTGGCTTGTGTATGCTCTTTAGCTCCCTTGTCTTCTCTTGCCGCTCCTTTTCTCGGCGATCCAATTTCTTCGAGGATGGCAGGAAGGGGAGGGAGCACAAAAGATGGCTTTTTCCTAAGCATCTCGTGCATGCGACAACTTTTACTGGGTGCACTAGCGGAAGCTGTGCCCGAATCCCATCAACTGAGGTATTGAAACTTGCATGTAAAGAGATCCCAGAAGGCCTTGAGGACACCAAGCGATGTACTTAGAGGGATTTTTAGTGACACCCGAACATGAGAGTTGTTGAGAGAAATGCATGAAAGATGGAATGACATCATAAGTAGGTCCCACAATATGAGTGTCATCAACAATAGAGGAAAACAAACAAGATGAAAAATCAGCAGAAGAAGTTTGCAATGTCCAAAAGACGGATCACCAAGCCTGGTGCCATCAATAGAAGGGATAACCAAGAAATATTCGACAATTTAGACTAATCGATAATAGATTTGTCATAAACAAAATAACTTTAGAGAAGCTTGCATATATTTCGACATATTATTGAATTTTCAAGTCTGAATTTTTTTCAGATCTGAAAATTCCTAATTTCTGGCTTCCAATGGTGGCAAATGCTCCCTATCCACTAGTGAATCATTGTAGGACTTCAACCCTCCCCCTTTCTCCTCCAAAAATTTTCCATAAAAAATGAAACAAAAAGAGGTTTTTATCCAATTTCTCTCTCTAGAAAGGGACTTTCTCTCTCTAGAACGAGCTCTGATACCAATTGTCACAAGCAAGACTCTCCAAGCTTGTGAATTCTAGAAGGCCGATGTGTAGAATGAACCTCCCCAACTGTAGGTACCCTCTCTATGAGTCTTGCTATTCTTGTCAACTCACAAATGGCATACAACAATGGGTGATCAGTCCACCTGGCATGCATGTGATCCGTGACATGTGAATACTGAGTGACTCATAGGGTACCACCCCCATGCCCCGCTAAAGACATGTGACTCGCTTGGTCAACCACAATGGGTCAATGATTGTGACACATTAGTCCCAGCTCGAGATAGATGTCCACTTTGGTCACTAGCCTTTGCCGATACTTGGCCTCAGGCCTTCTAGTAACTAGCTATGTCGAGGTCACATGCTAGAGCAAGATCGGGCTCTAACACTTCACCAGGCAGGAAGCATCCTACATCAGATACTAGAAGATTGCCTAGATGGTACTATGAAACCATCAGGGATAGTATCAGTTTGGAACATGTAGAGTCCAGTACATAGGGAACTAGGAGATCTGCTAGACTTGAAAAGCAACATGAAAATCATGATCAACATTAGACAGGAGGATCATCATAAGAATGTGGATGTATACTTTGCTTACATGGCAACAATGTTGGAAACCAGGGATCCATCTACTTTTAGTAGAATTGGAGCCTATAGAAGAGCAACTTGCAAATATCTTTACCAAAGGAGTTGACAAAGAAAAATTTCAGAAGTTTAGAGAACTTCTAGGGGTAATAGATGGAAAAGTAAACATTAAGGGAGAGTGTTAGGAATTAATGTTTAATTTGCACCCATATTGTTAGTTTGGCCATGCCTGCGTGCTATTATAGGGGCCATTTCTATTTATAGTAAATTTTAGAGACAACATAGTTATTTCATGCATGTAGGTGGGTGCACTATTACGAGTGTAGAAGTTAATTTTATTGCTTAGTAATTCATTATGGGTCTTTACCCAAAATAGATAGTAATAATAGCAATTAGCTTTTGGCTTTTCACAAGGCATAGAGAAAGTATTTAAGTAGGCTGGCGCCTCACCATAGATTCATTCCATTGTATAGAGCTTTGCTCATTCCTCTATATTCAGAGTTCTCTTAATCTCTTATGTTGATCTTGGTGTGTGTGATATGATTATTTAACTCCTATCTAGAATTTGTGGATCGAATTTTAACATACGAGAATAAATAAAATTATGAGTTGAAGCACTGTCCTGAACCACTTCCCATCAAAATACTTACTTTTGGATTTTTCGATGTGCCTTTCAAACGAAATAAACCATTATGCAAAAAAGAATAGTACTTAAGGAACATTCACACTCACAATCAATCAGGTTAGTTTCCAATTTCAATTATGAATACCTAGCATTGCAATAACTTGAGCTGTGGGTTTTTTCATTATGGACAAAATTTCATTACGTGTCCAAGCTATTGCAAATAAGATAGAACCTTGCCTTCAGAACCGGGCTCTTAATTTTCTTTTCTGTGAAGGCCAAAATGACTGTTTCATTTTGTTAACTAGCCATCAACTACCTCTGGCTTCTTCTCTTTTTTCTCCCCCAAATATGGTTATGGTTGGAAGCCAAGGAAAAAACATTAAAAGTTCTATTTTATTTTGGGTTTGGGTTTGGGGATTATAAATTTGAGGGTTTTAAGGTTTTATACACTGTTGTGGGGGGTTGAATTATGCACTGTCTAGGGAGGACTTTAAAAACTATAAGACACTAATAACGAGCCACCATAAGTTTAATCAACCACAAATTGACAAAACCATAAAGTCATGTAAAAACCATGAAACATTACTTTCGTAATAAAACAAAAGATGCCAATTTTTGGAAAGAGATGCAATTTCACTAGCATTATAGTTTTCAAAGGATTATTACTCAAAAAAGAGCTATAAGCCTTTATAAAAAACTGTCAAGAATTTTATGATATTGGTGTTTGGGAAAAGATGCGAGTTTCACTGGTTCTTCAGCAATTTCACTGGTTTCCCAGTTTTCTAAGGACTATTAAGGACAATACGCCTTTATAAAAGACCGTCAAGAATGATATTGGTTTTTGGGAAAGATGCTAGTTCCATTCCTATACTTTGTCGGATTTCCTAAACACCAATAAACTAGGGTTTGTGGAGGAAAAATAAGTTTCGATGTTGCAAACTTAGCAAAATAACATTAGCAAGAGAAAACTAGTTGCTACTAGTAGCTAGTTATTGGAAAGAAATCTATATTCAACACCACTAAAAAGGCATAAAAAAAATAAAGAAAATATATTAACATCCATGGAGACCAATATGGTCTATGGGACCAGATAAAAAGTCAATACAATTTCGTTGTTTAAAAATTTCATAACATAATCGACAAAACTATACCAAATATAGTGACTAAGAAACTATGGATTGAATGGAATGACTCATTATTGTAGGTAGAGCACCATCTCAAGGTGGCATTTAGCTCATCCCTCCATATGAAAGCATTAGCATGATGTGCTTTCTTGGATTCCTCTAACTCTTGAGGCCTCCATCATGCTCTAAGAGGCATGCATGCATATAGTTCAATCCCACATGGAGTGTGAAGGGCTAAGCGTTTCTAAACACAAGATAGAGCGGCATTTTTCTCCACCTGGCTAAGGTTGCAAACCTCTTTGAACACGAGATTGAGTGGCATTTTGCTCCACCCAACTCAGTTTGCAAACATGTCTAAACATGAGATAACGGTGGCATTTAGCTCCACCTCACCTACTCAATCTCAAAGGGTGGGCCTCATGGCCACATGGGATTATTAGGACCAACGTATTTTGCAATGCCATTGTAATGACAATGGTGGGCTCCCAAGAAATCAAGGCTGAAGGTGCGCAATACCACCATATCTTTAAATGCTTTTTATCTTTTCTTCATCCTTAAATGGCTTAGAGCACACCACCATCACTACTACATTGGTGGTACTGAATTCGCTAATATGTAATATTACAGTTAGCCCTGGATAAATGTTACCTCTATAAATATGCTAACCTTGTATGATAGTTAGGTTTTTGTGACTCCTAAGGATTTCACAAATCGAAAGAGTTAATTGTTATTTGCAAACATAATTTTCTCCCACCGTAAAAAACCTAATCTAGGTAAATGTTATTTTACACAAATATGGGGGCAGAAACATTTTAAAATCTATCAAGATTAGTACATCTATGATTCTACAGTTTTGCTTCAGATTTTTTCTACTGTTCTTACAGTCTGTAGATTATTACTAATCTAATCTACACAAGAAACAGGGAACCAGATTGAATCTAATCCTACTGAAATCACTAAAACAACAGAACAATATCTAACCAAGCAAATGGGAATCCTACAGAGTGCTTATTACAACTGTCCCTCAACACTTGTAATAAAAATTCCTCAGGGAGCCAAGAACAGGGATCTAAGTGAAATGGTGGATTAGCCTCCAAGCCCTGCACATCTACTTGATACTAATCCCAAACCAAACCTTAAAAGAAGAATCAACAACAATCACATTCATACATCAGTACCCAAACTAAATGCATGAAGATGGAGCACGGATAGAAATGCAAGTAGTAGAATCTTCAATTAACAAAGCAACCACATTTCAATACATAACCACATGCTTTGAAAACTCATGGAGGAGGCCTCTATGTATACCCATGAGCTGGTGAATCCAATTGTATCACAATTTGAATTCCACCTCTTACAAATTAGTGAATCCCATTCTATAAAGATTTAGGTTCCACCTCTTACATGATAATAGGAGGCCTCTTTATTAAAAAAACATAACTCAAGTTGAGAGAGTCTAAATTACTAGCTCCCACATGGTTATCCATCTTTCGGAAATTACCATGGGGCTCAAAAATTGTACATTTTAGCCTAGCACTAATAATTCTCGTGCTCTTAGACTTGGCTCTCAACTTCATCTATAGTAGAAGCCCTTTTGAGTGGAGAGGTTCTGCATTGAGACCTCGGGCATGGCATCAGCTAACATTATCCTCCCCTATAGTGTGCATCTCCCACTGCATTGCTTCAGCTTCGACATGTGGTTCTTGGAAAGGCATAGATCAATCTTTGCCTACGTAAAACCAAGAACTTGTTGGTTTCGTTGTTGTGCGTCTTGGAAAATTTTTTAATGTTGCAGTAGCTTATTAGGATAGCCCTGCGTAACCGAGAGTCTCTTGTTTGTCATTCTCAGCTTTTCTTCTATCAAGAAATTTCTCGTAGCCGACCTTCCTTTCGATGGCATCGAATGTGATGAATCTTGTTTTTACGCCCAACAGAATAGGACCTACGTACGACTTTATTCCAAGTATGAATTTGTTTTCATACCACTTCTCGATCATTTGTACGTACTGACTGGAGGAAAATACGGCTCGAAAATAGAGTCTTGCCAAAATTAGATGCACATCTTCTGTTTGCAAAGGTTGACTGACGTCCAACATTATGGGTGGTAGCCACTTATCCCAGTAGCACTCCAATGTCACGAGAAAAGCTATGGATAAGCAATAGGTTGCGCTTTCTCGGACTATAGTATCTGCACTTCCCCTATAGGCATATCCAAACTTTAGTATCACGACTCGATACTTTTCATGAGATGAGCTTGAGTCAACTCCTGGAATTGTAGGACAATTGACCTGCTGCTTGACTGGTTTCGTTTTATCCCAAGGGTCTCTTCTCTTTATTGGCACATAATAGGGGTCGACCCTTTTCTAGCTTGGTGCCCTTAGGTACTCCTGAAGCTGCTCGTCGCTATTAAGCAGCATCACAATCCTCCAAGAGGGTTGTGGTCGTAAGGCGTTCACCAGGCTGCTGAGCTTTGGATATTCTTCAATAGATGGTTCTTCTTCAGGGCTTCATGTTTCTGGATTGAGGAGACATACTTTTCCATTTTCATTGTTGCTCCTGAAAATGGAACTGGTACGTACATTTATATCTTCCGGCATGATTGGTTGCTTGATTGTTGTCATCACGTTAGTTAGTCTCTTATTTTCTGAGTAAGGAGATCTAACATGCCCTCAAACTGAGACAGAAAAGGAGGAAATGAAGCAATATTCATTTCACTCCATTATCGCCTCACTGATGTATGCAATGATCAGCACTCGACCAGACCTTGCCTACTCAATCAGTTCACTTAGCTAGTTCCTATCGAATCCAGGTTCAACCCATTGAAAAGCACTCATAAAGGTCACGAAGTATGTCCAAGCAACAAAACATCTTAGCATCTGTTATGGAGGCAGCCAACCTGCCAATGTTCTTGAAGAATACACAGATGCAGATTGGGTAGGAGATATTGACACCAGAAGATCGACTTCTGGATTTGTATTCCTTTAAAATCGAGGCTCAATCTCATGGAACAGCCGAAAACAGACCTCAGTAGCATTATCATCGACCGAATCAGAATACATAGCTATCACAAATGCTACCATGGAGGCAATTTGGCTAAGGATTCTGCTTGCAGATATCGACCTTGCTCAGCCACATACAACGACAATCTATTGTGACAATAAAAACACAATTGTACTATCTCTAAATCCAAGATTTCACTCTCGAAGCAACATATCGAAATCAGGTATCACTACCTTAAAGAAAAAGTCCAAGGCAAGAAAGTGTCATTGGTTTACTGCAGGATAGATCTTATGGCAACAGATTACTTCACGAAAGCTCTATCAAAGGAGCACCATCTCAGATTTAATGACATGCTAAATCTGAAGATCAAAGTTTTTCAAGATCCGCATTAAGGGAGAGTGTTGGATTTCAATGCTTAGAACCAAATCCATTAAGTAATGAGCATCCTGAAATTTTTTTGACTCAATAGACAAATCTGACCAGGCCGAACTATTTGACCAAGTCGACAAATCGGACCAGGCCGAACTATCTGTGGCAACCAATAGATCTGAGGCAACCAACAAATCTGACTCAGCCGACAAATCGAAACAGGCTGACAAATCGGACCAGGCCGAACTATCTGACAGGCCAAAGTATCTGATGAGTCCGAACCATCTAACTTCGTCATCAAGAAACAGTCGATCCAAGACTTTATGGCAGTTCACCTACTTGTACATAGTCTTTATTACCTAGAGGCGATTACCAACTACAAGACGACTATAATTAATTAGGTAGGTAGAAAAGCACTGACCTGAAAGACTTGAAAATATCTTGTAAATAAATATCTTTCAGTTAGTTATCTATAAAAGACAGAAGCTCTAAAAGACGCGACTCACAAAATTGCGCTCATCAGCTTCACGCCCATGTACTCACCTTCTTATTTTTATCACAAATACAATTTTACACTATTGTTTATTCATCTTGATTATTGCAGGTAACTGTTGCACTTCCGATCTACAACCTATGAAAACATTATCACTCGATCTGGGTGTCCAATAGAGCTTGTCAATGATTGAGGTTCTCATTTTCTTAATGAAGTAATCAACAATTTATTGACTCATTATTTTGTTATACACCGAAAGAGTACCCACAGTACTATTCTAGGACTAGTTGAATCTACGAATAAAACAATTTGTAAAGTCTTTACCAAGATAGTAGAAACAAGTCGATCAGACTGGGAAATGAAGTTATTCTCTACTATCTAGGCATATCGAACAACGCCAAAGCGAGCCATGATTGGAAAACACCACTTGAGCTGGTATATGGCCAAGAGGCTATTGTGCCAGTAGAATTTTTAAATCCTTCCCTACATGTCGCTTTAGCTTATTTCACTAACTTATGTGACGATAGTGCTTATCAACACCAAGTTCAAAATTGACTCTTTACGTTGACAAAACTGTGTGAAACACGACTTATATCCCATCATGCACAATTAGTTCACAAACGACGACAGAAGGTTTGGCATGATCGTCATGTCCGAACTAAGGATATTCAAGATGGTGATAAAATTTTACTTTACACATCTTCCAAGGTCCATCCAGGGAAATTGAAATTTCGTAGCCAAGGTCCTTACATTGTTAAGCAATTTTTTACAAATGGTGCAGTGCAATTAGAGATGCTAGAAGGCATACCCCTTGACACATTAGTCAATGGTAGCCGACTACGGAGGTACTACAAGGATACCTTTATGGTAGATCCTATATGAGATGTGCTTCAGGGTTATTCTTTTTTCTTCCATTTTTTTCTGCTCCATCCTCCTGTATATAATGATTAGAATTACTTTTTTCACAAGCATATTTTCTATGTATATTCCTACCCAAGTTTTTTTTTTAGAAAACTCTCGATTTTATACTTCCTCTTGGAAAACACAAAAAAATATGAAGGCTCAAATTTTCCAACACAAGCTCGAAAAAATTCAGGACCAAATTTTTTTCGACCCACGTCTTTTTTTTTTATCCTTTATAATTTTTTCGATCCTTTGTAAATTTTTCAATACTTTGTAATTTTTTTGATTCTTTGTAAATTTTTCGATACTTTATAATTTTTTGATTCTTTGTAAATTTTTCGGTCCTTTGTAATTTTTTGATCCCTTATAATTTTTCGATCCCTAATAATTTTTTGATCCATTATCATTTTTTGATTCATTGTCATTTTTTTTTCGACCCACTGTATTTTTCAAGCACATTTATTTTTCTGACTTCGTGTATTTTTTCGACCCAAAATCCCATCCACCAGTTTTCTTGATAAATTACATCCAATGCCTGACCTAAATTTTTTTGGTATAAATACATCGACCGCCTTCTTTTTTTTTTACTTCACACATTTTTTGGACGAGTTCATGTTTGATTGGCAAATTTCTGATGATATTCTAGTTTTCTGTTCCAATTCAGCCGATTTCAATTGCAAACTGACTGCTATCACACCTCTTTTCATTTGATCTATCCTCCATCGCTTCCACACATGCATGCATCTACCTACCCGAAAACCCTCTCCCATCTTTGCATCCGACGTGCCCCCTCCTTTGCATCCAACGACTTGCATTCCACTAGATCTGAGACCACACGTCCGATTGCATCCGCCATCTTGCGCCAGTTTCCATATTTTATTTGCATTCGACAAGCTATTAGGTCTAGAGCCGCCAAGTGCGTCCAACACCGCCTTCTCATCTGCGTCCGCCAAGTCCCCTTTGTTTGTATCTGATATTCCATTTGTGACAGGATCCGATCACTATTTGTATCCACGAAATATTTGCATCAGACACACATTTGCATCCGAAAGATTGCATCCACTCCAGTTCACTTTTTTTGATACTGTTCATTTTTTTTGCTTCAGTTCATTTTTTCGATCCAATTTATTTTTTTCGATCCATTTACATCCGCCAGTACATCCGACGACCATTTGCATCCGCCATTGTAGCCGCTAGATTCCATCCGACAAAAAACTTGTTCCATGTGAAGATAGTACCATGCTCCAAAGCTGAGATACTCTTCCAGCTGTTCAAGTTTAAAATTCCTAACACAATTTTCAGCTCTATGTCTACTTGACTGGTAGACATTTTCAGCAATCTTACAACCTTTGGCTTTCCAAGTGCCATAAAGAGAAACCGGTGAAGCTGACCAATATGCTGCAGCAATCCTATGCCAGTTCTTGACACCTCAATCGACAAGTGGAAGAACAAGGAGGGCATCCTCCTCGAAGCCATGAAAATGCAAGGAACTGGGATGCTTGTGCATACCTCACCAGGTACACCTACACACGCAAGGCACATACTGAGGATTCTCCTCCATATTTTTGCCATGCTCGGAGAATCCTATGAGGGCTGCCAAAACATGCATAATTGGATCGGAGACAGTTGATCAATGCTTTACAAAAGAGAGCCCTAGTAACATCCTTGGGCTATATATTTTTTGATCTAGCACAAAGTCAGTCATTCATTGACTTGAAGCTTTCTTTAGCTCCAAGACATGTTGTAGCTACCCGAGGCTATAAACCATTCACAGCCTCAGCTACACCTTCCCAACAAGTTGTTGCAGTTCATGAATGTCACACAGAAAAGAGACACGACATGTCATCACCACAAGCCTCTCAACTTGCTGATATCACACCACCAACAAAGAAGCAGTGAATCAAAGTCACTACCAGCAAACCGGCTCCTGAATCAGAGATGGAGTCCGATAGCCCGCCGCCATCTAAGACAAAGAAACTGACTCCAAGAAAACAAAATAAAAAGATGGTTGGGTACGAAGGCATCCCATCTAGTAGTGAGGACAATGAGGATGAAGAGGAAAGCAGCCTCTAGCTGATATGCATCAGACAACAAAGAACTTCAGCTGTTGTTTCCTCACCTCAGCTCCAAATCATGGACACCCACCAAACACACGTACAATCACTCTTACTCGAAGGTCTAGAACCCAATCACCATCCGGGTCACTTCAAGTTGTGCAATTACTTGCTAGACGCTCCAGATTCCAATCCCCATCGGAATCGTTTCAAGCTATTATATCACCCCCCGTATCCAGTAGACTATAGATTCTGTGGTGGCCATCCAACCACATGCAACAGTTTCAAGGGAGGGAGAAAGAGAGCTGTCTGCAACCACACGAGCAGAAGACACAATTATAGCTGATCCCACTCACGACAAGAAAGTAGAAGAGACAAGTGCAGCTAATGATCGAGAAACAAAGGCAGAAGATCAAGCAACACAAACTTTCATGGAAGTCCAGGAAAGCCCAAGGGTCGAAGAGAAAGTTGAAAACCCCTCTGTTCTGAAGCAAGCAGAAAGCAGTTGAACTAGTCAGATCACTAACCTCCACTTCCACCATCACCATTGTTGATACCATCTCTCTTACTCCTGTTGCTACCATTCCTGCCATATCCATTGCTATTGTTATAAATACTCAAGTTACCGACTCATTCCACAGTTTCTAAGTTTTCTTTTCTTACTTACCATCATCTTCCTACTGAGTTCCCCACCCTTACAGCCTATGACAGCTTGCCCGAGAGAGCCAAGGAGTCCTTGAAGTGGCATGCTAAGACCTCATACCACCTTCATTGGTTGGTGGACGAGCTACCACAATAGACAGACGAGCTCAGGACGGCAAAGTAGGACCTGCAGTTAAGAGATGCAGAGTTGCTGACAATCATGGAAGAACTACAAAATGAAAGGGCCAAGAGACTAAAAGAGCAAAACCAGTTTTCAAATAAGCTCCAGTCTCTCCAAGAGGTGCAAGACCAGTTCAGCGTCGGTTAGGAGATTTCAGACCAGGGTCAAGTGGAAAGTAACTTGATTTGCAGTTGGTCATTCCATATTCTTCCAGCACATTAGTGAGATATCGTTGTTGACCGATATAAATCTGTCTGCTAGATCGATTTGGATAAATTTGGATTCCAAGGCAGTAATGGGCTGGACCCATATTAGTCATCTTGTACTCCTGTGCTAGCATGCATTTCATATCTTCAATAAATTTAGATTGTTACTAAAAAGTAACATATCATCCACTTAAAGAGTGATGATTATGAAGGAAGAAAAAATAGACTTGAAGTAAACATTCGAGTCTGCCGAGTTAGGAATAAAACCATTCTTGATTAGAAATGCATTGACTTTCTGAAACCATGCTTTTGGTGACTGTTTCAAACCATACAAAGCTTTGTGGATTTTGCATACTAGGTGCTCCTTGCCCCTGAGCTTGTATCCCTCTGGTTGCGACATATAAATCTTCTCTTTGATAGTCCCGTTGAGAAAGGCAGTCTGGACATCCATTTGTTGGACTTCAAGATCGGCTGTAGCTGCAAAGGAGAGTAGTAGTCTGATCGAAGCATGTTTAACGATAGGGCTAAAGGTCTTTGAATAATTCAGATTTGAAATCTGGGAAAAGCCTTTGGCAACAAGCCTGGCGTTGTATCGATTTAATCTTCCTTCAACATCATACTTTGTTTTGAATATCCATTTGCATGGAATCAGATTTCAATCCTTTGGAAGCTCAATAATAGTCCATGTTTGATTCTCGATGAGAGAATCAAATTCAATGTCCATTGCAGCTTTCCACTGGTCATCATCAGGTGTTGACATTGCCTCTGAAACAATGTTTGGTTCCTGCACAAAGTAGCAGGCTGAATCATCCATGAATTGGGATGGAGGCTGTCTGTATCGGTTCGATCTTCTGGGTATAACTTTGATCCTCTGATGTGGTTCGACTTGTCGAGGGTCTGTCTCTTTGTCGGAGTCGGAGTTGAGTTGTTGATAAATGCTGAGTTCCAGTTGTCAGCTTTGGGATAGGAAGTTGATGGAGCTTTTTCCTTGTGGTTGATGAATCAATCTTCCACAAAAATGACATTTCTACTGGTGAACGTCGTCCATCTTCTTTCTTAGATCAACAGGGATTTGAGCATAAGCAATACATCCAAACACTCGAATATGCTTGAGTGATGGTTTTGACCTTGTCCATACCTCATAAGGTGTTTTGCCATTCAGAGATTTTGTGATGGATCGATTCTGCAGATAGGTGGTTGTAGTAATAGCTTCTGTTCAGAATTCCTTTGGAAGAGAGGCATGGGCCAGCATGCTCTTGGCACTTTCGATGAGTGTCCGATTCTTACTCTCAGCTACGCCATTGGATTGAGGTGAGTAGCTGGTTGTGTATTGCTGATGTATTCCATTGACCTTGCAGAAGTCCTTGAATCCGATGGAGATGAATTCTTCCCACCCATCAGTATGTAGAGCCTTGATATTTCTCTGGGTCTGATTTTCAGCAGACGCCTTGAACTGCTTGAAGAACTTGAAAGCTTTGGATTTGTTATTCAAATAATAAGTAGCGGTCCTTCGAGAGCAGTCATCAATGACTATTAGGAAATAGAGGGCTCTCCGTGTGGAAGTAGTCTGCATAGGGCCACAAATGTCGCTATGTACAAGATCAAGCAAACCTTTGGAAGTATGAACTGAATCAGAAATAAAAGGACTTCTAGCATGCTTGTTGATAATATAACTTTCACATGGAGAAGTTGGTTACTGACAAAAGGAAGATCTTGCACTAGATTCTGAGTCGACATTTGCTGAATACTATTGAAGTTTAGATGGCCTAATCTGAAATGACAAAGCATATCGGTCGATTCAGAAGTGGATGAATGAAAAGCTTGGTTATTTTTGAATAGCAGTGACTAAGCTTGTAAAGATAGCCACATCATCTACTGAAAGCTAAAACTTTCCTAGACTTATCGAATATGGTGTAGCCCTCTGTATCGAATTCAATCCTTCGACCATAATCAATGATTCTACCTATCGAAAGCAGATTCTTGGTAAGGTTAGAAACATGAAGAACGTTGGACAACAATTTTACATCACCTTTCTGAAAGTCGAATTTGACTGTTCCTTCACCTTCGATAGAATGAGATGAGTTGTCTCCAAGTTGTACAACTCTTGAATGGGTGAATGGCTTGTAGCATTGGAACCAGTCTCGACGGTGAGTCATATGTTGAGTTGCTCCGGAGTCCAATTAGTACCAAGAGTCAATATCCTGATGTTATCCAACCTTGGTTATAAAGGCAGCTTCATCTTCCTCTTGTTGCTGGATCGAGTGACTGGTTGTAACAAAAATTTTCTTGTTGTTGGAACTGCTTCTTCTTCTCGTTATTGTACTTCAAAGTTCGGCAATCCTTGATGAGATGACCAGTCCTCTTACAATATTTACAAAATAGCTTATGTCTTTGTTAATATGATGAAGGCTTTGAAGTTGATGCTTCATTTGGTACAGGCTACTACATGTTGCTCTTCTTGTCAAGATAATCTGACAGTGTAGATCTCATGGATCTGAACTTCTGATTTCTTTTGGAATATAGAGCTTAAGGATCCGATCATGAGCCTGGGAGGATGCAGTTTTTTTTATCTCCTCTTGTAGTAGCATCGAAATTATTCTTGATAGAGCAAGATGCTCCTGGGTCGAAATTGCCATGACCCAATTTTCATAGGATCTTCCTCTGGGTCTAATTTTCTGCAGACGTCTTGAATTGCTTGAAGAACTTGAACGCTTCGGATTTGTTCTTCATAAAATAAATAGTAGTCCTTCAGAGAAGTCGTCGATGAAGGGGGGATCAACAACAACAACATTTGCCAAAGTACAAAGCCCATCCCGAGAGAGGACAATGTCGACCCGCCTGCGAGAAGAGTGGGACGCGGAAGAAAGAAGGACATGAGACTGCTCTCTGAGGACATGGAATCCTCTATCTCTGGCTATAGCGGCCGCTGCATCTCTGACAACATCATGCGTAGCTGTGCGCTCACTCCTAGAAGGACAACAGAGGAGGTGGATAACAAGAGCATCAATAGGGTGACCACAAACACACCTGGAGAGACCCAAGACCGAAGGATGAGGTAGCCCCAAGCGAAGACGAAGAGCAGTGGTGAAGACGGCTGAAGACAACCGAAAGGAAGGAATAACAGGCCGAGCTGATAGCCAAGCTCCCGCACAAGAAAGAAGCCGAGCTCGATGCAACGCCGAAGGAGCCTCAGAGAGGATGCTGGAAAGGGTTTGCTTGTGCATGCGCTCCAAGAGGGTCTCTTGCAGGTGATCAGAGCTGAAAGTGGGGAGTTGCTCAAAAGGAGGAAGACAAGCTTGGGCAGAGAGGGGGAGGAGCTCTCGTGCAGCGATGAGGAGGTGTTGGAAAGGCAGAGAATCACTATCCACATGAGCAATGCAATCCATTAAGAGAGGGCGAAAGCCAGAGAGGAACCGAGAAAACAAAGCAGGGGCGATAAGAGCCCAGCTCCCAAGAAAAACTGCAGGTGCAGAAGAAACCGTAAAGAAAAGACCCACACCTCCACAAAAAATGGGTAACCGAGCTTGGTTCCGAGATGAAAGGGTATCCAAAACCTAGTTCTTCCAAAGAGAAAGAGAGATAATTTATTAATATGCAAGAGATTGAAAATTATGGTGGGAATTGTAATGTGGACGACGCAAATCTGCGGAGAGAGAGAGAGAGAGAGATGGCGGGCTTGTTTGATAAGAAGTCTGATCTGTATGCAGCGGGAAGGCCGAATTATCCAGATTCTCTCTTCGCTCTGCTCGCCTCTCTTACGCGCCATCATCATCTTGCTTGGGATGTCGGCACCGGCAATGGACAAGCTGCAGTGGAGGTAGGTGGATCCACCGGCTCTAGCTACTTCGGTTTAATTTGCATTCCAGCTGTGATTCATGAGAAATAACAAATTTCGCACCTTCTCTCCATTATGGCTGTGATTCGTGAGTTGTGGCTGAATAAATGTCAGCGAATTCATTCCGTCCAAACGTTTCATTCTTATGACTGAGCAAACATCAGCGAAATCATTCTATCCAAAACGTTTCATCCTTATGACTGAACAAATATCAGCGACACCATTCTATTCAAACGTTTCATCCTTATGACTGAACAAATATCACCCCAATTGCCAAACGTTACTTCCTTATGAGTTTAGTGAGATCACTCCATCTAAACGATTCATCCTTATGACTGAATAAATGTCAGCCAATCATTTCATCGCTATGACTGTAGAAATATCAGCCGAATCGTTCCTTCAAAATGTCTATGCTTATGACTGAAGAAATATCAGCCAAATTGTTCCAACCAAACATTTCATCTTTCGTTGTTCTGTATTATAATTAATAAGTGTTCTTGTGGCGGGTGCATCACAGGTTGCAAAGTATTACCAGAAAGTGGTGGGGACAGATGTTAGTGAGCAGCAATTAGCGTTGGCACCTAGACAACCAAATATATTGAGTACGCTGTTACCTCTCAAACCATTGAACGGGAAGAGCTGGATAGACTTCTAGGACCAGAGGCAACAGTAGATCTAATCACTGTCGCACAGGCTTTGCACTGGTTTGACCTTGACATATTCTATTCTCATGTGAGGCAAGTGCTCCGCAAGCCGGGAGGGATTGTGGCAGCCTGGTGCTACCAGTTGCCTTCGGTTTCTCCTGCAATAGATTCACTCATTGAAGAGTATTATGCTGCCTGTGGTCCTTACTGGGCTCACGGGAACAGATGGGTGGAAGAGAAGTATCGGAGTATATGTTTTCCTTTCGCTCCTGTTTTGCGTGAGGAGGTGATGAAGGCTTTTGCAGATGCATGTGGAGGAAGTGCGCACCGTCACTTGGCAATTACTGGGGCTGTCCCCTCAGAGGTTTTGCTCTCACAGAAGCGACAGCACAAGCTGGAGCTTTCTTGAATTAAACATCCTACATTACATTCTCCATTTATGATATCTTGATTTTATTTGCTTTATGGACTAGCTGAACCTATTCCTACGAATGGTTATCTTGGCAATCAAGCCGGTTCTAATATTTCTTGAAAGGAAAAGTAAATTATAGGGTTTCTGTTTGCTCAAGTGCGTAGTAACCCAGTGTTGGGCGGGTTTGATACCCGCCGGGTCAGTGTATTGCAAGTTTTTAAAAAATTTAATACCAGTAGGATATCAACATAAGGAGATTTAGGAGTTGTAGATTGGTACAGACCGGGCTGGTATCACCAGCCGGTTTCAATATAAACATGTACAAATTGCTATAAATATTCTTTTTAAAGAGTAGTATCATAATTTAAAATATCAAAAATCTGAAATATTAACAAAAAAATACTAAAAATCGTACTACTATTGATACCATGTTAAAAATCCATAAAATCTTCCCAACTTGGGTATCAACATGAATAGTAAAATAGTTAATACTGGGTGTCCGGTTCTAGACCCTGGTATTAGAAATTCATATACCAGTCGGGTCGATTTTTTAATATCATGTTGATACCCATTATTGATACCAGCCACCCTATATACCCGCCCAACACTTGTAGTAACAAAAGAAACACCTGCAAGCACTTTCAAGTGCTTGACGTAAAATAATGTTTTGTTGGCTAATTTGCCAGGCGTTTATGTAAGGAAAGCCTACCTCAAATGTGTTAAAATAGATCCAACTTGTCTGACTTCTCAATTTCAACACCCAAAACAAAAATCAGAACCTCATGCTAGTTCGGTACCTGTTTTGTCAAGAATTCTCTCTCAAATCAAAAATCTTGTGGTTCCTTGCATGTACTCTTTGGCTTTGTTGCTTTCCCCTTTTAGCTACCTTTTTCATTTGACAACAAGAGATGTGACTTATGAACCTTCAACTATACTATTAAAATTGTTGATTCATATTCCCTTTTGTTTTTGATAGAAATTCCTCATTAGCAAGTGTTTTCTTGTACTAGTGCTTGGAGTATTTCTAGGGTAGGAATGTTTCGATTTTTTATTTTGATGTGGAAGTCATGAGCTATGAAGTGGGAAGTAAATTAACTATTGTTTAAACCTTTGGGCCTAGGCAACTAGACTGTAGAATGAGGGTGGTTTCGGACTACTGGCAAGTCCCTTTGCCTGGCCCTTTCAATTGCCACCCATTTTAGGCATCTTGGCAAGTGAGTTGGTCCATGGTGTTGTGTTTTGAAATGCAAGCATGAAAGTTTTCATGTTAAAAGGTTGAAGGTTGCTCTTTTCAAGCAATCACCTTTCAACTGGAAAGGTGAAAATTGAAATGCATTTCATTGAAAGGAATATTGGCAGTGAAGGGTTAAACAAATTTCAAAATGTAGGACAACATGCCAGGGGACATTGGCTGGCCCAAAAAATGGGTTTGACTTGATGGTGAGTTCATCAACACGTGCAAGCTTAAGTAGTTTTTTGTCGTAATGGAAGGCTGAAATGGTCAACATGTCAATGCACATGTTGACCATTCGTCAAGCCAAAGGGGAAATTGTTCTAAGTCATATATAGAGCCACTTGTTCCTTCTCGATCCTCCCATTAAAGTTTAATTTCACCTCGTTCTTTGAGAGAGAGAGAGAGAGAGAGAGAGAGAGAGAGAGAGAGAGAGAGAGAGAGAGAGAGAGAGAGAGAGAGAGAGAGAGAGAGAGAGAGAGAGAGAGAGAGAGAGAGAGAGAGAGAGAGAGAGAGAGAGCACATATAAGACTAATGATGTACATCCAAGAGAACTGGTAACTAAATGGAACAATTTTGTTGAAACAACTTATTGCAATACAAACTATTAAAACTCAAAAAATCAACACCTAAGAGAGTGTTATAGCCTCAGAAGAGAGTGTTATAGCCTCAGAATATATGGTGTGAAGACCGTCTAGAAAGTTCAATTGGAAAACTCTTCAAAACTCTAGCTCTGACTCTAACTACTACACTAACTCTAAATAGATATATGCTTATGTTTGGTCTCAATGAAATGAATATTACCATCTCTATAGATCATGCACCTACCAATATTTTTTGCTTTTTGAAGGGCTTTTTGGTGTTCCACAACTTATACAAAAGTACAACCTACATCTTAATAAGATCTTAGTATGTTTTAATTTAGATCATTGCATTGGCACATCTTATCCAGATTCCATTGAGGTGAATTATAGGATGAGTTCTAACAATGATCATTTTTAGTATGCTAAAGTTGTGGCCAAACTTTTGCTGTGGTGCTGGAGATTTCTTCCAAAAACTCTTTGGCTTCTCCAAGAGCATCCTAAGAATCTGGATTCTTACACGACCAATAAAGACCTTTTGCTCTCTCAACCAGCTCTCAATGAATGTAGTGGAGATGAAAGTGATTTGCATCAGATCTACATGGACATTTAAGGATTTATACTCACGATTGAGTCTCCTTGTGGTGCTATTCTCATGATCGGGTCTCCTTGAAAGTATTGAAGACCATAACCTTGATCTTCGCAATGTTCACCCTCAAGCCCCATTAGCTATGTTGTAAATTTATCTTCTATTTCTAGCTCCTATTGAGTAACACTTTTATGATGCTAAATAAGTCATGAAAATATATCAATTTCTTGAAGCCTTACAATCTTGGCAGTCACATAGACGATTCTTTGTTGTAGCTATGATGTTGTTGCTCCAAATCCATACCACTTTTACTTTTTCTCATGATGAATATAACTTGAATATACTTGGATGCCTCAGTTCCGATGCAGTGTATTACAAGCTGCAAATTAGATGCATCTCTCCTAAACTTCAGTAAATGAGATAGTAGTTACCGACATCCATGTTGCTTTAATGTCTATTATGCCCTAGACTCTCATATTGATAGATTCAAACATGATATTCTTCAAGATATGGCGATGAGAAGGAGACCGAGATCCTTGATCTGCTCCACAATTTTTTATAATGAGAGGAAAGACGATGTCACATGGATTGCTCGTGAATATCATAAGGCTTCTTGGGTAATGATGCACCCATCAGCGAGAGGGGCTTTTCGCCAAAAGAAAAAGGCCAAGTATACATATAGATCTTATTGGAAAGGTCGGATTATTGATTTCAAAGTATCTCCAGGAGGACAAACCATTTCAGAGGGTCTTGTTCAACATGTTTATATGCATTTAGAACTTAATGTGGATGCTGTAAATCCACATGATTTTTGAAAATGTAATTGTAAGTATCTTAATCTTTTGTGTTGCTTGTCATTTTTTAGCATGTAATTGTATTTATGAATGGAAACTTATTATGATTTTGTATTGCAGATTTATATCCATCAAACATACATGAATGGGAACCTGTAACCTCCCTTTCAAGTATTATAGATGTCATCCATTCAGAAATTGGCAAATTGCAATACAGAGGATGAACGGAAAGAGAACTTGCAAATTCTTGGAATATTTTTTTTATGATGCTATGTATATTCCAGACTTCAATGGGAGAATACGAAAACTAGAGCGTATACCTTTACCTAATTTTCAAGATAACAAGTGGTGGATTGCACTCAACGATAATATAATAAAGTCTTTTCATTCCAAAATATATAATGATGTACAAAAGTCACTCAAAAATTGTACTAGATCAAAAAATGTACACTTAAGCTGGTTTGTTCATATATCATGTTTGTCAGCTCTTTTTCAAACATTGAGGTGTGTCTCCCACATTGTTTGTTTGCAAAAATCTATCAGATGATTTTTTATTTAAATTCATGGACAAAGGTTGTGATAAAAAATCCACTGCAGATATAGAATGTAGAATCAAACATTCGTCCATATACTTTAGATACAACATAGAAAAGCAAATGCTTAGTATGGTGTTTCATTATCAAAGATGGAAAAAACACATTAGATCAAGATGTAGATAGCATCAAACACACTGATTGTATATGCATTGATATCATGGCAAATGGGGATTTACTTACTACTATTGAGGTTGAGCAGGATTGAAACTTATTCTACATTAGACCGGAGCTGATACTTTTACAACAAGATATCCTCGAATATTTCAGCTTTATATCGAATGGAAAATTGGTATGTAATATCTAATATATGAATTTGTATTCGTTACCCTTTTTTGTCAATATTCTGATCACTAACTATACATTGAATAATGTATGTTTGTGCAGAGACATGAAGAGAAAATCAAATGCAAAGATTTGGGAGGAACTGTTAAGATAATAGAGCAATCATGATACAAGATACTCACTTATAGCCCATAATTATTCACAAGGCATTACATAAAAAATGTATATTTCTATTTAATCTATACCAATATTTGTTGACAAAACTCATACATCTCATTCACTGTAAAAGCTCTACATTTGTACTGCAAATCCAAAATAACCAGGTTAATTTATTTATCAGAAAACAAATCTAAAATAATTGGGTTAATAAATAGTCAAGGTAACATAGTTAGACCATTAACTAGTTTATGTACCTCTCGTATATCCGGGGCCTCAAATTGTAAGATGTACCACTCTAAAAAGTCCTGTACATTGTGGATGGAGACATAGTTGTGTCCATTGTCTTGTTGAGCCGAGTGAAATCACGAAAGGTATTATAGGTTAGTTGTGCACTCAGAGAAAACAAAATCTATTGCTTATTAAATATATGATGAGAAATACTTACTTCCGCATCAACAATCTCCAACTAGCTATTTACAATGGCTCCATCTGGCCTCAAAAAATACTTCATCATCCTACTAGACATGGAGTCCACTTCGGCATGGGTGGACCTCAAGGAATTCATTTTTAAATAGATGAGATTAATGTTCTCATCTGAATATGCCCTTAGGGAGATTATATGCATACTCCAATGATGGCTGCAAACAAGAGATAATTAGTTACACTGAAGGAAATACTAAAAGCTAAGTAGTTGTATTCTTGGATGATATTTAGATTTCCTACATGATATGCAAGAATAAGATCTTGTTGCAAATGCCAAAAGGAGAGCTATGGAGCCAAACCACCCAACCAAAGAGAAATTGAAGATCAAATCTTAATTAGCTTCATTCTTGAGCACGTTAATTGAATACAAGAGAGGAGAGGATTACTGGATTGGCACAACACTAATTTTAACTGGTGTAGCCGCTAGCACCTATATATATATATAATATTTGTTATATATGGTGGATAAATCAATTGCATAACACTTGATTAGGTTTAGCTTATCCAACTCACTTAAGGATCAAGTACTTGCATAGATCAACTTAGTTAGCTTGCACCATCATACTTTTGTGGAGAGTTTTGATGTTTCCAATGAGTATCACTATACTTCGTTGTCATATCAATATATTTTTCATGCTCTCCATGGTGTTCTATATGTGGTACTTTCTCAATAACGTGGATACATTATCAACACATACTTTGACTTTTTGAATGGTTCATTAACTTCACCATATGCACTTTACAAAAATTTCATCAACATGTGCATTTGATTATAACTCAAGCAATATATGCATAGTCATGCGATTGAAAGCTAATATATTTGACCATCTCATTCACAATTTTGTTGAACATTAAGGACAATGTTTCTATTGCTAGGAATGACTTACAAACATTGAGTTAGCCATTATAAACATTAAGGGTGTTCAATGAGTAAGGAATGTGGTATAGAGTCGAAGGCTTTTATGAAGTTCACAAAACACTAGTAAACTCGCTTTTTTATGTGCCTAGCTTTCTTAATAAGAGCTAAAAATTGAAGATATATTCAATATTGGAGTCATGGGCTATAAATCCTACCTGGCGTATAGTCTCTTGCTCTTAGCCTTAGAACTCACCAATGTTTGAAGAATAGTATGTGAAAATTCACACATGTGGGAATGTCCTAATGTGTGAAATTGATGTCCTAAGCTTGGCTCATGCACTATAGATCACCTATTGATTGAAATCCAAGATCAATGACAAGATCTAAGGCAAAAAGACCATTCTACATGCATTCATTCATTACCAAAAGGTGTTTCACGCGTGTGAAAAACTTCATGAAATAAACTAAGTCCCAACAAGCTCCTCTCCTTAGGTAGATAGAGAAAATACCACTTTTGGGCTCATCTAGAGAGAGAAGACAATACAAGCAAATTTGGCAAATCTCCAAATTGACTCAAAAACTCACATAGATCTCTCATACATTAATGAAGGGAATGAAAGTACATATAGAAACAGTGGAGATCCATGCTTGATTCTTCTTATTGGACCCCTTAAACATAGCCTCTCTAATCCTACTGGATGTGTGATGCAACATCCCTCACTTTTGATTGGTCCCTTCCAACACATCTATCTCTTATGATTGGACCCTTTGACTTTTGCCACCACATAGGGTGCATCACTCATCAAACCTAAACTTGACATGTGTAAGCAACCTAACTAGCTTGAGTTACATCATAGTTGAATTCTGGCCTAATCATGACAAAACATGTGTACTTGACCATTTGACCTCTAAAGCCAAAATTGGCCCTATCAAAGTTCTACACCAAGATGCTTAATACAAAATCTTTATGATATTCCTAAAGTCAACATGACTAAACTATATTTACTTTTTCTACATGTGGGAACATGCTCCACACTGTGATATTTTCTCACAAACTAGAAACACAAAAAATATCCAAGAGAGATTTTGACAATTTTTCACGCTCCTCCTCAAAAACTAGCCTGGTAAGATCAAGGAGTTTGTGAAACTTTTTGAGTGGATCCTTTGGTATGCATATGAAGTAAAAAACCAGCAAAAGGATCCATCATAGCAGCACCCTCACCATATCCATGATAAGATTTCTTTGGTAGAAATCATTTGCCAACATCTTTGAAGAGTATTCCACCAATTTCCACTATATCCAAGTGTTTCCTCCATGCTTGATGATGATCTTTGATTTGAAAGTACCATTTGCATGGAGATGGTTGCACCATGATGAAAGTCAGAGGCTTCCATGCCTCATAAAGATCACAAAGATCATAGAGATCAAGATCATAAGATTAGCAAAAGTGTTGATTTTCAAGATTAAGCAGACTAGCTTGACTAGTCCACATACTATGAACTTTATCCATGATGGATCTAATCTTGAAATCAAAATCTTGATCTTCTTGAGGCTAAATACTTGCACAAGGATGTAGGTGTCCTCTTTGTATGATTCACCTAATCTCAAGAGAAGTTTACAAATTGCCTCAAACCATGTAAAAACATAATTTTTCAAGCTATGAGCAACAAGCTCATTCTTGCTCTTACTAGATCCAAGAGCATGCACTTGATGACTCAAACACTTGCTTTCTAAGTAATTTGAAAAATATATAAGCCATGAATGACAAGTAATATGTCCATACTAGAGGCATGATGCAAGACAATCATTACCTCACTCCAACTATGAGACGTAGAAACCTCATAAAAGCAAGATGGTACATCAAGTAATGAAAGAGAAGCATGAGAGAATATGTTGGAGTGAATACCACCTGAAACTTGCCCCTCTTTACCATGTAATTTGAGCCACAAAGACTCAGCCTTGCCCCTTGATGATCCCCTTGAAACCGCGTGTTTAGAAGACTCCTCCTCAAGCCTTGGCAAATCTCCATCATACACTTGGAATTCTGGTAGATTTGAAAATCCTACAATCATACTCTTAATTGAAATTAGATCTTCCTTACTCCTTATGTGCAAAGGAATATTGGCAAAGAAAATGGATCTAAAGATCCCCAAAGTATCAACTATTGCAATCTTCATATCAAGCACTTTTGATAAGAGGTACCTCCATTTGAAGTCTTCAAGCAAGAAGTCACATGAAATAGCACTATCTTTGTTTCTACATGATGAAATGAAATCATCCAAATGAACAAGATAAGAGAATTGATGAGAAGTAGACCTCCTTGTTGGCAATAATTGTCCATGTGCTTTTGCCAAAGCACTATCTTCATGAACTTCACCATCTTGGAACATATAGATTGAGGTAGATCATTGACTCCTCCTTGAGATGATCCAAGCTCCTCTTGGCCACACTTCCACAAGGATTAGCATCAACTTTGAAAAGCTTACCACAACTAGTCCCTCGTGCTACCTTATCACCATTTCTCTTCTTGAAACAATTAGAAGCAAAATGCCCACTTTTGCTGGATTTGCAACTTGTTGATATTTGTGATGACTCTTCATCTTAGACAATAAAATGTTGCTTCTCTCTCACTATAGGATCCTTGAAAGGTATACTACCAACTCCTATGCAAGATCTTGCAACAAAATGTGAGATGGATCTCACTAGCTCTATCAATCTCTCTCAAACTAGATCAACCTTTCATCAATTGATATGGTATAGGCAAAGTTTGGGTCAAAATATCTTTGGCACATGTGAAACACTCCAAGAATCCACAAATCACCCAAATACAAGCCAATTGTATGAAAGAAAGTGGCTATGACCTCAAAATGATGACTAGATCTCAAATAGATGACATTGGCAAGCCTCTTCTTGAATTTTTTGGTCAAACTAGCAAGATATGATCAAACCAAATGTGTCCACACAGGTCTAGGTGCCCTATTTAACCCTCTTCAAAAGCTTATAACTTTTTATTGGCTCTACCAAATGGATTGAAGAAAATTGCTACAAAGCCTAGACAAAACTAGCTTTCAAACAAGGTATCCAGCACCAAATTTGGATCTAACTTGGAAGAGAAATTTTCGAATGAATTTGGCTATACTTCACACGTGCCTGAGCACTGAAGAGTCTGTACAGTACCTGAAATGATTCGATCAGTATGATAATGAATTACCCTCTTGATCCAAATTTCTTTGAGATAGCATGGGAGATGCAATCAACACTCTCTAGATCTTGATTTTCATGAAAATTTTGAAACTATGGATGATAGATGCATCAAAAGCTTAGGTAGGCTCTGATACCATGTGAAAATTCCACTTATTTTCTTTACTTTGTCTATGTTGGGGGCAATGTTTTCTTAGTAATAGAGGAATGCTATGGACATACAATACTTTTAGGGCTTCCAAAATCTTGAGAGGACATATATTGCTCCTCCTTGTAGCCTGTAGGGGATCAACTATTGGCTACATTTTATATTTCTTTAGTATTTTTGGCTGGAGGGTGGTATTTGCTTGAATTTTTTATGGTCTATTGTGCATGATGTGACGTTAGATCTGTTATTGTGTTCATAGCAAGTATGCTTATTCATGTTGGAATCCCTTACAGTGCACACCTTGAACTACGTGTAGGATGATATAGATGTTGGAAGAAATTAGGAGCCGGAAAGCATAGGAATTCCCACAAAGAACTCGTTATCCGTCTTATAGATCCCAATGGTTTCCACAAGAAATCACCGCTGAATAACCAACAAAGGCTCTTCCCGGTGGTAAGTGATCTGGCAAGCTCACTTGTTCTGCTCACACAATGACAGTCATTCAAAACTAACCAAACCAATCAGCTCCTTACATAGGTAAATAGACACTCAGAGGCCTTATTCATTGGGCTTGGAGTCAACTTATGAGCAAGAGTCTAACAACGGTTTAGAGTAGAACAACATTATATTCACTTGTTCAGAGGTTTGACAAGAGTTTGTGACTGAGAATTTGCAAAGCTCAATAGAGAGATGGACTGTGACTATTCATATTAATGGTACATAGGCTCAAGGACTAAGCAAATTACGTCAACAAGGAAATGTTAATTAGCTACTACCCTCGCATTTGGAGGCTATATAGCTTGATGGTTGTTTAGCTACGCACAATAGATCTCCTTATGAGTCATTATGAAAGAGATATAACCAACAAACAGAGCAGTCAAACAGGCTATCACTACAAATGAGTCTCATAGCAGAAGGTCGGGCCATCACAATAACAGAAGTTAGGCTTTCAAGTCTTCAATGCTATAATCACAAATATCAATAGTTGGCACTTGAACCTGGGTTCCCTTCGCAATACACTTCTTATAACGCATTGAATCTTGGTTATAAGAATTTCTAGATCTAAATAATGTATAAAGTCTGCCACAGACTTTTTCTCCTTTACAAAGATGAGCAGATACATAAGTGGGCTTTGTAGCTTGACATATGCCTAATTAGTAGCAAATGAGGTTTAATAGTTGGATTTCAGGCTGATTCACATATGGAGGGACTGGATCATGGGCGCAGGCAGATAGAGCAATATTATACATCATCATCGGCTGGCTCCTTCACACTAGTCTTCCACGGTGCTCAGCAGTAGGTTTGAATATGTCGGCGCAAGCTCTTAAGCCTTCCTTTCATATGACACATTGTAACCACAATGTACAACGGCCATATTTGTTCAATTTGTCTCTTTCTTAGGTTCAATGAGGACTTTAAATCCTCTATTGGCACTACAAAATTCATCACTACGAAAGGGACAAGGGTAACCCATCGAAACTAATAAAACATCCTACCACTACAACTATGTTACACAAATAATAAATAATTTTTGAATTTTACAATAGAAAGCAAAGGATTAAGCCAGTGACTGTGAGTTTGGCATCAGATTAGCAAACCAGTGATTTCACTTCAACATTTCTTCAAGACAGATTCCAAGCAGACACATGGATTCAAAGCAATATTTCAGACCAAGCAAAGCACAATCTTCAAAGAAAACTTCATCGCACTTTGTTCTAAGATCTGTTTCTCTCAACAAGAAGCTTATGAACTCAGAACCTTCATGACCTACACAACATGGTTTTTATGATAGCAATTCACTGAAATCAGCAAATCGCTCGAGATTTGACCGACACAGCTCTTCATACACGTTTGGTTTTAAAGAATCCTCCTTCTAATATGGATTGATGTGGAAATTGTCAATGAATTTCTAGAACCTCAGTAGAAAATGCGCCTCTCGTCCCTCATTGTTCACAGACTATCGGGCTTCAGAACAACGGACAGCACCTGAGCATGAACAAAATCGAGCCTTTGGAGTGGCAAAATAGTGCCTGCTAATAGCCTCCACAATGGTTTGCAATCAACACCTTTCTTCTATGTTCTTCAGTTCTTCAGATCTTGCAGTGCACTCCGTTCCATTTCAGAAGGGTTTGGATTCAAGGCAAGGCACAAAATCACCCGACTAATTCCTGCCTTCTTATCCAAACCATGAATCACAACATGATTACGCAAATGGATTTTCTATCTTTCACTGGATACAAAGAAATTTCACTATGTAACCATTACATTATTCATGACATTAAACAAACATCTTGTTAGATTTATTATGCTCAGCCTTAAACAAATCGTTTAATTAATGAGCATCCTAAAAATCGAAGTCCGACTAAATGTTTCGGACCTTCACATTTTTCCCCTTTGAGATTTTTTTGTGCCTTAAACATTTTTTAGGGCACCTTCGCCTTTTTCGCACCTTCGCGAAAAATGCGACACAGTGGCCAGAATGCCTTGGAATTCATTTCAGGCCCACCTTCGTCTTTTTTGCATTTTCCCTGCCTTCGTTCTAGAGGCACCTTCGGGATTTACATACCTTCAGTCTAAGGGTACTTTTGAGTTTTTTTTTGGGTTTTTGCTACATTAGCAGACCGATGTCGCCAACTTATCATCAACCCTACAAACAGCTGGACAACTAAATATCCCAAGAGCGGTTACCATTTTTGTACATATACATAACTGGAGTAAATGACAATTAAGGATTATAAGATATTTGTCTCTTGACACTTGTAAATATATATACTAGTTGAATCAAGCTATGTAAGTACTTTTTTTCAATCAGAGTTATCTGTAGCCAGCGTTATCACGCTCAGCAAACTAAAGTTATTACTTCAAGCCATTGTACTCATTGTTGATATTAATCAGAGTGCAATTTTTGTCTCACTATTGTATTGTTCGTTTGTGCAATTTGTATGAATCATTCTTCTTGAATATTTCTGCTGCTAACTGTTGCATTTCCGTTCCTACACGCCTACGCTCAAAGCTTTGAGCTTCCGGATCCGGTCATCCCCATGTTTTACGACATGGTATCAGAGCGGACATTTCAGTAATCTGCATTTCTACTGCGGATTATCAGTCTTGTTTCTATCAAGATGTCTTTCTAGCAAACGCGCAACCAACAATATTCCGACAATTGTTGTTTCTAACAACGATCCAGTTCAACCAGAATGGATCCATCATCTAGTTCATCTCTCATTGACAAACTCGATGGAGATAACTACCATCTCTAGAAATTCAAGATGAAGGTTATACTTCTAGCCAAAGAACTGTGGGACATCATTGATGGCACAGAGATCAAACCAGAAGGTGATGCTAGAAGTCCCTTCATTTCAGACTTAGTTCATACATCCAAGGGCTTGCTTGACCTTGTACATAGCAACATTTGTGGCCTGATGTAGACTGCTTTCACAGGGGGAGCTTTCTATTTTCTAACCTTCATCAGCGACTTCTCTCGAAGGACTGCCACCTACTTTATGAAGAACAAATCTGAAGCATTTAAGTTCTTCAAGCAATTCAAGACATCTACAAAAAATTAGACCCAGAGAAAGATCACAGCTCTACGCACAGATGGAGGGGAAGAGTATATCTCTACTGAATTTAAGAAGTTCTACAATGCCATGAGATACATCAACAATAGACAACTAGCTACACACCTCAATCCAATGGTGTAGGTGAACGGAAGAATCGGACACTCATCGAAAGTGCCAAGAGCATGCTGGCCCATGCCTCTCTTCCAAAGAAATTCTGGGTAGAAGCTGTTACTACTTATGCATATTTGCAGAATCGATCCATCACCAAAGCCCTGAATGGCAAGACACATTATGAGGTGTGGACAAGATCAAAAGCAACACTCCAAAATATTTGAGTATTTGGATGCATCACTTTCGCTCAGATCCCTGAAAATCTATGAAAAAAATTGGATGATAAGAGTAGAAAAACGATTTTCGTCGGCTATTCCCCAGACCACAAGGCATACAAGCTCTACAATTTGCATATCAAGAAGGCATTCACCAATAGGGATGTCATTTTTGTGCAAGACCGGTTCATCGACCACAAGGGAAAAGTGTGAGAGTTTTCAACTAGTTTAGTCATATTTTGGTAAATTGTCAATAAGAGGCCAAAACTCATTTTAGACTTAGAGATAAACTTTTTGAAGTTATATTAGTTTAAAATACATTCAATAAACACTTTTTGAAAGTGTGGGAAAGTTGGTAGTCAAGTTTGAGAGAGATTCAAATTTGAACTTTGGGTACATTGAAGCTAGACACAAAAATAGTAGGGTTTACATTTTGAAGGGAAAGTGTATGGAAGGCAATGATAGGCTTACCTCAATCAACTATTCTACTTGGAAGGTGAGGATGGAGATTGTTGTAGGTGTGGAGGAGAGGCCTCAAGCACCTCAAGATCAAGTGAGGTATGACAAGAGAACAAAGAAATCTCTACACATGATTAAGATGAATGTTACCAATGAACTTCTCAAGGAAGTTGGTAAGTGCACATCATCTTTGGAGGCTTGGGAAGCTTTGAAGAAGCTTTATGAATCCAAGTCTACACCAAGGGTGCTTACTCTTAGGTGAAAAATATTTCAAAGTTTGCAAAAGAAGGAAGAGAGTACTCATGCTTTTGTTTTGAGGGTTAAAGCATTCAATGATGAGTTAGCATGTATTGATGAAAGCATAAGGAGGTAGAACTTGTTCAAGTTATACTTAATGGCTTGTTGGATGATCATGCTAATCTTGTTCAAAATTTTGCTATTCAAAAGACTTTGCCAAGTATTGTGGATTTGCAAGAGATCTTGGTGAATGAGGAGTATAGGCTTCAATTAAGGGGAGGTGGATCTACATCGACATCTCAATATGAAGAGGATGCTATGTTCATCAAAGGCAAGTTCAAGGGCAACGACAAAGGCAAGTGGTCTAAAGGGCAAGATCAAGGCGAGACTTCTTCTTTTGGCAAAAAGAAAGATAAGTCTAAGTTGAAATGCTTTTATTGTGGAATCAAAGGGCATTTTGCAAATGAATGTTTGAAGAAGCAAAGAGATGAAGCCATTTTCTCTCTCTAGATTTTATTGATCCTCAGGCTTCGTTTAATCATGTCTAGATCGTGTGAGGTGATTGCACATCGATTTGAGCTCTCTGGACTTCGCTAGAACCGATCAAAGATTTTCAGCCATAGGAACTTGGCGCCGGCTGGATTCTGGTCACAGTGGCGCCAGGAGCAGCAGGGACGCTACTGGCGCCGGGGACAATGCTGGCGCCAGTTGTAAAGGTAGCTTTACAACTCTCTCTCTCTCTCTCTCTCTCTCTCTCTCTCTCTCTCTCTCTCTCTCTCTCTCTCTCTCTCTCTCACTCAAGAACGAGGTGAATTTAAACTTTAATGGGAGGACCGAGCAGGAACAAGTGGCTTTATATGACTTAGCACAATTTCCTTTTTTGCTTTGACGAACGGTCAACATGTGCATGTTGACCATTTCATTGATCCATTATGACAAAAACTACTTAAGTTTGCATGTGTCGATGAACTCACCAGCAAGATAAATACTTACCAACCAAATGTGAAATGGGGATGGTCAATGCTCATCAACTCACTTGCCAAGATTCAGAAAATGGGTGGCAAGTGAAAGGGCCAGGCAAAGGGACTTGCCGGTAGTCCGAAACCACCCTCATTCTGCAATCTAATTGCCTAGGCCCAAAGGTTTAAACAATAGTTGACTTAATTTACTTCCCACTTCATAGCTCATGACCTCCACATCAAAGTAAAAAACTGGAACATTTCAACCATCAAGCCACTCACCGACACTAGAGTACAAGAAATCACTTGCTAAAGAGGAATTTCTACCAAATATATATATATATATATATATATATTTATATATATATGGAATCGACAATTTAAATAGTATAGTTGACGGTTGAAGGTTCATAAGTCACATTGCTTGTTGTCAAATGAAAAAGACAGCTAATAGGGGAAAAGTAACAAAGCCAAAGAGTACATACAAGGAACCGCACAATTTTTGACTTTAGAGAGAATTCTTGACAAAACAGGTATTGAACTAGCATGAGGTTCTGATTTTTGTTTTGGGTGTTGAAATTGAGAAGTCAGACAAGTTGGATCTATTTTAGCACATTTGACTTAGGCTTTCCTTACATGAAAGCCTGGCAGATTAGCCAGCAGAACATTATTATACGTCAAGGCGGGGGGGGGGGGGGGGGGGGGGAAGGTCCTGCTCCGAGGCCCTTCCGCCCCGGAAGACTGTGTGCTTGAGGGCAGAGGCCCGAGGGCGCACGGTCTTCTGCGGGCGGAAGGGCCGAGGAGCCGGCCCTTCCGTTCTGTGAATTCCGGTTTTACATTTTCTTTTATTTTATTTTTTTGATGTAATTTTTTTTTACACGCACCTTCCGGGCAGAAGGTGCATGTAAAAAACATAAATTTTTTTACGTGCAGCTTTCGGTGTCCAGACGGTGCATGTAAAAAAAATTTGCCCCACAGATTACGTTCTGTGAGGCATCACCATTTTCTTTGTAAAAATTTAAAAAACTGATTTCACGCACTTGGAAGTGCTTGTAGGTGTTCCTTTTGTTACTAGGCACTCGAGCAAACAAAAGCCCTATAATCTACTTTTCCTTTCAAGAAATATTAGAACCGGCCTGAACGCCAAGATAACTATTCGTAGGCATACCTTCAGCTAGTCCATAAAGCAAATAAAATCAAGAATCATAAAATGTAGAACGTAATGTAGGATGTTTTATTCAAGAAAGCTCCAGCTTCTGAAATCCTACTTGTAAGTTGTGGTCTTCATTTTGCCTGTTAACCAGAAGCTGTACCTTCCGTCATAGCAACCTCCGGGGGGCCAGCCCCAATAAGGACATAGACTGGCCAAGTGACGGTGCGCACTAATACCCCATGCATCTGCAAAAGCCTTCGTCACCTCCTCGTTAAGCAAGTCTATTCCTTTATCTAAGGCAGTTTGGAACGCGGAACATGATGAACTCATCGAATCTCTGTAGCGTGGTTTCGTGTATGAAAGGGCCTGTCGAGTCATGCAAAAAAAGTTTTGGATAGAACGATTTCGCTGATGTTTTCTCAGTCATAAGAATGAAACGTTTGGATGGAATGATTTTTTATTCAGCCACAACTCACGAATCACAGCTAGAATGGAGAGAATGGTGCGAAAAAATTTGTTATTTCTAATGAATCACAGTTAGATTGGAATTAATGTGTCAACAATTTTGCTTACGAATCGTAGCTAGAATGGAGTGAAGGTGCCAAAAGATTTGTTGCTTAGGAATGACAGCTAGAATGGAATGAAGATGTCAAAAGATTTATAATCACAGCTAGAAAGGAACGAAGCTGCCAAAAGATTTGTCTCTTCTCACGAATGGATCACAGCGAGAATGGAATGAAGAATTAAGGTGCCAAAAGATCTGTTCCTTCTCACGAATCAATCACAGCTAGAATGGAATAAAAGTGCCAAAACATTTGTTCCTTCTCACGAATCAACCACAGCTAGAATGGATTTGTCGCCAAAAGATTTCTTGTCTCTCGGTGGATCCACCTACGTCCACTGCAGCGTGTCCATTGCCAGTGCCGACATCCCAAGCCAGATAATGATGGCGCGTAAGCGAGGTGAGCAGAGCGAAGAGAGAATCTGGATAATTCGGCCTTGCCGCTGCGTACAGATCAGACTGCTTATCAAACAAGCCCGCCATCTCTCTCTCTCTCTCTCTCTCTCTCTCTCTCGCGGTTTATCGTCTCTTTCTATGCTTAAATGTTCATAAGAATTTGAGAGGAGCACGCCTCTTACTTAGGTCTTGGTTAGTTAGGTCTTGGTTAGGGTTAGGTCCTATCACCCATAGAGGTTTGCTTTTGCCTATTCCAAGATCTTTGTTGAGCAAGAACCTAAATCCAGATGTAGAGTGTTGATATCTCATGCCCAATATAATCTAGATCCATTCATTCATTCATTAGAATGCAGTTTTGTACATTATTTAAAGTTCATAGTCAACAAAGAAATGTCGACATTGAATGTGTTCGAAGTACTGTCGAATGTATTCGACTAAATACTGATCTACCCATCTCGACATTGAATGTGTTTGACGTATCCGATGAATTGTCGATTGACCTGTCCGACTCAACATTTAATGTATTTGATGGATTGTCGAATTCTTATCTACAGTGCGTTGGGGAAAAAAATTTACATCTATCGTCCAGGCCCTAGATTCTAAGAATGTTTCTTGTTGGAGGGTGCAAGCTACACACAGTGGGCTGCGTCCATAAAGGCACCAAAAAGAGTGCATTCGTCCCATAAGCAAATGGAGACTAAAATAGAACTCACATATAAGCTCATTGTAGACACAATATCCTTGTCCCCTGGTACTAGACCCTTTGGGGTCAAAGGGGAATGATTGTGGGTGGCTAGGCGGTGGGGATGGGATCCCGCGGCTTGCAGGCACGCACGTAGGACGACGCCCCACATCATCTATTGGACCGCTCTCCGCTACCGACAAAACTCTGAGTTGGTTGGGGTGCTCTCAAATAGATTAGGTGCGGAATAGAAAACTGAGCTCCAACATAGAGAACTTTACAGGATCTTTACCAATACTACAACATCAACATTGACTTAGATCGAATGGAGGAATGTCTTGGTAGATGTCAGAGACAACAATGAAGGGAGCGAACAATTAGGCATCTGAGATAGCCATGCTTCCTGCGAGATTAGACATTCCGAACTGAGTGAGTGTCAATTGAGAAAGAAAATTGTCAAAAAGCATTCGTAGTGCAATACACATAAGAAAATAGAAAATCTGAATTAAGCACTTGTAAATACAATGTCGATCAGATCACAATTCTGTGCCTAAGAATGGTTCACAGTAATGGCACATTGTGATCTTACTTAGCTAGCTACAGATTAAATAATTATCTCTATTTCTTAAATGGCTTTCACTCTCTCTAGGATCTCTGATTCTCTAGAATCAGTTAATTAAGACAATGGAGTTCGCGCAGGAACTTTGATTCACTCTTCTCCACTTGCATGTATTCTTCATCATAGATTCATCACTAGGTGTTCACTCATCTCTATATTTGTCTCACGAGTTGCCGTTATGTATATATACATGAAACAGTTGCAATAACTGCATGGGCAACGAGCGTGAAACAACGCAATTACTAAAAAGTGCTAAAGTGAACTGTGACGTGGTCTTGCATTTGGACAGGGTAGTGTGGATGACGTAGACCTCTAACTCGAAGACTTTGAGTTCGTAGGAGATCGAAGAGGATGTAGTCGAAGATCTCGAACTCGAAAAGTTCGTCGTCGATCCCACTTCTGTTCCAGTTCATTGATTGCACAGACGTTCAACTTCAGTAAGGCTGCAGTTTTGTCAGAGAGAGAGAGAGAGAGAGAGAGAGAGAGAGAGAGGAGAGGAGAGAGAGAGAGAGAGAGAGAGAGAGAGAGAGAGAGAGAGAGAGAGAGAGAGAGAGAGAGAGAGAGAGAGAGAGAGAGAGAGAGAGAGAGAGAGAGAGAGAGAGAGAGAGAGAGGAGAGAGGAGAGAGAGAGAGAGAGAGAGAGAGAGAGAGAGTTTACATAATATAGTGGTGCTCATGAATTGAGACAAACTCGGATGATTTGTGTTTTGATGACTCGAACTCGAATGATTCAAATTCTGATGAGTTGGAGTGATGCTTAATTCCAACACCCCCCCTTAAGCTTAACTCCTAGGATCCTGAATGATTTAGCAAGCTACATAATGCAACATGCTTTTCTCTTTACAGAGGCTTAGTCAGGATATCAGCCAACATACTGGCAGTAGGACAATAGTTTAATTCGTCATCTTTATTTTGAACTTTTTCTCTAAGAAAATGAAGTTGAACTTCAATATATTTAGTTCTAGAGTGAGTCTGTGGGTTCAATGATAGAGCAATGTAGCTCTGATTGTCACAATAGAGTATAGTTGGACTTATTTGAAAGATCATAAGATCCTGAAAGAGCCAGATAATTTCTTTCACTGTAGAGCGACGACATATTCTGATTTTGTGGAGGACAAAGAAATGCATTTCTGCTTTTGACAACTCCATGAGATGGGTCCTCCTACTAGAAAGCAAAGATAGCCAGAAGTGGATTTTCTTGTGTCCAGCCAATCAGAGTCAGAATAAGTAAGTAATGTCAAAACATCCTTTGCATCTAACATTGAAGTAAGAAAGGTGTAAGATGTGAAAGATGATGAGCCTTCTCTTTGATCACCTTGACCATCATAGGTGAGCCTCAATATCACTACAAGAAAAGGTGGCAAAAATTGTCGAAAAAAATAGCAAAAATTGCCGAAATTTTCGCAATTTTTGTCTTTTTTTGCCAAAAAAATTGCGGTAACGGTTACCAAATTTTTTTTTGGCAAATCTGCAATTTTGGTCCCGCAATTTTTTTGGCTAATTTTCCACAAGTTTTATGGCTAGTTTTCCGTAATTTTTTGGCATGATAATTGCGGATTTATTTCCGCAATTTGTTTGGCTAATATTTTTTGGGCAAAAATTGTCAAAAAAATTGCGAAAATTCATTTTCGCAATTGTTGTGGCAAAAATTGCGGATATTTTTCCGCAATTTTTTTTGTATAAATTGCGAAAAAAATTTGTGAAAATTCATTTTCACAATTTGTTTCAAAATAGTGTCAAAAAATTGAAAAAAATAAATCCGCAATAGAAAATAAAAAATGAGAATATAAATCTGCAATTTTTATACACTATTTTGAAAAAAAATTGCGAAAATGAATTTTTGCAATTGTTTTGGCAATTTTTGCAAAAAAAATTTTGTTGGCTAAAATTGAAAAGAATATCACCAATACAATTGCGAAAATGTCCCCAAGTTTTTGTCCTGAATTGCAGATTTGTTTTGCAATTTTTGGGGAGTCTCGACTATTTTAGAACAAATTTTGGCTAAAATTATGGAAATAAATAATTGGCCTTGCACATTTCTTATAACTTTGTAGTGTAAACCGATGTGGAGCTTGATGTGCAAACAATTGATGGTGTGAGACTTCATGGATTCCATAGCATAAAGCTAGGGATTCAATCCGAGTCCTTACTAGAAAATGTAATACTTTTAAAAGCTAACAAGGGGTCTCAGCTCCTATATATCTTGGCGTAGTTTGTCAATTTATTAGCTAGTTATAAGGACTCAGATTGAACTCCTTTTTGCTCAACATGTACAATATTTCTGTGTAAGGAATCCAACAATCACAGTGCCATATTCAAGTATACATACAAACTATCTCTATTGCAAACATTTGGAACAACTCTTACATAGCCTACACATATCAATCACTTATAATTAGTATGATTAGAGGATTTCAGTCCAAAATTAAAGCAACAAACCACCCAATCAAATGGACCAAAAGAGAGAAAACTTTCTCATACACAATAAGGTGAATACAAGGCTCGATTGCATCTCAAATTTTCTGTTAAAATACATCGACATGTCAAGTGTCTTATACAATCTCTTAAAATAAAAACTATAAAGGCAATTTAGGCCTTCAATAATGTTACGATCAAAATCGTATAAAATGTTGCACTTGTTATGTTGCAATTTTCAGGTAAATTGATAGCTGAAGACTTCAAAACTCTTCAAAATCTAATTTCTGCATTCAAGAGCAAAGATCAAGCCAATATTTACATCTGGAAAATTATGTTTGAACAAGAAAATTAAGCTTACTCAAATTTGTATTGAGAACAAAAAAGTGATAAGGGGTGTACAATTGTCAGAGATGATCTGTACAGCTTTCGAAGGCCAAATATCTTCAAAATCTTTTGAGTCCCCCACAGTTTTAAACTTTTTAAATGGCCTTAATAATAGGGCATTCTCTCGAACCACATTGTAATTTAACACACCAAAACCCTACACCCAATGCTTCCCCATGGCAAAGGTGCTTGGGATTCTTGCTCAAAACAATTCCAGTACCAACTACTTCATTCCGAATGCTCAATATGTTAACTCTCTGCATATACTTAAGAGAAAACCTCAAATATTTGACATTGTGAGCCCAATGTAACTAATAATGAATACATAAAACAAATAATAACATATTTATGAGATATTATATACCTCGAACTCCTTTGATTTAGCACTTTTTTCGTTCTCTTTTTTTGATGGTATGATCTCCTTCTGAAAACATTTAGAACTAGCAGATTTTAACAAACGTAGACAATTTCCTCTGTGCTTAGCATTCTCTCTCTCTCTCTCTCTCTCTCTCTCTCTCTCTCTCTCTCTCTCTCTCTCTCTCTCTCTCTCTCTCTCTCTCTCTCTCTCTCTCTCTCTCTCTCTCTCTCTCTCTCTCTCTCTCTCTCTCCATATCATAGTCCTGAAATTCAATAACACTTAACAACAGATCGTCAACTATACAAATTTGCACTTAACTGAGAAATTTGTTAGCCCACCATCGAGCATAAAGTTGACTCTCTACTTCTCTTAGAAGAGAGGCTCTTTCTGGTTGGAAACTTTTCGCTAATCCATTTCACAAGTAGTATGCAAAAGTTTTGAATATCATCGTAATTGAAAATTTGCGGATTAAGCTAAAAACAAAGCAAACCTCAAATTCATTAGTTGGATAAGTGACACACGAGCCCAAATCGTAACAAAAAAACAATAAATCGAAGGTTAATTTATTGAATGCATAAACTTACATGGGCCACTTGTAAATCAAAACTTTCGATATTTTGGACCATCAGGTTGAACAAATATAACATGAACCAAGCGCAACTATTATAGTCTCTCTGTTGCGGCACCTACAAAATGCGCAAAAACAAATTTTTTAGTTATATGCAAAATAAAAAGATCATTCTGTAAAATACAAAAAATAAAATTACCTGAGGTTGCTTCCAAGTCAGCTTGGCCAGTTTTTCTTTCTCTGGATGAGCACTGTGCCACAGTGCATTTTCTATTGGCCTGCAATTCAAGTAAATGAAACTTACCCTTACATAATGTACAAACATGTCCATTGGGAACATATATTTGTTTATTTTAGAATGTTAAAAATGAAAAAAAAAAAAAAACAAATACAAGAACAAAACCTTTTGATTGTGGACTGCAATCCACGTTTTGAATCCATGTGGACCGCTATGAAAGAAGTCGTCTCAATTATTACCAAGCTCCAATGATTATTGTATCAAAAGCACGTGTAAGTAAAGGTTGATTGTAGTAACAGCACGAATCAAGAAGACAAACATGGCTTTAAAATAGTTAATTTGATACATACTGGGCAACAACGGGAATGAAAATGTGACTGATATTTGTCCAATTATTATGAATAAAAAAATTTCTCCATTGATTTCCGATTTGTCAAATCATCTTTTGTTTCCTTAGCTCTTTGGTAAAATAGTGGATTGATGATGCATATTCAATCTTTTTCATTGATCTGCCCTAACATAATTTGCAAAAATGTAATTCTCTTATATAGGTATATAATGAAATTTAAGATTTATAGACATGACTATAACCAAATATAAACAACCAGTGTATATGTAGTTCTTACTCCATGCACATTTGTACAAGACCATCTATTGCCCAATCGCTCCCAAGAAGTTGCGGCAACATGAACCTATGAAACTCATAGGTATCATAATGGCAACTTATTTTTTCTTTTTCCTCCAAATTCAATAAACTACAGAACAAAAACTACAATTGGTTAATAATGTTACAAAACTTTGTTAATAAACATGCACTTTTTGAACGATATTT